>JAGPOW010000229.1:678265-696344 GCA_030014935.1 Caiman crocodilus
AATAAAAACTTTTTTTTCTTTCAAACTTCCAACTGGCATTCGTATATTGGCTCATGCATGCCGGGCAACGAATTCAGACTTGGGCTGAAGCATAACATTGTGAGGCAGACTAGCGAGCCGGCAAAGAATGCTGACATATCTGCACAAGGAGCCCCTGGCTTGCAATTTGAATATCTGCTCATGAGTCTTCAGATAAGTTTTTCTGCCAGAAAAAAAACAAACCTGGGAAAATTCTACCAGGTTCAAATGTTCACAACTTGGATAATTTAACTATATAATTATCTCTGTACCTTTTTCCAAAAGCATGCTCCACTTGTTTTGTGGTGTTCAAGTTCTTATTTTTAGGAAGAATGTGAGATACTGCCTCAAGAATATTTAAAAGAGATTTTTTTTCAAGGAACACTGGTGCACTGACATATCGACATGCATCTCTTAACTTATGATGTACATATTGCATCTAAAGAAGTGAAAATAAGTATGAGAGATTTGGATTTTTAGTAGCAGCTAAACTTGTGAGTTTCCCTTCCCTTGATGTTTCTGATATGCCTCAGCTTCTGTGTCTATAGAGTTGTCCCTCAAATTCCCACTATTGTTTATTACTCATCACATTAGTGTCCAAAACCTATCTTCCATCCTTGACACTGACTTATCTCTGATATGGTGGGATAGTTAATGGATAAAATTTCAGATAATTTTCTCCCCAAGATTGGAGGTCTGGCTGTATATTCCATAATGCCTGTTACAAAAGTCCCAGGGCATAAGACAAAGGTATACGGCATGCACAATGTACCAACCCAGAGAAAAGCTGTGAAGTTTTATGAGCAATTGCTATAATGATTCAAATTGTATTATAATCTACAAGAAATCAGAATACACTTTTTATCTTTTTAAAAATAATTTTGGAAGAATTAGCAAATAAATAGAAGAGAGGAAACACACAGGCACTATTAATTATAAAATCTTGCAAGTATATAGGGACTTCAGAAGCATCTTTTTTGATTCTCAACTTAAAAAGTAGAAGATAAAGAAGAGGAGGAAAATGAAATGGTTTAAGATGGCTTTTTGTACTCAGATAATTCACTCTGCTGGAAAACAAAGAATTAAGAGGCACTTTAGTACACATATGTTTCCTATACATACGTAGCCTATATAGATAGTAAAATGGCTTATTGAAATTATATCCTGATACAAAATCCAACACAGGGAGAAACTCTTGATGGGGACCAGGTTGGGGGGGATAAATGAAAGGTCATAACTGAGATTTACATTCCATACATAACACTTTGTTTGTGAGGGATATATGACTGACATTTTATTTACCATTATTTTAAGAGGATTTCATAGGTGTACACACCAATAGCAATTCCAAACATCACTTTATATTTCTACCAAGACATTTCTAATGTATCTTAGTTTTGAACATCCATGCCATAATTAGCCCATTTGATTTTGTCATTTTGATTTGTTCTATTCTGCCTATGACACATTATTTTCTTTGAGAGAATTCAAGATCAAATATATTATGTCTTTAAAATTAAGCTTTGCAATATTTTCATCATGTCTAAGCTGTTTATCAAGATACTTGTTCTTAGTCTAGGCACAAGCATATTATTTTTATTGCTGTAGTCACATATTTCTATAAATTAGTGTCTCAAAATATTGAGGACATGAATCATCTTGTTAAAAACAAAAAGACAAGAAATTACTTTTTAAAACTAATTCTTGACTTTGTTATGCTTCAACAAACCCATCTTTCTGGTACTGAACACAACAAGTTAAAGGCTAATTGGACTGGTGAACTATTTTATTTTTTCCAACAAAGCTAAAAATAAAGGAAAGAAAAATGGAGATTGATTCTAAGTAAAAGAATGACTTTTAATCATTTTAAATTCTTTGGTCATTATGATGATAGATTTCTGCCATTTCAAAACAGAATGAAGGGTCTGATGCCATTTTGTTTAATTTATATATATCATAGGCTATTTTTACAGACTTTCCCTAGAATTCATTTTGATACAAAGGGAATTCATATATTTAGTTTTATCTTAAGTGAATGGAAGTGCTATTTAGCATGTTTATAAGTTTTTAGAGGATTGCTGCCTTAAGTAAGTGATACCTTACTGCCATTTCTAGTAATGCTTAATATTTTAGATTTGTACATAGACTATAGAAATATCAAAGCTTTACAGAAATTAAGGGCTGGAAGGGACCTCAGAAGATCATCTAGTCCAAGCCTCTTGCTCTGGGTAAGAATACTACTGAGATCAAATGATCCTAGCAAAGTGTCTGTCCATTCACATCTTGAAGACCTGCAAGGTTAGAGACTACACCATGTCCTTGGGCAGTCTATTTCAGATTCTAGTGACCCTTACCATATAGGAAATTGAAACTTAAGATCACTTACTTATACCCACATTTGAACTGCTAGCATTTTGGATACTAGCTTAGCTCTCAGGTCTCTCAGCCACAGAAAAGGCTGGTGAAAATGTATCAGCACTTAAACTGATAAGAACAGGTTAACTTTATTAAAAAATGTTAAGAATCATAGAACAAGAATTACAAGGCCATAAGGGAAGTACAGAGTGCCTGAGAGAGGGACTAACATAAGAGAGATGGGAATGAGGAGGGGAATGAAACTAGGTTACATAAACACAATGTTAGCTGCCTAAGCCCAGTGTGGAACAAAATCTTTTGGGTAAAGTCACCAAAATGATTATTCTATGAAACCTTTTTCTTATAAAAAAAATATTTTTCAGAAAAATGCAGAAATGTTTCCTGTCAAAAAATTCAATTTTTGTAAAAACTCTATTTACCCCAAGAAAGCGATTGAACCTGAACGTTACTGATCAGCTCAATTAATTACATTGCTTGCATCAAGAAGTTCTTTCATAAGTATGAGGAGGATTAATTGTGCTTTATTATCTAGGTTTGACCTGACTCAAGGCCCACTGAAGTGAAAACTATTCTTCCCATTGACTTAAGTAGGCTTTCAATATGCTTTTTAATAATCTTAACAGAACTTCCTCCACATTGTCATTACATTATTCTCAGAATATAATATAGTCTAGCAAATATATACTACTCAACAGTTAATCTTCACAACATTACCTATATGTAGGCTTACTGTATTTTTTGTACTTTTTTCTTTACTTTAAAAGGTGACATTGTGTTGTGTTTGGTATATAGATATTTTCCTGTTTACATATATTTGTTTCTTTATCAAAAGTCCTGATTGTGCATACTCCAATATACTTGTTCTATACACTCAGCCTCAGGGACCACTCTATTGATGTTCCCCCCTACGGTGCCTTTTTACCACTTTCCTTAGTAGAAAACGTATGAAATGGCATATGAGTTAAGAATCGATGATACCAACATGCACAAAAAATGCAGTTCTGATTTTATCTGGTACTGTATTAATGCTTACTTTTTTACCCTCTGGGCACAACTACACATACAGTTAATGCACCTGAATTTTCTGTGGGGCAACCCTGGGCTGGTAAGGGATACTGGGTGTCAGCAAGGGGAAAAGAGGGTCAGCCTCAGGCTGGCAGGAGACTCTGGGGACAGCCTTAGACTGGCGGGTGGCATGAGGGGTCAGGCCTGGGTTTTGTGAAGCAGGGACATGTCCTGCCCTCTCTCTAAAGCTCAGGGCTAGCCCAAGCTCCATGCCACTCCAAGCTTCCTGGAGACAAGAAGCAGTTGTGGCCTCCTGCTGCCTGGGCTAACCAGGAGCAATTTACTCCCTGGTCAGCATCCACATGTGCATTCAGGCACATTAATGTAAAGTGCCCTTGGCTCGTACCTACATCTGTCAGTATTAGCAAATAGCACTTTGCACTAATCTACTGAACAGTAATTGATGTGCACATGTAGACAGTGAGGCTTTACTGCACATTAGATTAGTCTAATGCACAGTAAAGCACACATGTAAATGTGCCCAGTATTGGTTATATTTATATAATATATAGGACTGTTACCAAAATATGTTCCCATCCTGAAGAGCTTATAGTCTGAAAAAACAAAATAAAAAGAAAGATGATGACTGCAATAAAGTTCAAGCAAATGTATTCGTGGTAGAGTTTAGCATATCTGATTAGATTCATGTTATGTTTTTCTCCGAAGAAATCAATGTAAAGATTTTTTATATATATATACACAATATTGACCACAAGTTGTTATAAGCCAAATCCAACTTTATCATGCAAATAGCTCTGCTTTATTTGAGGAGCTGGCATAGTTACACAGTGTATACCACACAAGCATTCTACCTTCTTTTTGATATATTTCCAAGTGTTCAGTTCAGGCTACATAGCCCTCCATGTGTTTTGGATCCAATAACTCATTCTGAAAGGTGCCAAGTAACACGACTTGCATACAAAGATTTTTAACTATATGATTTATTTTTAAATTATAGGACTTCTGTATAAGTTTACCATGTGTATTTAAGTCCACTGCTAGAGAACGCCTGCTGATAATTACCTTTCTCTTTTCTGTAGATTTTTGTTACTGCTTGAACTAGAGTTGTTGCTGTTCTCCTGAATGAGGTTGGAGATATAGTCCACTGAGGACTAATGGCAGAATAGTCACAACTGCATGTATGGTATTTGCTTTTTGCTGATCCATCAAGACCCAAACCTGCCAAACTTTAGGACCTGGTACATGGTCTATCTTTGTTTTGTCTAAATTAAAGCATTTAATTACTTGTTTTAGTCATTTTCTATTTGAAATTCATATTTGTATATACAGTGACAAGAGGATGGGTAAAAATTAAGGTGCTACATAAGCAACTCCTCCTTACCTCAAAAAGAAAAAAGACCCCCAAAACACACATGATAAAATATGAGTCTCATTTAAAAATAATTAATATATTTGGAAGTTCTGTATGCTAAAATCTGTTTAGGATTTTAGGGGAGGGAGTTCTCCTGTGCTTCCCAAACAAGTGGTAAGTTTCTTTGATGTCTGAATCTTTAATTAATAAGCTTTGAGGCATACATCTAATCTAAATATATGCCTATTTATCTGAAACAGAATCAAGCCATGGACGGGCATTCACTTTACTACTGCAAATGTCTGATAATTTTCAGTGATTGATGTATTCCCAAGAGAGGGAACGTACAGTCATTTCAATATGAAGCCTTGCCCTCTCCCCCGCTTCTCACACCTTCCAGAGATTTGGAGCATTCCTCTGTGCTGGATTCCTCCCACTTCCTGGTAAGAAGTATAATGTCTGTTCCTACCTTCAGATACCTACAGTAAAGAAATAATTATTAAAAAAATGTGATCTTAAATCACAGATTTATTTTGCTGGTTTTACAAACTTTGCTTTCAACTTATTTTCATTGACAGAAGTTGGGTAATATACATCTGTGAGATTATTTACATCATAAATGTTCCTGCAATTATTTTTAAAAATTGCTAAGGCTTTGAGTGTGTAAAGGATGGAAATGAAGAAATAGATTGTGAAAAAAACCAACAGTAAATAACTACGTGAGTGGTTTATGTTGTCATCTTTAACACCACCATAGAACTAAATTAAGTACAAGAGGATTTCTGCTGTGGCAGTATTTCACAGCTTTTACTCATGGCACATTTGGCATAAAGAGGACATGGACAGACCACCTGTATCACTATAAGAAACCTGGGGTAAAGTTACTGCTTTCATCCTGGAGTATAGATAAATATGCCTCCCACCCAAAGCTAAAAGTCAGCAGTACCCACCTCGAGCAGCTATTGGATACCTGTACATAATTTGGAATCTGGGTATATTTGCAAAACCAATATGAAACACACTGGTGTATATACTTTATGTGCCCACGCTTACAGATACACCTCATCAGCCAAGTCAGCAAGCATGCTTCTAGCGTGCAGAGCTACCTGGGAAAATGGCAGCCAAATGTTAAGCAGAACCACTAGCTGGCACGTGAAAATGAATATCCACCCTTCTTTCTCACCCTGCTATCTCTTTTGAAGGCAGTACAGTCTTATGCTCCTTTAAGTGTAGAAATTATTGGTCTGCCCATCAATTACAGGGGCAGTTAAAGGAATAGGAGAGAGTTTCCTTGCTTCTTTAGGGCACAACCACGTAAGTTCTGAGCAGACTCTGACCCATTATGGTTTACAGCTAAGAAATTAACTTGTCCTTACTTTTTCATAAAAGAAAATCCTTGTTCTGAAACAAGCAAATACGTTCAATTTCCTTTTAAGCTAGCTGGAACTGAGTGTAGAAGTCTTATACAGTCTCAGCACCTTACAGGATGAGGCCCTATATTCACCCTGTTAAAGTTATCCTGCTGAAAGGCAACCAAAAGTAAGTGTTGTTGATTGAAAGATGGAATCTAAGTGACATAATCACACCTGAATATGTACTGGTATGACAAACTTAAAAAGCTGTTTGATAAAATGAGTTTACGAATCCCTAACAGAATACCCACACATTCTAAAATAAGAGGATTAAAGCAGCTGAAAAAAAACAGAGGAACATGAACAGTAGGTGTATTTTCCATGAAAGAAGAAAACTGAGGAGAAAGATCAACCTCAAACTTTTTAATAAATCTTACACTTCAAGAAATATGTGAAGGTTTTGTTTTTGGGGTTTTTTGTTTTGGTTTTTTTTTGGTGGGGGGAGGGAGGGAGTTGTATTTTTATTAACTAAATTGGACAAATCCTGAAAATTCCCAGGTGAACTCAGAGAGTGACTAAAATTTTAGCAAATCTCTCCTGGTATGGTTCCTTGGTGACTAGAGGACTGGCTAGAGGATTTCTTCTTTCCTTAT
The DNA here is from genome assembly GCA_030014935.1 of Caiman crocodilus. NCBI lineage: Eukaryota > Metazoa > Chordata > Crocodylia > Alligatoridae > Caiman > Caiman crocodilus. The sequence goes on from JAGPOW010000229.1 coordinate 685,042, forward strand.
TTAGCATATTCATTTTGCTGCTAGACTTAATTCCTAGTGCTTTGAAGTTACCGTACACTAATTAGCTTTTTCTATTAGACTATTGTGAGGAGGAATTGTGGGGGGGGAATTAACCCCTGAGTCGAACAGGCCGGGGATGAAAGAGTTCAGGAATGTTTCACCCTATTACTTCTTTCCCGTCCTGAATAAGAAACTCCAAAACTGATATGAAGAAAATAAATGCTTTACTTACAACTTGAACACCATAGACACACTCCTCCACATATCACCGTGAGGCACTTCAACGCCTCATATCCACTCCTCCAAATACCACCGTGAGGCACTCTGATGCCTCGTACTGTGAGGCACTCCAATGCCTTGTACTCACTCCTTGCCAGCAGTTCCCTTTAAACTCCGTAGTAAACACCACAACTGAAAACCTCAACTGTAGGGAACCCAAGAACTCTTGATTACCTATCCGCTGCAGACTATTCAATGGGAGCGTCTGGGGTGAAAAGGGAAAACCATGGACGCAGGACCTCAGTGAGGGTAACCAGGCCTCCTGATGCTATGTATGGTCCTGTCTTTCCTTTCCCAGGCTTAGGTTTTATACTCCCCTGACGGCCAATCAGCTCAGATCTTACTTTTGCACACTTTTCAAGCTGCATGAGTCAGGGATTTTGCTGCATGCATGCTTCGCACAGCTGATTGGGCTGCACCCGCTGTTTCCCTTTCCAGCGAGCGCAGTCTGCTGGCGTTTGGTCACTATTCATCACCAATTACTTATCACAACTATCAGTTCTACTCCTTCTTTCCAGTGAAAAATGTTGCCTGTATTCCCCTATTGCTTTCTTTTTTCTTAATATTAGCTTGAATGGTTTTATATGCCATATATATCCACGTCTATTTTAGGATTAAAAAATAAAGACATGCCATTGAAAGAATTCTCTCTCTGAAAGGGGGTTATAATAATTAAGGCACAAATCTCAAGCTAACATCAGGTTCTCAGGGAAACTACTCTTGTTTTAGCTCTCAAAGAAGAAGGTGCATGGAAGATGGTATTGAATTCAGGATGTTGAAAGGTTGGGTGTAGTGGTGGCAGAAAGTTATTTATACATATATCTGATGGCTGATACCAGAAGTCTCAGAGTGAGGGGAGGTGGGTTTGACTGTATCACTACACTTCTATGGATCCTTCTCTGAAGACAAACAAAAAGTTTTTTTGCTTATCACTACACAGTGAACATACTCTGCTCCCTTCAACAGTAGTTACCTATGTACATGCAAATTAATACATGAAATTCATCCTTGTGCAAGGATAGCACAAGACCTATATTCTCTGTAGGCCTCATTTATACATTCATACTTTTAGACATGACTTAAGACTTGTGCCAGCTCCTATGGAGATGAAAAGATTGCACAATCTACCCTAAAGTGGTAAAAATGATCAGTCTTGTGTGCATATGTGTATTATATTTATGTAACTATGCATTCATAAATACATCTCTGTTCTGTACTAGGCATTACTTAGCTTATCCACTTGCTTATTTTGTACTGTAGATTATTTGTACAAGAAATTACTCCAAATTTTGTTCATTGATCTGAAGTTATTGTCTGGCACCCTCTACTCACCATCACACAGAATCATATGACAATGGATGTGAATTCATATTGTAAATATCACTATTTAAAAAAAAAACATTTTTTAATATGCTTTGAGAGCTTTTGGACACAAAATATAGTCGACAAGTAAAATAACTCTAAAGAGAAATATATAAACTACTTTCTCATAACTTTTAACGTATCAAAATGAATATATATGAAGGTTTGGGTCAATCACCTGCTATTAAGTTGATATTGCACTTAAAAGACTATGAATAAAGAGCAATGAGAAAAATCAAATTAAAATAGAATGAAACAATAGTTTTTAGGTGAGAGATTATAAGAGAAAAAGAATGAGCAGAAGCCAACTAAATAAAAAAATATGTAGGCTATATATGGTAAAATATAATATCTAGGATATGAAAGGGATAGGAAACTTGGAAGGAAGTAGAGATCTCCTTTGGCAATGATATTCTCAAAGTTTTGGGAGACAGTGAAGTACCAGAGGACTGGAAAAGGGCACATGTAGTGCCCTTCTTTTAAAAAGGCAAAAAGTAGGACTTGGGGAGCTCCAAACAGTTAGCCTCACCTTTTCTAAGGAAGTCAGTCTGCAAACACCTGGAAGGAGGAAGCCTGATCACAAGCATCCAGCATGAATTTACTAAAAACAAATTGTGTCAAACAAACTCGATTTCCTTCTTCAACAAAGTAACTATTTGGGTGGATAAAGGGAATGCTGTGGATATACTGTATTTGGATTTCAGCAAAGATTTTCACAGGGTCCTGCATGATTTTCTCATAAACAAATTGGAGAAATATGGGCTGGACAAAACTACTACAATGGATAGACAAGTGGTTCAACAGCCACAAGTAAAGGCTAATAAATGGACACATCAGGATGGCAGAAGATTTTTAGTGAAGTCTCAGGAGTGTGTCCTAAGCCCAGTGCTATTCAACATGTTTATTAATTATTTGGATGCTGACATACAAAATTAGTTTGCACTCACCGGGAAGTTTGCAAACACATTGGTGGACAGGAATGCAATTTAAAAGGATTTCAACAGATTGGAAAGTTGGGATGGAAATAACAGAACAAAGTTCAATGTCAACAAGGAAGAACAATCACAAATACCAATGTAAAATGGGTGACACCTGGATGGACAGCAGCACTGCAAAGGATGTAGGAGTCTTGCTAGAGCACCTTCAACACAGTTTCACACCCTATCCTCATTGGGAAGCTAGCAGACTGCAAATTGGATGCCTACACGGTCAGGTGGGTGGCCAACTGACTTAGGGACTGTACCCAGAGAGTGGTGGTGGATGGTTCCTTCTCAGCCTGGAGGAAGGTGGGCAGTGGGGTTCCGCAAGATTTGGTCCTTGGACCGATATTATTCAATATCTTCATCAGCGATTTGGATGAGGGTGTAGAGAGCACCCTCTCCAACTTCGCTGATGATGCCAAGCTATAGGGCAAAGTTAGTACAACGGAGGGCAGGGAGCAGATTCAGGCTAACTTGGACAGGTTGGATCAATGGGCAGAGAGAAATAGGATGCAATTTAATAAAGATAAATGTAAGGTACTCCATCTGGGAAGGAGGAACCCCCAGCACACCTAAGATGAACATGAGCCAGCAGTGTAATGAGGCCATCAACAAGGCCAATCGTACCTTGTTGCGCATTAGCAGGTGCATGACTAATAGAACAAAGGATGTCATGTTCCCCCTCTATGCGGCACTGGTCAGGCCTCAGTTGGAGTACTGTGTCCAGTTTTGGGCACCACACTTCAAGAAGGACACAGGGAATCTCAAGAGGGTCCAGAGGAGGGCCACTTGCATGATTAGTGGCCTTCGTGATAGACCCTACAGGGAGAGGTTGAGAAAGCTAAATCTCTTCAGCCTTCATGAGAGATGGCTGAGGAGAGATTTAAATTTAAATATTTAATATATTTAAATATATTAAATAAATATAAATTTATTAGGGGAGGTCAATGGGGAATAGAGGAAGCACTGTTTACTAAGGTACCCCAGGGAGTGACTAGGAACAACGGATGTAAACTAGTTGAGAGTGGATTTAGGTTAGATATTAGGAAGAAATTTGTCACAGTAAGGGTGGCCAGGATCTGGAATGGGCTTCCAAGACAGGTGGTGCTATCACCTAGCTTGGAGGTCTTCAAGACGAGGCTAGATAGTCACCTGGCTGGGATCATCTGACCTCTGTCCTCTTTCCTGCCAGGGGCAGGGGGTTGGAGACGATGATCCATTGTGATCCCTCCCAACTCTACAATCTATGAATCTATGAATCACAAACTCAGTTTGAATCTCCAGAATGATGCAGATGTATAAAAGGGAAATGTCGTTTTGGGATGCATCAATAGAAACAATACTCAGGAGGTGATAGTGCCTAGCACTGGTTAGGCCTCATGTAGAGTGCTATGTACAATTTTCAGCTCCACATTAAAAAGGATGCAGAGATGCTAAGATCCAGAGGGAGGCAAAAAAAAAAATGTGGAACGCGAGTGATATGAGGAGAATCTGAAGGAACTAGGCATAGGGTGGGGGAGGGGGGTTGCCTTCCTGTGTAACAAGGGACATGGCCCTCTTCCTGGAACATATATTAACAATCTTTACAGCAGTTGTGAGCCACCCCAAGGTACACCTGCAAGGCTGGCATTTTTCCAGTGTGTCTGGCCAGGCAACTCCACCACCACCTACATTTGCTCTATCTGCCTAGGGTCCCATTCCGTGTCCACAATATGGGAACCTGAGCTGCCCTTGCAGCATGGCAGGGAAGCCACTTAAACCTCAGGTGTCCTGCTCCTGGATGCTCCCTGTTTTGCCAAAACTCAAATCCTCAGCTGGTGCCACAAGCACTGCCTGTGCTGCTAATGGGGATCGTGCAGAGCCCAGAAGAAATGTAAACAAAATAAAAACTTATCTGTGGATTTTGTTCTGTTGTCCTGAGGCAGCAGCTCTGTTGTTTCCCCCTTCTTCCTCAGGGGTTCTCCTGGAGACAGCTCTAGCTGCCTGCTGCTTGTCCTCCCTTCCCCTCTTCTGCTCCCCAGCATCTTTGCTCTGGTCCAGCATTGTCTCCTGACCTCCTGGCTGGCTGACCTAGTCACCTGCTTTTGCCTGGCAACCCAGTGCCCTGCTGATAAGGTGTTTTGAGTGCTAGAAAGGAAAACACCTAGCTCTCCATGAGATGCACACCCATAGCCCCCACCCCCTACCCCCAATGGAGGATCCTGATGTGGGGGAAGGAAAGGGAGGGGAGGGAAGGGCCAGGAAAGTCCAAGTTAGGTTTGGAGTGCTCTACCCCTGCCCTCCTTCTAGTAATGGGGTTAGACAATGAATTTGTATAGGATAGTTTGGATAGGGATGGTCCTGCCTTAGGTAGGGGGTTATATTAGTTGACCTATAGAGGTCAGCTCTACTTCTCTGTGACTCTATGAATATATACCAGACATTAGTAAAAATAATTTCTATCCATTACAGAATAGAAAGTAACTAGTGAAAGTAACTCAGTACATGATCCACAAGAAGTTGAACAATGAACAGGCCTAGCTCCCTAGCTGCTCATTCTCAGTCACTTACTAAACAGAAAGATTTTTTTTTCTTCATTCTGCATTTCAAAACCAAGGCATATATCCTACTCTGGAACATGTTTTCTATGAGAAAATATGTATTTGACAATGCATTTGCTCACTGCTGATTAAGGGTGGATTTTATAAAAATCTTAACTCAAAACCAGTCTCTATCAATAATCGCCCTAATCCTCAACAGTATATCCTGGAATAGACCTGCAAAAGGTCAGCTGAGTGTTTTTATGCTGGTTGGTAGGGACTCTGGGAGACTAGGCTTTAGAATGGACTGAGTTCATCTTGGAAGACAATCCATGATCCGCCAGGTATGAAGTCCATCCCTTTTATTTATTGGTCAAGGAGGTGTCATTGCAAGTAAGTATCCTTTGACTATTATAGTCATCTCAAAAATGTAAAGCACTCTGAACAGCTCTCTCATATGGCTGTCACCAAAATATAAAAGACAAGCATATATAGGAACTGTAAGGAGGATGAGGTGATGTCAAGACAGACGTGGTTTGAAGCCTGAATACATCCTTGAATCCATCATTTTTTAACTATAGTACTGGTGCAGAGCCTTGCGTGGGACAAACATACTTTTACCAAATAAGTAAATAAGAGGGAGAATTCAGTGGGACTTAACCGAAACTAACTAATTACAAGAAGGTCATTTCAAGAAGAGGCAGCACGTAGACACTTGTCTGTCACACTGCCACTGTTAGTAAGAAGGAACTGAAGGATGATTGTGAGCTTTCTGTCCCTTGTACTGTGGGATGGTGACATATATGGTACTGGCATAGCTCAACAGACACTCCTATTCAGATAAAAGAATCTGGTCTCGCACAAGGCACACGTTTCCTGAGTGAGATGCACATGGACACCTATTTAAAAAAGAAGTAACAAAACAAGTGCCATTTACTATGTCTTGACTGTTACTTTATGATTTGTTGAGAGTTACTTTTCAGTTTCAGTCTTGGGAGATTCTTAAAAACTGAAGAATCAAAATTTTGTTCCTGCCCTGCTTTGACTGAATCAAATTCTGCACTGATATCTGTAGGTGTAAGTCACTGCAGGGTTTGGCCAGGAAAACCAAAAGAAATGTACTATTATGGAGCTGTTTTAATTTTATGGTCTACTACTTCAGTAATTTTCAGTTTTCATAAGCACATTTTTGTTTCTACCCCAATTCTATTCAATAGTAGTCAAAGCTCCATACATGTCACATTATGAATATTACTTCAATCTTTCAAAAATATTGCATTGAAGGGTTTGTTTTTTCATTTAGATAATGTGCATACTTTCATGGTTCAAATTAAAATTAATATACTCAAAGAATTTCTAGATTGCCAGGGAAAATGATTAAATTACATGCCTCCACCTTGTTGATCCTTCCTAGATGTTCAAACAGCATTCAGTATTTCTTTTTACTTTGTAAAGTGTTTATTTTAATAGCAAGGAAAAATAAATGGATTGAAAATGAAAGGAGATTTTTGCAATGGGAACACACTTTACCAACATTAACTGATAACAGTACTGTTTTAAAAAACAGTTTATTCTGTATATTACTAGATTATATTTACCTACTATGGTATCCAAGACAACCATTTTCCTTTTTCCTGCTCACATAAACTGTTTTGTTTTGATGAAAACTATTAATAAATGGAACATAAAAGAAAAAGCTGTTTCATGTCAGTTAGTAGGATTTACACCCCTAACCTAAACTTGTTATTAATTAAAATCAACAAATAATTGTAACCTTCTCTGAGGAGCTCAGATAAACCAGTTCATGTATGGCTATATATGTGCTAGGTATTTTTTGTATATTTAGATGTATGATTTTTGTTGCACTTAAATTATTCTACATATTTTTTTTTTCATAAATATGGAAATGTATGTCTTAATATATATGTTGTACAATTACATAAGAACTAGAAAGGGATACTCTTTATGTCCCATTGAGTAGCACCTCATTTTACCAATGATCCTATTGACATGGATGGTAGTATTTACTGACTATGGCACTATTCCTTGTGAACAAAGGGATCAGCACTTGGGCTAATAATTGATGTTACATTTAAAAGGTATGCATGTGTATCCCATGTAATAGGCTAAATCATGTCTTCTGTGAGAAAAAAATTGTTGTGAGCCAGGAAATTTTGAATCAATAAATTCTTGGCAGATATGCTTTCAAGGAGTAGTTGTTTTTGTGAATAAGAAAGTGCTTTTAAGGAATAAACCCTTCCAGCTTAATACTCTACAGGTGTGTGGGTTTCTCCACGTGATTTTTTGTGATAATTTCTGAAAGGCAAGGGATTTGGATGAGTTTTCAGTGCCTCTGCAGTTCTTATGGGTGAACATTTAATCTATAATGTCCATGTCTCACATATTTAACAAATGAGATTTCATTCTGTAGGGGGACAAGGGGAGATCAGTGTAGAATACTGCTGAGGGAAATAGTAATGGTGTCTTGTGCTTCAAACTGGTGTTTTGAGAAGGAAAATGCCAGAGAAAGCAATTTTGCCCCCAAATCCCACACACTGACTCATCCCATCATACATTTACTTCTTACCATGACCATGGTAGCTGACATACCAAAAAAGGGAGTCTTCACTTTGTATAAAAAATAGAGGGAGATAGGGATGTTGAATCTTAAATGCCAAATCTGCCAAAGCTGTCTTATTCTTAAAGATGTTCTGACGTGTTTCCAATTTAAGGATTTGCAGAGACGCAATGGTATTCTAACCCCCTTTCTCTAGTTAGATAGGCCTTCAACAAAACTTCTTTAAAAAGTACAACCATAAACATGACACCTTAACCTGCTCTTTTGAAGAAAAATAAGCAGAAGAAAAATAAATCCTTAATGCTATCATTTGGGAAGAGAGATGAAAACCTAATTTTTAATTCTTCTAGAATTATTTATATCTATAATTGCATTTTCTCATGGACATGTCTTCATTTGTCCAAAAAGATAAAGAAACATGGAAGCAATTACTAATTTAAAAAAAAAAGAAGAAGGCAGGAGTCATGAGGTTTTGCTTTTAAGGGTAAAGAACACTTCATAAAGATTCACCTTCATAACACTGCAGTTAATTGAAAATCCACTAGTACAATACCTTTACAGGTCATTGTAATGTGGTTTGCAAAAGTCGAAGCCCATTCCAAATGTCAGCACAAATGTTATGAATTGCTTTAGGGTATTTAAAAACCACTAAGTCCATGCAGGTTTGATTCTGTTTCATCAAACTTCATTCAATTCTAGCAAAAATATAATTTTAACTTTTACATGTAAAAGGTATCTTTAGATTATTTGTTAAATGCCAGCTGAATTGTGTATTATGTTGTAATAAGTTCTATTTATTTTTAGATTTTATAATCCTATTTATTTGCAACAGCATTATTGTATATCAGCAAAACAAGTCAAATTCCCTTTTCCAGCCAAATTGATGTAATATATATTTGCTGCACCATAATTAAATGTCTCCTTTCCTCCTTTTTGAGCCTCAATACTTTTTGCTGCTTTCAATGCACTTGCATTAATGTGATTCTTAGCTGCATCTCACAGTTTTGTTCCGTATTCTTGAAGAATGGCCTTGTGGAATTTAGAAGTTTTAATATATGGGAATACTAATAGAGTTATTTCCAGGATGTGTGTAGACTGGAAATAAGAGACTCAGTCATCTGGCCGGTGCATTTTAAATTCGGCAATCTTTCTGCTCAATTGAGACCACCAGATTGTTGAACATTCATGGGTCAGAACTTTTTATTAGGAGACTCTGCTTTTATATTCTGCCTTAAAACAATTCATCATTGCCCTTTCCATTTGATGAAATTTTACATTTTGAAAGTTAATTTTCTGTACAAAGATTGATTTGTTTGATAGATCCTGAACCTTCTGCTCACAAATTAGTTAACATTACATCATGTTTCTAGTTCTTCCTTTTTGAGCTTTAAAATCATGGTTGATTTCCCTGAAATGAATAATTAATAAAGTAAACTTTTCTTGATGAATTAGAAGGGAAACAGAATTGCAAAATAGATTTTCTTTCCATTATACTTGAGATAGAAATGTTATAAAGTGTTGAAACCTTTCATAGGCTAGCAAAGTTACCTGGAGACCAAGCAAAAATCAGCCCTGGAGCAAGATGGTAGAATCTCTATTCAGTTCATCCAAAACTGTATGTATTTATTCTAGTGCAATTCCATCTCTGAAACCAATATTAGTGATGTTTGAACCTGAAAGATTCAGAGGTTTGATTTAGCAAAACATCCAAAAGTATGCAAACAAGTATCAGCTCTAGTAACCCTTTTACAATGGTAAAAAAATGGTTAAAAACCTAAGAATATAATGCTGCCAATCTGATCTAGGCCAGAAATATGGGCATCTATATCCTGCATTTTTCCTTGTCTTAGGGCCTTGTTACTCTTTACATTATGAGATGCTCAAATTTTGATCAGTGTTAGTGTTAGCTTCAGTTTGGAGCAGTCATATTTCAGGCCAGCAGGGGTGTGGAGGGCTGAAAGCTAAGAATTTCCCTCAACCTCCCCTGCATTCTCGGCTTCCCCCCTGACTCTAGGACCCCAGAGCTCCTTTGGTTTCCCCCACCCCTGGAGCTCTCCCCCTCAGGTTTCCTTCCTTCCAGCTCTAGCCTAGAGTAGCTAACATTTAGTGCTACACATGCTGGATAACATAGATCAGAAATAATCTTGTCCCAGAGTGCTGTAACTTTGAGCCTCAAAACAAGCACTTAAAACTGCTTTCAGGTGTCAATGTATAGACAACCAGGTGTTAAAAGCTTTAGAATCCACCCAAAATTGCCACTGAACAAGACCCTCATGTTCTATTTCAACATACAACCAGGAAGTATTGTTTAGTGCAAGGATGTCAAACACCCTTGCCCCTGGGATTCAGTAAGTGGCTTGTGGCTGGTCCATGGGCCGTATGAACAACTCTGGGCCAGCCCCATATGCTGGGCTGAGCCCATAGACTCTCTGATTCCAACCTGCTGGATCCAGCACTGGTGGTGTTCACTCTGGCCAGTCCAGGACACAGATCATACACAGTTCCAGCACAGTCCTGGACTGATGAGTGAGTGTTGGATCTACTTGCAGGAGACCTAAGGATCTCTCCTGCCCCTCCTGAAAGCTGGATCCAGCTTTTTCTCTGCCTAGTCTGCTGCTGCATGTGGCATCTGCTCTGGGATCCATGATGCGCACAATGCTGCATGCTGTGGTCCTGTGTGGGTGAGGAGTGCCAGCATGTCTCAGGCCCTGCACATATGCATAATGTGTGGGTCAAATTAAGACCCAGGGATAGCATCAGGGGCAAGATAATGTGGTCATATCTTCTAAACCCCTGGTACTAGAGATTGCACAATAGTGTGATAATCAAAATATAGTATGATAATTAAATTGTGTCTTGAGCTACTGAAAACACTGTGTCTATGTCATGCTTTTTAGTCACAGCCACAACATAAAGGATCTTGTGTTCTCCCTTGCTTTACCTTACAACTCTTGAAATCCCTCCTTACATTTTCTCTCTGAATCCTGTGTTATGTTTCAATATGCCAAAGGGAAAAGGTATAGTTTTACCCTAAAATGACTTATTGCATTGAGCAAAAGAGAAAGAAAAGGAAGCAAAAGTGAAGGTTACCTAAGAGAGCACTGTGTACACTTTCCTGTTGCAGGTTGGAATGAACTGAAACAAATGACTTCAAAATCCAGAATTCTACATGATCCTATAACCATGCAATTCCCTCCAAAAATGCATTGAAGTTTCCTACCTATATGCTGCATGTCACGAACTACAGCCAAATTGTATAAATATGTAAATTATACCTGAACCTGTATACATTTCCAACATAGTCACAGGAGAGAATTTACCTGTATGTCTTAAATGTGTGAATAAGCTCCACTGACTCTCAAGAAGATGGAAATTTGCACCATTACTCTGGGCGATCTTCAGTTAGTACTGTCGCACTTCCGGAGCCTTAATTCCGACAGGCCCCTAGGGCGAGAACGAATGGACTCTAACTAATTTCTTTTTCCTGCACTAGGCTTTGATTTCCCCTTTTATTGGCTGCTAGACAGATCAGATATCGTGAGATTGCCGAGATAAGGTTGTTTGTACTCACGCGTTGTTGTTAGT
>JAGPOW010000229.1:696444-721177 GCA_030014935.1 Caiman crocodilus
CCCCCCCCCACATCCCTAGCATATCTTTGACAGTGCTGGGGGTAGCAGGAGCACCACAGAGATGCTCTGACCAGAAACCAGAGTATCTTTTTTGGAGGACCAACTCCTTGGTTGCCTCTGAGCATGGTCTTGACCCCTGTCTTGACCTGCTGTTTCACAGAGCTTTTTTTTTTTTACCCCTGGATAGGGGTATAACTTTGCTCCTGCATTGCAAATATGCAGAATGGGGAACACTTTTTTGTTTCCACACATGCATCTTGCAGCATCTCAAAAGGGTTTGAGAATGGGGGTGGGTATAGGTTTGTGGGGAGGCTGTGGGTGTGTGGATATGTGGGGAAGGGTGTGGGTGTGTGGGGTTTATAGAGGTGGGTAGGTGTGTGGGGTGTGGGGTGACGAAGTACGGTGGGGGTGTGTAGATTTTTGAGGTATGGGTGGATATGGGGTTTGTGGAGGACTGTGGTGGGGACAGTAGTAGGGGTGTGTGAGCAGGTGTGGATGTAGGTGTCTGCATGTATGGCAGTGCAAGGGGGGAGTGCATGTGTATGGTGGGGGTGCTTGTGGCACTCACCCTATTAACTCACACATACTCCTCTGTCCTTCCCTCATTGCACACAACACACACAGTGTGCTTCCCTCACTACACACACACACACACACACACACACACACACACACACACACACACACACACACACACACACACAGAGTGTGCTTCCCTCATTTCTCTCTCTCTGTCTCCACACTCCCTCATTGCACAGACATATACACACAAACACAACCCTCCTGCTCCTGGCCCTGGGGTACCAGAGCAGCCTTGTGCTCCTATGGTCCAGCAATGCAGCTGGGGACCACATGGTGCTGGAGCAGCTGCAGGCAGAGGTTTCTGGGTTGGTGGGCAGGAGTGGGCTGGCCTTTCTTCTAACTTCTGCTGGCTTCCCCTGGGTCCTACTGCCCCAGCTCCTGTCATCTTTGACATTGATATAGGAGCAGATAAATATTAATTTTATAAACATCTTATATGCTCTGCAGGCCAGATAGAATGGCCTGGTGGGCCAAATCCAGTCCACGGACCATATTTTGCCCACCCCTACTATAGTGCCAGGTTGAACTCATGCACCATGTATATTGTGCACCAGCCCCACCCTAAAGCTTATGCTGTCTGCTGCATGTTGGCTGGACCTGACACCACATGGCCCATGGCATGGTGGGTTGGCACAAGGCACACACTACATGTGTTGTTCCACCAGAAAGTCCCACATGCTGGTTGTGGTATGCAGTCTGGGGCTCAATCCTGACCATCTCTGGAGCTAGTGCTGAGGACTTGTCTGTTGGGGGACTGCATGCAGCCCACGCCCCGTCTTGGGCACCTGTGTCAAAGGCACAGAATGCCAGGACAGGGCGTGTGCTGCATGCTGTGTCTCACTGGCTTGGCCCTGCACACTGGTTCTAAGATTTGCAGACCAGCCCATAGACCTTCATCCAGCCTATGGGGTTGGATGCCTTCGATACCCCTGCTTTTTAAAAGCTAGGCCTAACCCTACTGGCTCATTCTGACTTCAGCTGTGACTTCTGATTCACTCCAACCTCAGGTATGACTACTGACTCCTTGTGAATCCAGTCCTTGGACTTCACCCAAATACCTGCTGACCTTCCCAGACTGTCCATACCCTGGTCCCTAACATGTTATTCCTGTGGAGCTGGTAATAGGACATTTTTCATGAGGAAAATGGAAAATTACAGCATTTCCAAATCCAAATATTTAAAAGTTGTGTGGAAGGGATTTAATAGCTGTTGCTTTTTTAATAATGTTTTTGAGCATAGTTTCATAGTTGGTAGGTCATGAAGTCATAGTTTCATAGTTGAGCAGATCATGAAGTCTGACCCCCTGACATGGCATGAAAAAGTACTGGGGTCAAATGACCCCAGCAAGGTGTTTTTCTAACCTCTTCTTAAAGACCCCCCAGGATAGAAGCCAGCACCACATCACTTGGAAGTTGGTTCCAGATCCTAGTCGCCCTGACTGTGAAGTAGCGCCTCCTGATGTCTAGTCTGAATCTACCCTCTGCCTGAACAGGGACTCCCCCAATGCCTGTTGGTCCCCTCTGACTAGTTTGTAGCAGGCCACTAGATCTACCCTCAGCCTTCTTTTGTGAAAGCTAACCAGGTTCAGATTCTGTAGCCTCTTCTTATATGGACTGCCCTGCTGCCCCCTGATCATGCAGGTGGCCCTCCTCTGGGCCCTCTCAATGCTGTCCACATACCTCCTGAAGTGCGGCACCCAGAACTGGACTCAGTACTCCAACTGCAGCCTGACCAGTGCAGCATAGAGGGGAGGATCACCTCCTTGGACCTGCTCAAGATGCATCTGTGGATGCATGACAAGGTGTGGTTGGCCTTCCTGACCGTGTCCCCAGACATGAACAGCCCATGTTCATTTTGGCATCAATGACTCCAAGATCCTTTTCTGCCTCTGCACTGACAAGAAGGGAGTTCCCCAGCCTGTAGGCATGCTGCTGGTTCTTCCTCCCCAGATGCAGCACCTTGCACTTTTAAGTGTTGAAATCCATCCTGTTCTCATCTCCCCACCCCTGTAACCTGTCTAGGTCCAATTGCAGCCCATTCATCCCTTCTAGTGTGCCCACATTCCCCCAAATGTTAATGTCACCAGCAGATTTGAACAGGGTCCTTTTTACTGCCTCGTGAAATTACTGATGAAGTTGTTGAACAGTGCGGGTCCAAGGAATGAGCCCTGGGGAGACCCCCACTGCCCACATCCCTCCACGTTGAAAACAACTCATCCACCACAATTCTCTGGGTGTGGCCCTCCAGCCAGTTAGTGATCCATTTGACTGTAGGTGTTGACACCACAGTCCCCTAGTTTGTTTTTTTAATGAAAATGAGGTGAGAGACAGTGTCAAAGGCCTTCCTAAAGTCCAGAGAGACTACATCCACTGCTACCCCTGCATCTAAGGATTTTGTAACCTGATCATAGAAGGCCACCATTCGGCCTGACAGGACCTGCCTCTAATGAGACCATGTTGGTTGCCCCTAAACATAACCTCCCCTGCTCGCCCCTAATTGGACATGCACCAGGATAATTCTCTCAAAAAGCTTACCCAGGATCGAGGTAAGACTAACTGGCCTATAGTTTCCTGGGTCCTCCTTCTTCCCTTTTTTGAAAATGGGAACAACATTGGTCCTTTCCCAGTTTTCTGGCACCACACCAGAGCACCACAAGTGCTCCTAAAGCCATGCCAGGGGTCCTGCAATTACCTCTGCTAATTCCCTCCGCATTCTGGGGTGGAGATCATCAGGACCATCTGATTTAAATACATCCAGTCCCACCAGAAGTTCCCTGACTAGATCCTCACTGACCATAGGCCTGTGTGCACCTCCTCCGGGACCTGAGGGGGTCCCAGTGGACGGGCTGATCTGGTCCCTACTCAGCAAAATGGAGGCAAAGAAATCATTAAATAGGTTAGCCTTGTCATCTGGTGCGACAACCAGATTTCTTAGCATGTCTTGCAGAGGTCACACATATCCTGGTACCTTCTTTTTGCACCCTATGTTTTTAAAACAGGACTTCTTGTTTTCCTTGATCTAGGTAGCTAGTCCCAGTTCTATCTCCACCTTGGCCTTCCTGACAGCTGCCCTGCAGCCCCGAGCAATTGAGGTATAGTCCTCCCTGGTAATGGCCCTTCCCTTCCATTGGGTATACGTCTCCCTAGGAGACGTTCCCGTATGTTTTGGAGAGACATAGGGGATTTTTTGCCCTCTTGCCCCCTTTGATCCTTGTTAGGATTACCTCTTTTTGGGCTTGGAGGATCATCTCCTTAAGAAATGACCACACTCTTCTTGAACACCCAATTCCCCTCCCCTCCAGGACCTCAGCACCCCCCAACTATTTTTCTTATCTCATTGAAATCTGCCTTCCTGAAGTCCAGAGCTGCTGCCTTACTGCAGGCTTTTGCCACCTTGTGCCGGATGGTGAATTCCAGTAGGCGATGATCACTGTTGTCCAGGTGGTCAAGCACCCACAGCCCCCTCATGAGGTTGTCGCCTGTGACCAGCACCAGATCCAACAAGGCATCTCCCCTGGTGGCTATGCACCTCTTCGGTTAGATGAAGGTCCTATATCTTGGCTAGGAACCTATTTAACAGCATTCTAAAGCTATGTGTGATATGCAAGTAAAAATGGTATGTTTTAGTAAAATTCATATGAAATTTCTCAAAACAGAAACCCTGCCCAAATCTCTGCTTTAACATCATGAACATGAACAACTGTCTTCCCCTTCACTGAATCTTTAAAACCAGGGCATTTATGCTTTAATTCATTTTTTTTCTTTTTCTTTTAATCTTTTACAATCTTCCATTTAAAAAATAAATTTTAACATTTTATTTCTAACTGTACAGCCACTGCAATAAAAAGTAACAGCAAGAAAAAGTGCACTCAGTATAATCGACAGGTAGAACAAAGTAGTGAGCTATTTCACCCTCTGCCTACAAGGGTGCGCTCTAAAAACAGAGAAAAAACCTAATACTGACATTTATGAGAAAATGGAGAGGGTTTGCAGAGAAGACTTTAACAAAAGTAAGTACAAAATCTTGGAAAATTATAGTTCTCAGAGGGAAAAGGACTACATTTAAAAATAAACTAAAACACTTTAATGCATCTCTGGCTCTTCAGAATTTTGATTTTGTCCCCTAATGCCCCCATTCCCCTCTATGGGTCATATTTCCCTTATTTATTCTTAGTCTGTATCTGCTGTAGTATGTTAGGTGTTTTTTCTTGATAAGGGAGGTGCCAGCCCATGGTAAATGCACTGCCCTAATGAATGATTAAACACGTGGCATGCATAGGTAATGCATGGGTGGGGAGGATGAGAGGACACATGCTTTTTCAGATTTCTGCACCAACCGCATGGCACAGGGCTCCAGCCTGGCTGGAGCCCGTGTCAAGCAGCAGGGTGGGTTGGGGTAGGGGTGGTGGTGATGTTGAGTTGTGCCTCCCTACTGCAAAAACTTTTGCATCATCTATGGTGGCATGTGTCCCATCATCAGCCTACCCATTGTCCAGTCTTGATGATCAAAAGTTAATGTAATCTCACAACTGGAATCTGAGGAATGTTATGCCTGATTTAAAAAATCTTGTGACTTGTCATGCCAGATATGCGGCTGTGGAATACACAACCAACTGATCATCTAGATTGGGGAAGGGAGCAATTCTAAGTCCCAAACTGGGTCTTAAACTGGGATCCAGGTTTGCCTCCTGCTTCATCCCAAGGACTGAGCAGGAGGCAGCATGTCCCTGATCCCAGGGGCCTCCCCTTGCCTCATCACAACAATCAGCTGAATGTCTAGTATGGAATGACTCAATTTTTTTGATCAAAAATTTCTCAGATCCCAATTGCATTATTGCACTAACATCTGCCGGGTGATGTTAATGAACAAAGTATTCTGAATGTAGAAATTTTTGCCCAATAAAAGTTAATTTTGACATAAAACTATATTTCTGTTTAAAAAGTTTTATAGAACTATCTAGAAGAAACCTACTAAACAGCAACATTTATCAACACAAACAATTGCTCATTTTTCTCTTTTTAATTGTTTGTTTTGAGGCTAATTACTGTCTAGCTGATGCTGTATTTGACATGCAAAAGGCTTAACATATTTTTTTACTTCTTTGTAATATGTAAGGAATGTTGGAAAGAATTCTAATACCTTCTTAGTTTGCCTGGGGTTGTATGACTGGGGTGTTTGTCTTTTTTTTTGTGTGTATATGTATTATATTTTCTTTTAACTGTAGAACTATTAGGAATACAAACCCAGCATACTGAATTTTGAACAAGACCTTGTTTGACTATTTAATTAAACAAATTTTAGCAAAAAAAAAAAAACAGAATAAAAAAAGGTGTTTAAAATATTAGTCTCTTCCCCCTCTGTCTCAGTTCATCACTTGCAGCCTTTTTCACAACTGCCCAATGGCTATAATAACATAAACCTAATTTTTCATAACATAGCTCAGGAAAGTGTCTATTAGTGGCAAACATCTTAGCAGAGTCCTTTCATCAGCCATAGGCTCTGGAGACTTAAGTTTATATAGACATACAAAGAAGATGAAACTTGAAAGTCTGTGTGAAAACAGAGAAAAATTTGTCTCAGTAAAGCAAAGACAAAGTAAAACAAAATAAAATAACTTCCAGCAGAATACTTTACAGAATACTTTGTTTCCACTATACCTCAAATCATCGAAAAAGATAACAAGGCAATTTTTGTTGCCACTTTTACAGATCACCTATATAGCAACAACTAACTGTACTGTTAAACCAAGAAATGAAAGTGTCTAACAACATAAATCATATAATAATGCAAATATCTAATTCTACTCCTGCTTTTCTAGTTATTTTTTAATATAAGTGAACTCATAGTACAAAAAATTGATCCTGATTTATGCACTTTCACTTGAAGTCATATTTATTAAAAAAAATATTATTCTTTATGGTAAAATATAACGCAATACATTTAATATATTAATACAGCTGACTTGCATGACTGTTGGAACCTTAAGCTATGCATTTCAGGATGTTTTGTGTTTTTGCGCATATATCTTCTCACGTTAATAAATCTTATTGGGCTTTATTAAAAGGAAACTAAAATTGCATTTAAATGCTATTGGTACTTGATATATTACATGTTATTTATTTAGCTGGGAATAAGGCATGTATGTTCTAATCTGGAAAATTTATTGTGCCTTTATATACTATGGCTTGCCACCAAGAATACTGTACCAGTCAGTTTAACAGAGGCTGAGTCTGAAACCAGCAGCCCATTAGCTGTCATTGCAAGGAACATTGTTTAATTAACCAAATGTAGTTTTTGACTTGGCAGTCAACTCAGAATGCCAGCCAACTGCTGCAACACTCCCCAGGAAGGTTTGTCACCAATAGATCCAGAAGACAATTAAATATAATTGGAATGAACAGATAGAAAAAAGAATTCTTGTTTAACAAGAGTAGTTTAAAGCATTTTTGTTTACATCACCTAGCTAATAAAATGGTAGGGTACTGAATGCTTGTGACTGCTGGCTATTTAACCATTATGGTATGCAGAGGTTGGCAGAAATGCATAACTGTTGATTTTTCATTTTCATATTGTCATGTAACACTAGATTCTTCAAGAACCGAAATAATACATTTCTCTGTACCTACCCAGATAGTTGTTACAATGACCCTTTAGTATATAGCCAAATCAGTCCATTCTATTTCCTTTTATGTGTCATTATCAAGTTTCTTGATAGTACAACCCTCTGCAGTTATATTTGCTGATCTTTTCCCACTACAACATATCTAAAATGTTAACCCCTCCTTTTTCATAGCTAAAACTTTTATTTTAGTCTTGTAGGCTTCCAGCCTTGCCTACCATAACTACTTTTCTCCCGTATACCCATTTCCCTTCCGATTTGCTTCCAGTACAGCCAGGATTAAATGGATAATACTCATTTTCCTCATCCATTGTTCAACACATTCATCATCTCTTGTTAATTAGGTACATACCAAATTATACTTGACCACTGAATATTTTGCACTGAAATACAAAAACCAGGAACACCAAGAAGACTGAGAGTCTTAGAAGTTCCCAACTCAACGACAGTTTCCACTTTTACTGGAAAGAATATGGCAATTATTACTCCCCCCTATGCCTTCATCCATGTTCTGTATACTGGAAAGATTTACTGGGAAGTTTCACTGTGGAAAAAGAGGAAGGAGCTTTGTACATGAATATCCACTAAATTCTCCTTCTATATAAATAGATTATTTTCTGCTTTAAACAGCTCATAAATTGGAACATATACATCATTCACAATATCAAATTGTGCCTATACTCTAGTTTATCCGTTTTCATGACTGTTAAATAATTTTAATGTAACATAGTATTGGGGGCTAAATTTCTATACGCATGTTTCAGAGACAGAATTAGAGGTATACTTAAAGAGAGAAGAAAGGGAACTTCCAAGCGTAGAATATAGTGGAGTAAGACTGAATGGGATGTGTAGGGAGGGTAGGTGATGTAGAAGAGGACATGGGACTCAAAAGATTACTTGATTGTCTGTGGTGGAGCATAGGAAGATAAGGACTTGGTTCTCATAAACTTCTTACAAAGTGACACTACACATATTGTCCTGAAACTCTTACTTATACATTGCGTTCTCACCTGAGACTACTCTTATGAATTATATGAGTCAGGACTGAAGGTTCAGGCTGCTGGTCTTTCCAAGCACACTGAATTATTCTTTATTATCTTAGCAAAGTTATGTTCTTCTTCAATAGGAAGGAAAGGCCACTCTAAAAAAAAAACATTAATTTGATTGGCTATGTTTCAGTGACAGACTGGTTATTCTCTAAAGTCTGGTATATATTTTATATTAAGTTTTGGTAAGAATACTTCATTTTTATGCCTATAGCACTTTACATTATTACAAGATAACAGTGCACACAAGTGGCAAACTAGCATGCCAAATTTGTACTACAGATGGAGTTATTAATAACAAGGTTTCCTACTATTGTGCAAGCAAATAAGTAGTTTTATGTTCATTCCTATTAAACTGCAATCACAAAAGTAACAGAACATGTTGATAACTGGAAACCTACTCATTTTGTTCCTCAGTTTTCAGAGAAAGAGGAGGTACTCAGGAGTGCCTTACAGTACAGAGTGGATACCAGCTGAATACATAGATATTAGAAAGAAATGTATGATTCATTTTAAATTCTCTTCTGTACTCAAGAAGATGGTGGTGAGTCGACACACCAAATAATTTTACTTGCATGCTAACAAGATAACTATACTTGTTCTAACCGTTCTGAACAAGATCCTTAGCTCTGATAAAGCCCTCTTGAGCTACAGCCCCATAAATTAAATGTAATAGGCAAAAGGATTATTCAAAGATTTTCTGCAATATGTAGAGTCTCAATTCTATAATGCCCCCTTGAACCTGTGGCAGATCCATGACAAGAGAACAGCTATTTTAATTTGCATTAGGGTCAAACCAATATTTGGCGGACAATTTTCAGTTTCTACTTTCTTTTTACACAAGTGAAGCTAATATTGTTTTGAAATAAATATTAGCACAGTTCAATTGACTGCTTGACATGCACCAAATGCCTCTGCAGTACGAGTCAAGGTATCATGTTACTGTGGGGATGTTGTCACAGCCCCACTAAAACTTTTTCTGTTAGACATTTGCTCATCAACTATTTTGAAGCCAGCATTATAGACCTGTGTGCTATAAATCCCTAAGTACGAACAGGCTCTATTATTAAACCCAATCATTCCAGGCAAAGAGTATGTTCCCCTGACCCTTTCACTGAAGTGGACTCATATTGCATAGATGTCGAAGACCCCTAAGATCCGTGCTAGACTTTGTGTCAATGAAACACCTCAACTGGCACATTCTTTCCCAGAGATCCAACCTTTGGGTAGAAAAAGTTACATTTTCATATCTAGAATAGATAACAGTTGAAGCACATAATATTAGGTATTTTTCAAGGGGTTTGCTTTAGACAGATACACATAGCACAAGCTATACAAAGAACCAGACACTGTTCTGGCGTCCTCTGTTCTGAGCTAGGAGTGATATGGGTGTCACCTACCAGCTGGTGTGTAGCTGAGTCCTGCTTCTTTGCACTCTGATCAATCTCTGGGTAGCATACCAACCTGTACTCGTTGTCCATATGTATTGCTTAAACAACACTTTTTATATCTAATGTTGTTTTCTATTAATCAATGCTCTTGTAATGTTTCATTTATTAGGGGTTATGATTTTATGTATTTTGTGCCTTCTTGGACTACACAATCTATCCAAGCCAAAGCTTGCTTATATCATGAGGTTTCTCTAATACAACTAGGGTTGAATTTGCCCTTTTTGCAACATGTTAAGTCTCACCCTGAATTGCAAACTGTCCTCCAGTCTATTAAGAAATATCCCTGAGATACTATAGTTCAAGCAATATTAATAGCATTAGAAAAGGTCCAAGATGTTGGACAGTATTCTTGATGGAATGCTCTACTGCAACTGGATTTTTCAAATTTAGCCTTACATTCAATAGTTATTATAGTTTTGTTGTAAATAGTTTTATTCTTCATTATGTGTGGTATGTAATGTTATGTTAAGAAGAAAATTAGACATTTGATGATTTTTGCAGAAAACAAGCAACTGTATAATACCTATATGCACTTTCTCTGAGAATGATACTGAAAAATGTTTCCAGTGTCAAGTAGGAGAATATGAGGACAGTTCAGCCTCTTGATGCTTGACAGGACTGAAATGGTCCCTCAGGCTTACTAGGCCTAGCAGCCTTGGCATAAGTGGGCTAGGGTGCATTGATGGAATTATCATATGTGTATAGGCAATGTGATTGTGGAACCTGTTTTTCCACAGAGGAATGTCTGATATAACTTATGTTTTTGTAAAAGGTCTTTTAAAAACACTTGTGATAGACAAAAGGGCTTGTTATAGTGCATTCTGTCTATATCTGGAGCAGAAAGATCCTGGTGCCAAAAGAAGGGAAAAATAGCAATAAAGTAGAGACATAACGCAACGTGCTGATGACGAACAAAAAATTCGCTTAACTGGTAATTATATGACTAAAGGATTATAAATATTTCCACCTGAACAAAGGAAAACTCATTCCTCTTTTCCTTTCCCTTCCTCTCACCCTAACAATGTCTGAGAACTGAAGACATCTGATCTCCCTTCAAGCAACCAGCCTGCTCTGAGATGCCCGGCCAGTGTTTGAGATGCATATTACAAGTAGGTAAAATGCAATGAATTGCTTGCTAAGATTATATCTATGTGCATGCTTGGAGTTCATACTGTATGATGCTTAATAAAACTTATTTATTAAAGAATTAACTGGATTCTCATTTAGAGAAAATACATAGGTTTATGTTTGGAGAAGATAACTGGGATCTCATTTGAAGAAAAACTGGAGCATATATTAAGGCAATATCAACCCTCGCCAGAGTTGCCGGGCTCCAACCGCGGGGCCTCGCACACCTGCTGGCGTTGGAGGGTGGCCCAGGGTTGACCTGGCACCCGAGCTCTGGTCCTGGAAGTCTGTATGAGGTTTTTGAAATGGCGCTTGTCCAGCCCATTGCTCCAGGCGGGCGGACACTTTCGGCGGTAGCTCCCAATGGCCGGGCTGGGTGCTGCATCTGCAATATTGCCGGGAAAGGTCCACGGAGATTTTCGGGGACACGCTTTTCGGGACCCTAAATGCCCATCTTCAGTTCCAGGAGGTTGGGCAGCACATCCTCTGTGGCAGGAGTGTGCTGCAGGCGGAGACCACACCCGAGTTTGGCTTCATGTTGACTAGCGCTCCGGCTGGGGAATGAGCCAGTCGCCAGGGTGGGCAGGAGTTCCAGGAGGCCAGCCGCAATTCCAGCTTCGCCCCAGTGTCCTGCCGGAGGTTGGGTGGGCCCAGGGGCCGTCGGCTGGGGTGGCGGGCTGCTTCTGTGAGGGAGATGAGCCATGCTGGGGTGCCAGAGGGTGGCCTGGGGTTGACCTGGAGCCCGAGCTCTGGCTCCAGAAGTCCGTATGAGGTTTTTGAAATGGGGCTTGTCTGGCCTATCGCTCCAGGTGGGTGGACACTTTCGGCGGTTGGTCCCGGTGGCCGGGCCGGGTGCTGCATCTGCAATATTGCCGGGAAAGGTCCACGGAGATTTTTGGGGACGTGCTTTTCGGGACCCTAAATGCCCATCTTCGGTTCCAGGAGGGCGGGCAGCGCATCCTCCAAGGCAGGAGCATGCTGCAGGGGGAGGTCAAACCCGAGTTTGGCTCCATGTCGACTGGCGCTCCCGTCGGGGAATGAGCCAAGTGCCTAGGTCAGGCGAGAGTTCCAGGAGCCCAGCCACGATTCTGGGTTCGACCCAGTCAATTGCTTGGAGGGTGGGCAGGCCGGGGGATGCCCCCAGAGCCCCAACAGAGGTGCAGGGCCCCGCAGTCAGAACCTGGTGACCCCGGCGAGGGGGCAGAAGGCCTGGGCCAGGGCAGCAGGAGCCCCGGCCGGCCTCCATGGGTCAGGCTGGGGGGGAGTTCCAGGAGCCCAGCCGTGATTCCGGCTTCACCCCAGTGCCCTGCCCGGAGGTCGGGCAAGCCCAGGGGCCATCGGTGGGGGCGGAGGCGGAGGGCTGCCACCAGGAGGTGGGGGAGCTGTGCCATGATGGGGCCATAGAGAGAAGCCCGGGGTTGACCTGGCACCCGGGCGGTGGCCCTGGAAGTCCATGTGAGGTTTTTGAAATGGGCCTTACCCGGCCCATTGCTCCAGGTGGGCGGACACTTTCAGCGGTTGGTCCTGGTGGCCGGGCCAAGTGCTGCATCTGCAATATTGCCGGGAAAGGTCTGCGGAGATTTTCGGGGGTCGCATTTTTTGGGACCCTAAATGCCCATCTTCGGTTCCAGGAGGGCGTCTTGTGGATCCTCTGGGGCAGGAGCTTGCTGCAGGTGGAGACCAAACCTGAGTTTGGCTCCATGTCGACTGGTACTCCAGCCAGGGAGCAAGGCGGCAGCCAGGCTGGGCGGGAATTCCAGGAGCCCACCCGCGATTGCGGGTTTGACCCAGTGAAGGGCTCTGAGGTCCAGCAGGCCAGGGTGCTTGCACAGGCATGGCGGGGCTCTCCTCCCACGGAACCAGGAGGACCTGGTGTCTGCTGTCAGAATTAGAAAATTTCCACTCCATAGGGTTCAGAGCGGTTGACGTGGGAGCTCCGGCCAGGAGCGGTCCGGTGGGCCAGGCCAGGAGAGAGTTCTGGGAGCCCGGCCACCGTTCCGCTTTTGCTCTGGTGACCTGCCACCCTCCGTCTCCCTACACTTCATCATTCAGGGCGGGTCGGGGGTGCTTTCACCGGGAGCGGTGGGCTTCTCCTGCCAGAAAACCAGGTTGACCTGGTCTCCAGCGTGGGACTTAGAAAAAAATTTCGCTCTGCTGGGGTGAGCGGTTGACCTGGGCTCGCCGGTGCGGCCTGGAAGTCTGTATGAGGATTTTGAAATGGGCCTGGGCCGAACCTTCAATCCAGGAGGGCAGACACTTTTGGTGGTTGGTCCCGGTGGCTGGGCTGCGTGCTGCATCTATAACATTGCCGAGAAAGGTCTGCAGAGATTTTCGGGGACACATTTTTCAGGACCTTAAATGCCCATCTTTGGTTCCAGAAGGTTGGTCAGCGGAACTTCCGGGGCAAAAGAACCGTGCTGCCGCACCCATGGGTCAAAGCCTAGTCGTGTGCCCCGCTGCCGAGAGGGGGATGGAGGACACTTGGTGGCATGAGCTCCCGGTCCCACTCCGGTTGTCACGCCGGGCCTGAAGCCCCCGGGCCCTGGCTCCAGGCCGTGCCCCGGGCACTGCTGCTGTGCATTGCTTGCCACTCCACGTGGCACCCCTTTCGGAAGGACCCTTGCAGGCCGGCGGTCCACTGCTGGTGTTCA
Organism: Caiman crocodilus; assembly: GCA_030014935.1. NCBI lineage: Eukaryota > Metazoa > Chordata > Crocodylia > Alligatoridae > Caiman > Caiman crocodilus. Next base: position 709,922 of record JAGPOW010000229.1, read on the forward strand.
GGCAAGGCAGATACCTCCCCCCCACTCTTCTCTTTTCCTCTGTTTGGATCGATGTGGCAACCACGGTCACATCAGGAAGGGCCTTTAGCGGGCTGGTGGTTTCGCCGGCGGTGTTCAGGCGAAGCAGCTCCCTCCCCTACCTGCGTGACCCCTTCTGTTGGAGACAAGGTCCTTTCTCCTGCCCTGCGGAGCAGGAGGGCTGGCCGACCCCATGCCCGCGTGAGTCCGAGCCACCCAGGGAGCAACCCCTAGCGATCTGACCTCACCGAGAGACACCAGTGAGAGTCAGCAGGGTCCTCGGTTGGGGGACCCTCGTGCAGTGGGTCCCTGCCTGGCCTTCTCCACCCCCTCTCCCCGTCTCGTAGATGCCGTCTTCTCTAGCAGTCCATTTACATGGGCCAGGGCTGCCAGGGCCTCCGCCGTGCCTGCCTTGCACTAGGGAAAGCGGGTGGGAAAAGGACCTTCGGGCTCTGGCCCGGCACCTGTCCTTCCCTCCCCGCCGTCCTTCCCCGTGCCTTCCCCGCCCTGGGGAAGGGGGTCTGCGGGGCTGCCAAGGGGCTGGGGGGGGCCCTCCCTCCCCGCCCCACTCTCCCTCACCCGAGGAGTGCAGCTACCTAGTTGATCCTGCCAGTAGCATATGCTTATCTCAAAGATTAAGCCATGCATTTCTAAGTACACACAGCCGGTACAGTGAAACTGCAAATGACTCATTAAATCAGTTATGTTTCCTTTGGTCGCTCCAACCATTACTTGGATAACTATGGTAATTCTAGAGCTAATACATGCCGATGAACTCTGACCTCCGGGGATGCGTGCATTTATCAGACCAAAACCAAGCCGGGCTCGCCCGGCCACTTTGGTGACTCTAGATAACCTCGGGCCGATTGCACACCCCCATCGCGGCAACAAAGCATTCGAATGTCTACCCTATCAACTTTTGATGGTATTTTCTGTGCCTACCATGGTGACCACAGGTAACGGGGAATCAGGGTTCGATTCTGGAGAGGGAGCCTGAGAAACTGCTACCACATCCAAGGAAGGCAGCAGGCGCGCAAATTACCTGACCCGGGGAGGTAGTGATGAAAAATAACAATGCAGGACTCATTCGAGGCCCTGTAATTGGAATGAGCACACTTTAAATCCTTTAACAAGGATCTATTGGAGGGCAAGTCTGGTGCCAGCAGCCACGGTTATTCCAGCTCCAATAGCGTATATTAAAGTTGCTGCAGTTAAAAAGCTCGTAGTTGGATCTTGGGATCAAGCTTGCGGTCCACTGTGAGGCGAGCTACTGCCTGTCCCAGCCCCTGCCTCTCAGCGCTCCCTTGATCCTCTTAATTGAGTGTACAGAATCTTTTCCAGAACAAATAACCGTAGCTCTTTTAGTCTTTCCTCATAAGTCTTGCTTATTAGGTCCCTCCTCAGTTACACTAACCTCTACCCAGAGGCTTCCAACAGGTCTACCTTCCACGTTGCACCTTGCACCTCAGAACATGTGTACATAGACTTTATATATAGGGAACAGCTGCTCTTTCCCAAACATACCCTTCCTGAACAAGCTATATCCATCCATAATTGTACTCCAGTTATGTGAACTATCCCACCGTAAGTTTGGAATCATAATTACATCATAATTTTGTTCTTGTACTAAGACCTTCAATCCTTTCTGTTTGTACCCATGCTTCTTACATTAGTATATAAACATTTCAGCTATCTAACTGATTTTGTCCTGTCTTCTCCCTGAGAGCATTGCTAAAGCTTCTGCTATTGTTTCTCCTTAGTAATTTTAGTCCAGGCCACTGGCTCTGGGTTTACCTCTGGGCTTTTCTCTCCATCTCCGGGGAACCTATTTTAAATCTCTCCTGACTAGATTATCAAATCTATATGAGAGGACACTCTTCCCTCTCTTTGTCAGGTCCCATGTCTTCCCATTAGTCTATATCCTTGGAAGACCATTTCATAGTTGAACCCCACTCCACAATTCCATGCATCATCACTCCAAAAGCATGGAAAGAAAACTGGAAAAGGATTTGCCATCTTTTGTGTTTCCCAAGACTGGGAAATATGTGGGAGAACTGTGGTGATGGCACCATAAATCTCTGTGACAAAGATTCATCTTTGATACCATAGAAAAGTGAATATCATAGAATCAGTGGGCATGTCCAGACAAGTGTGACTGTGCAGTATGTGGTGCTGCTAACATGTCTGTAACACAACATACCTCAGAGTTAGATATTTTCCACATTGCAAGAGCATGCTGCCTGAGTTGTGCACTGCTCCATTTTTTTCCCCCCATGGGCTATCCAGGAGTGAAAAAAACCCACAGGAAAAAAATAAAAATGAAAAACAGGAGCAGAACATGCATGGGCAACATGTGCTCCTGAAAAGCAGAGCTGGGCTGTCCAGAAATGTGCTGTGGCTGCTGGCCAGGATCCACCCAGCAGGATCACGATGGCTGCAGCCCTGGGAGGCCCCTAGAACTCTGGGTAAGGCTGCTGGGGCTAGCACAGTGCTAACTCCAGCCTAGTCTACAGCCACCAAGGTAACTTGCAACACGCCAAAGCAGTCATGGCACACATGTTCCCTGGGGACAAGTACTTGCAGTGCAAAGTGTGCCACTGCTGCTTGTCCCTGGGGAACCAAATGTTCATGCTTATCTGGATGCGCTCAATGAGCTTATGTAGAGTTTCAGGACAAAGCACTTAAATTGTCCATGAACTAAGATTGGAAATTGCATTCTGTTAGAAATACCAATTACTAAAAATGAATCACGCAGAGAACATCACAGATATCCATCCCACAATATCCAAGGGCTTTGACCAAACACACTCCAAGCTACCTTTCCATTATGTACTTTAGAAAAAAATCCTACAGTCTGTAGATATGTAGGATAGCCATTCACAATGAATTTCATTGTGTACTTCAGAGGAACTCCATCCCTCATGTAGAAAAAAAAAGATTCTAGAAGCATTGTGAAACAAAAGCCAGCTGTTTATATGGATATATTTGTTCCACATTTTAAACCACTGCATGTAGATTAATTGTCTTGTTAAAAGGAAGACAACAGAAAATTATTTCATTGCTACATTGACTGTTAATAATTTCTAAGTACAAAAAGTAATCTTTATCAATGTAACAATACTAATATCATATGTTCTGAGCTTAATTGTGATTTCATAGCTGCTGTTTTTCCAGTTTTAACAGAAATAAATCTAATCTCTCTTAAGTATTAAAAATAATTTAGAAATTGCACTTAGTGGAAATCTAGGGTTCATCAGTATGTTCCCCACTAACCCAGATCCTAGCAAGCCTAAAAATAAAAGTTTAATTTTCCATTCTGTCCTTAAATTGCTGGTGATGACATTCTCCATAGCAGGCGATGAGACATTGCTATTTCAATCACATATTAAAAGGAATCCAATCCCCAACTTTATCCAACTCATCTCCCACAGAAACTTTCTATAAGTATGCAAATCCCTTATAGTTTAGAGGTATAAACTTTTCCGTAAGGAGTAAGCAAATCAATCTTCCAGCTCTGTCTCACTAGATTATCACATATAACTATTGTATTTTCCATTCATTTGTAATGTTAGTCCATAATAACATGGCTAAATTTACCAGGAAGAATTAGAAAAGAATTAGACATAAAATGGAGCTACATTAAGGGACACTATAACTAGTTGTGTTACCACCCCTTGGGCATGTCTACACATGCAATTAATGCACAGAAAGCTTACTGCACAGTAAAACACTGAGCAGTAAGCTTTCTGTGGGAGCACATCTACTCATCCACCTGTCAGGAGCAAACTGGTTTCTGATGGGAGCTGTTTAGTGCAGGGAAATACCAACCCTGCTCTCCTGCCACATGGCAGACAGAAGGAGCTCTAGGCTCCCCCAGGTGCCAGCCCCAGGCTGGCAGGGGACAACATGGTCAGGCTGGGATGTAGGGGGCAGTTGTTTTCCAGCCCTGGGACTGGGAAAGAATCCCCTCCCCCACAGCCCTTTCCCAGCCCCCTGCCCCAGTTGTCATGTAAGGGAGATGTCAGAGAGCCCCAGCTGGCCAGGGATACCTTGTTTAGCCAGGGGCAACCAGGACCTGGCTCACTGATAGGGAAGCTAACAGCAAGCTCCCAACTGGGTGGGGATTTTCCATGTAGACAAGGTATCACTACTAACTGCCCCACCAGTGAGACAGGTCCCAGTTGCCTCTGTTTGAGTGGAGAATACCCACCCAGCCAGGGGCTCACTATCAGCTGTCCCACTGATGGGACAGCTCCTACCCAGTCCCTGGCTGAGCAGGGAAGGAAGGACTTCCCAGTCCTGGCACTGCTCAGCTCCCCACTCCTTTTGGGGAGCCAGGTTCCCTCCAGTGCTGAGACAAGTGGAGGCAGAGAGAGACCCACTCCTTGCACTGCTCAGCTCCTGTCTTCTGCAGGGAGCCCAGAGCTAAGCAGCACAAGGACTGGGCACAAGCACACCTTGCTGGTGTGGCTGACCAGGAGCAAGTTTGTTCCCAGTCAGCATCTGTATGAGCCCTATACCATCTATATGAGCTTCCTCTACTGTGAAGTTAGTTTACATGTATTACGAATACTAGCTAACTGCACAGTAGACTATTTTACTGCACAGTACCTAATGAGCACAAGTTACATGGTGATACTGTCCTGTGCAATATATTAGTCTACTGCACTGTAAAGCACCCCATGTAGACACACTCCCTTGAAGAAGAAAGATGCTGCAAGAGGGCTTGCATCTGTATAACATATGATCACCATTGAAGCTATGAAAAATATATAGGTCAGGAGCAACATTTATTTAGGAATGATGATATAAAGTCTTGGCTAGAGGAAACCTCTGTGAAGGAGTCTGGTTTTATCACTTCCCAGCCTCCCACTTACTCCTGGAAAATTGCAAGCAGCTGGGAAGAGTTTCAGCACAAAGTTGCAAACCAGCCTTCCACCAGCAGGTCTGTGCCTCCTTCACATTCCAAGACCCCTTATTTTTATCAGCATCAAACATACTGTGCCACTTCCACACCTGTCACTGAATGACAAGAGCACTGAAGATTTTTGCCAAATGCTTGAAATGTTTACAATCAAGGATTTTCTTTTAACCTCAGCATCTGTTTGGATTAAATGTAACATTTATCCAAACACAACACAACTCTATTCTGAGCCTTCCCTCTATTGCTGGCACATCTGTGAGCCTAATGAGGTTCATCAATCTGACAGAAGAAGTAGGCATCTGGGAGAAAAGGTGTGGGGAAGGGCGGACTGAGAGATTCTATATTGGTAACTGAGTACTCCATGCTTGCTGGGGTATGTAGTGATTGACAACATTTGCTTGTAAGTGAAGTACTACTTGACTGACATTGAGTATGTTGATACAGGGGCATTTACTAATGAGAGACTAACAGAGTTAAAGCAGGCTTCCTCTATATACAGAAAAAAAAAGCTACTTCCTTCTTTTCTCTACATAAACACATTGCAGAGAACGGTAAGGGAATAGGTGAAGAAAGGAGAAAAGGGGCTTGTTGACTCTACCTTTTTACTGAAGAATGTTGGGCTTTTTCTTGATTAGGAAATAGTGGTCAATTTAATTTGAGAGCTTGTCTATATGTGGAAGGTGTTCCATCATAAAGAAAGGTGTGAACTTAATTCAAAGTACCTAGTTTGGAATAATCTTTGTATAGACAAGTCCTATTAATGAAGCTTGGCTAAGTCATATAACCCATGCTGATAAAGCAAAATATCTTGTATCATAGTTTATCTAGTTATGCTCTCATGAGCCTTAAATATTTATCTCAAGGTCCAGGGGTACAATTGCTGGCAATAAACAAAGCAAGGGGTGTCATGATATGAGGTCACACCAGGTTAGTAAAAGCTACAAACAAGAAAGCTCAGTTCAAGATCAAATTGCTGAGGTTATCACATGTAACAACTCCCCTATCAGGTCATATTTGGAAATTAAACCCTTGGATATCAAATGAGAAGCCTTTATTGGCAAAGAAAAGCAACAATTTGCTAGATTCTTAAAGGTATTTAGGCGCTTAAAGATGCAGATAGGTGATTGTGCTTTCCAAAAACTCTGTGTGCATTGTGGGCACCTAATTCATCATAAGTGTCTAAACAGCTGTATCCTCATAACATATTATCTGTGGCCTAGCCCCTACTAGGGGGTAAAATGAGTTTGTGTATAATATGGGTTGTTAAAATATTATCTTCTAAACTCTTCTCTTGTCTGAATCATCTAAAAAGCTGATATATATCATCTTAAACTTCACTGGACTTAACTTCTACATAAAATGAAATGTAATATTATGATGTTCTCAGCAAATTACGGCATGACAACAGTGATTATATTTAATCAATGTTCAAAACATTTGCTTTCAAAAATATATATAAAAGAGACAACAGGTTACATATTTTAACATTCATTGATCTAGATAGATATTCACAGTGAAGGATTAGACAGATGACTTTAACATCTCAGTTTACTTTAGGATATTTTAACATATTGAGTCAGATGTTCTTGCTTCAAAAAAAAAAACAACCTAAAAATGAAAGAAAAAATATTTAAAAGACTCCATTTACACACATATGTATTTGTATTTGTATTGAATAAGGCTGGAATCAAAGAAGTATCTAAGTCCCAGCAGACTGAAATATCACCAGACCCATCAAAATTTGAACCTCTATAACGATTTGTAATATAAACAGTTTGCTGTGTCTTTTTTCCCCAACTATCATAAGTTGGGGCTCTTCCACAATTTCTAGAACTATTTATGTCGCTGTTAAAGTAACAGCACAGGCTACTATAAAAGGCACTGAACACCATGATCAGTCAAAGAACACGTATTCAAGCAAATAGAAATATAGTAAGAGTGCTGAGTTGAATAAATATAGGAGAACAGACTGGAAGGAGCCTCCCACACCACTGAGTCCAGGCCCCTACATATATCTTATCCTGCAAATGAGGAAAAGTGCTAATAGTGCATTTTGTGATTAGTTTAATTGACTACAATAGAACTATTCTGAATATTCACAGTTGAGCGTAGGGGGTAGCAGAACACTGTTGGACAAAAGCTATTAAACAGTAGCCTATACCAACATTGGTTTGAATTACATAAATTAGATTTCCAAATGTACAAGCCCTGCACTAACAGCTATACTCTCTGCATTAAGTTATGGCAGAGAAGCAGTCTGATTCATTTTAATCCTATTTTTAAAGCACTCTTTTAAGTATCTCCCTTAGGCATTGAAAGAATTTTCAATGAGTTCAATGAGACATTTAAAATCTCACTTTTAATGTTTTGAAATCTCACTCATTTAAATTGTTTCAACTTCACAGTATTTTAAATACACTGAAGTAACATATCAAATTCAAAGACTTACTAGTTTATCTCGATGTATATGATGATCTAAAAATGATGTGGCTTCAATACAGAGAATAATAGCAGTTTTGCAGGTGCCTCAAAAGACATTAGCAAGATACTGAGTGATAACAAGGTATCCCTATTTTACTCCGTGCTATGAAAAATTCCCTGAACCTTTCTATAATTTTATATTTTTACTAAAAAGTGACACCTCTTGAATCAGATTTTTCGAAGTTTTAGATTTCTAAAATATAATTATAACATCTTGAAGTAATTGCAACACCTTCAGATTCCCTTCATAATAGGTTTTAAGAAACTAATGGATGAACATTAAAAAAAGAAATTGTCATTTCTAGCTATTTTGGCAAATTGATTAATTAAATCGTGACAACTAAGTCTATATTAAGCTGATTTAAAATAAAAATTATTAATCCTTCACTTCACTCTAGTACATTGATTAAATAACTTAAACATTTTTTTCTAAACATATGCCATTCTTTCAACTATGTACAGGGAGAACTACATACAGAAAGTACCAATGCACTTTATTTGTATTTAAATGTTGCATGAAAAAAGCTTTTCCACTTTTAAACTTAAATAGGAATAAGAATTAACCTCCATCCCTGTGTTACTCACAATCTTTGATTGTATCTTTCTGCAAACTGCAGATGTTGGAGTTTTTGAGGTTTTTCCTCCTCATTCTCCTGATGTGTCCCCCTCATTAGAAAATAGGAATAAAATGAAAAAGAGAAATAAAGGGCACAGGTAAATTAACCATATTGACCTAAATAAATTTCATGTAGACTCATGGACCAACACATTTACAAATTTCAAATATACAATTTCTAAAAACCATGTCTATTAAAACAAAAGCTTCATCAAAATCACCGACTTTCTCTGATATAGATTAACAGATGTTTAGATCTAGCATATGCAATATAGATAATAGATATTTGTGTGAACATTAGTGACCTGAATTCAGTAATCTTACCATTTATAGTGGGATTTCCTGGTTTAAATAAAGAACTAAACTGTACTTGGATTTCAGGAAGGTTCTGCTGTGTGTGCAGCAAGCATGTTGATGTCTACACGTGTATTTCTAAGAACTGGCTGTGTGAGCATTTTTCGTTTTTTCTTTTTAGTTATTGTGATCAATTCACTAATAAAACCAAACAACATCAACAGAGGCACTAATATTGAAATAAAGTAATTGTTGTTTTTGTTTTTCTTTATTTTCTGTTGGGAGAGACTCAGCTATCACTGCAGTGTACTCCCTCCTTTCACACCACTCAAATATAATTAGAGAATCTGGAATGCAGTATATCTGATATAGTTAAAGCTTTAAGAAAAGGCATGTAGGGAGGCCAGAATTTTTGTTATAATATAATGCATACCTAAGGAGGGAACTGAGTTCTTGAGGTTATGTAATATCACATTATTAGGCAATCTGTTTTACAAGCTTCATGGTTGTAGATATTCATCTCTAGGAACCAGCCTGGATACACTTTTTAACTAGACAGTCTGGAATACACTAAAAATGGATGAACTGCTTCATACCAAACACAGAAAATTCTCCTGAACCTTAACTGATGTCCAGAAGTAAACTGATCCTAATTTATGTTGTTTTTTGCTATTGTTGTTGTTTGACTAAGGCTGGGTACAGACATTCAAAAGATTAGGAGAGGTTAAATTAAGTTAAAAATGTCCACCTGATCTAGGGTAAATCAGGCTGAGGGATGGAGGCGGGGAACTAGCTAGGGTGACTGAGCAGATCAGAGGGGCAAACAGGTTCTTGGAGGATTGGGGGGGTCAGCAGGGAAATCTGGGTGTTGGGGACAAGCAGGATCTGTGGGAGTGATCTGGGGTGGGGCTAGCAGGTCCCCAGGGAGATCAGAGGTATCAGGGGGCAGGTGGCATCTGTGGGGATTTGAGGTAGCAGGCAGTATCCATGGGGGGATTAGGGGCATTGGGGAGGATACAGGGTCAACATGGGGATTGGGAGCAAGTGGGGCTCACATAGAGATTGGGGGGCAGGTGGGGGATTAGAGGGAGCTAGCAGGGTCCTTGGAGGGATCAGGGACAAACAGAATCCATGAGAGGTTTGGTGAGCAAGTGGAGTCCACAGGGATGATCAAGGAGATTGGGGGTGGGTGGCAAAGGGCAGGTGCAGGGGATTGGAGGACAAGCAGAGTCAGTGGGAGGGATCAAGGGAGTATGCAGGGACAATAGGGGTGAAATAAGTAGGGCCCATGGGGGCATTGGGGGAACAGGTTGCATCTGCAGGGGAATTGTGGGGGCTAGCAGAGTCCATGTGGGGATTGGGGGCAAACAGAATCTGATGGGGGGTTGGTGGTGTCCAGGAGGGTTTGGTGGAAACGAAGGAGACTCGTAGGGTCTATGGGGGGGTGGGGCTTGGGGAAATGGGGGCTTCCCCATCTCCCAGGACCAAGGGCTATAATTAACCCCCTGACCCCCACCCCAGCAAACTTACACCTCTATCCCTCCAGCCACCCTACCTGATTTACCTCTCAACATTGATGAACACTGACAAAACTGGCACTGGAAGCAGCTTGCAGGACAGGAGGGTTGCTGGACTGCAGGGATGCTGCCGCATGGCAGGGGTTGTCTGTCTGAGGGTGGGGTGAGGCACCAGTTGTTGTGTCAGGGAGGCAGGTAGTACAAGCACAGCCACATGGCTGGGGCCAGTGACTGGTCTTTCCCTGCCATTTTTACACCAATCTAATCTTCTTGTAACTCCTGTACACTTTGCCCTTAGATAGACCTATCTAGGGATCTAAGTGTAAGGACCACACATGGGTGAAATAAGTTAGACTGGGTGGCCATTTTAAACCCAATCTAATGTCCCTATAAACTTACTGAACATCTGTTTGTACCCTAAGTGATGAGGAGCCCCTAGAAGAATCATGTGATTCTTGAGAGTCTTAAAAATCACTTTTTTTTCCTAATATTGAGCAATAATTGCTATTAAAATATAGTAATGAAAGTTTTTTTTCTCTCGGTTGCATCAATTTAGACATTCTGCCTAGGACCTTCCCCTTTCATTGGCACTTCTAGTGATTTAAATAGCAGTGCATAGATACTGACACTGTCTATAATCTTCTTATAAAATAATTTCGCTTCAGTGACTGAACATTTCCAAACAAGCTAAATTAAATGTAACCTTTTTTCCCTTTCCTGCTAATGATGTGGACAACTGCAAGAGTAGAATCCATCTGAGATGAATCTTCTATTTAATGAGAAACTCATAACCTCTGGTATTCTTTCATTATAAGGGTTCATCAGCCCTAATCATCTTCAGTCCTGAAACCCTAAAGGCACAGGCTAACAAGAGTAAAATGAGTTGCTTTGGGAAAAATCCTTCTAGGAGTAAGTCTGGTTGTCAATATTGAAAAGATAATCTAATAATCTATTAAACCACAGAGATTTATATTTTAATTTAATTAGGCTAATTAGACACCCAGCTTTGAGGGTCTGCAAATACCCTTTAATACTTTTGATGGTAGAAATCTGTCTGAATATAAAGCTGTGACATTAGTTTGTTATAGAATTAGATATTCTCTTTGTCTTTTAAATAATTAATGGTAATTTTTTTTCCCCTAGTCCTTAGAGAAAGTTTCATCTTTTAGCTCTCTAAAAAGAAGGTCACAGTAAGTCTCTCATTAAATCTCTCAGAAGAGAGTTTTAAACAACTGGAGAGATGTGTTATCACTTCATTTATAAATATTATCAAAGATGAGGTTGCTGCAATAGGAAATTCAGTAATGGGTTAATGGAGGACTAGTTTTTTCTAGGTAAACTCTCAAGAATATATGAAACATACACAAGCAAAAGAAGTATTGTGTTGCCATTTACCATCTCCAGTT
>JAGPOW010000229.1:728921-743352 GCA_030014935.1 Caiman crocodilus
GAGCCTGCCCTATTTCCTGCTGATCTCCCCTCAGCAGTTTATAGGCTGCCACCAGGTCCCCCCTCAGCCTCCACTTACTGAGGCTGAACAGGTTCAGGTTCCTCAGATGCTCCTCGTAAGGCCTATCCTGCTGCCTGCATATCAATCTAGTGGCCCTCCTCTGGACCCTCTTGAGACCGTCCACATTCCTCTTGAAGTGCGGCGCTCAGAACTGGACACAGTACTCCATCTGCGGCCTGACCAAAGCCGCATAAAGGGGGAGAATCACCGCCTTGGATCGGCTCGAAATGCATCGTTGGATGCATGATAGGGTTCGGTTGGCCTTCCCAACCACCATCTGACATTGGTGGCTCATGTTCATCTTGGCGTCAACAATGACGCCAAGATCCCATTCCATCTCCGTGCTAGCAAGAGGGGAGCTTCCCAACCAGTATGTGTGTTGGGGGTTGTTTCTCCCCAGATGCATCACCCTGCACTTCTCTACATTAAATCCCAATTTGTGCTTGACTTGGAGATAGATAGGCATGTGCCTTAGGCAGGTTTGCATGTGTATGTGCCTAAGTTGGTTGTGTGTGTGTGTGTATGCACCTAATTGATTTGTGTGTTTGTATATGTGCAATTGTGTCACACCCTTCTGTCTAACAGCACAATGTTGAGATTCTGAGAGTTGTCCTTGCTCCTCAGGGCAACAGCATCTCTTATAGATGCACTCTGTGGGGATGGATTAGCTGAAGCAAATCTCATTACCTTACTTGTCTTCTTCCATTTTCAGTATGATGATAGCTCAACTATACTATCACATAGCAACCAGCAACTTACCTAAAATCTCTGACATGCTAAACACAGAAAATATTTTTCATAAGAGAGTGGGTACTTGCCAAGGCTCTGGATCCAGATCCTGGCCAATATATGTGTTCTGATAGAAGAGTTATGGGGATAACTTTTCCTCCATGTCCTTCATTGTTTTTTCCCTTGCAGAAGTATTTTTTCTTCCACTGTCCAGGACCTACTCAAAATCTGCATAGGCTTGTGTCAGGGCAGCACCTGATTTGATCTTGCATCCTAAGTTTTGATATGTTTTCCTTATGTTTCATCATGTTCTTTTCATTATTTTCATATTCAGTGGATAATCATTGGCACAAGGTTTGGGGACTTTTGCTAGTAAACATGGGCATTTTTCAAACAATGCCAGTATAGTTATTCACAGAACCATCAACATATACATTAAGCTATTGCTATGCTCCTGTGACCAGTTGACTGGCTTTTTGAAGGAAAAGTTAGTAAGATTACCTAGATCCAGCAAGGTATGCTGGGACTGCTGCTTCATACCCATCCAACAATGCATGACAGGGTATGAGTTCTTTTCATGTACTCTGTATGTGATGGGAAAATGTGGATATGCAATGGGGTACATGTACACTCTGTCTCTGCCCCCGTAACGACCTGGGAACCCCAAATTAAAGCTCTATTGATGCTCAAGATCAAAAGATAGCAGTATATCAGGCAGAAAACCTGGGTTCAAGCATGCTCTCAATCATTAAAAAACAGTACTTCATTCCAACTGAAATTCACAATGATATTTGATAATATGGATACTTTTTGCAAATTCATGAATTTGTGGAAATCCACATTGGATTTTGTTAAAAGGGATCACTTACCTGTGTACAGTTTCAACTGACTGATGTTAATAAAGCTAGGTGGATTCTCACTACATTAATTTAGCCTTTCACTAGTCTTTTCCAATTGCTAGGCCTTATAGGCATTTAAACTACTTTTCAGGAAAAAAAACAAACAGAAATTTTCCACTCTTTTTGAACTGAACTAGAAAAGTGTTATGAACTTGTAATATAATATAATCCCAGAGTTTGAAATAATGCCATAAGGTAATTCCCAAAAGGCCTAGATCTACATTTAGTATAAATTAACGTAAATAGATATGCTAATTTATAATAGAGCCTGACTTAAATGCTTGTTGAAGGCAATGAGGCAATTCAGTATACTTTGGATAAGACCATAGCTGAAGATCTGTCCCTAAATATTTCTCAAAAAAGTGGAGTTTTCTGTCCACCTTGATTACAGATCTTTTTGTACTGTAACTTTCTTTTCATCACGTTACCTTCTTGGGTTCTATTTTTACATCTTATCCACTAGGGTTTTTGTTAGTGAAAGTAGTTACCAAGTGTGCATTATAGAATTCCATTTCCTTGCAAGGTATTTTAGCAGCCTTTGGAATAAGAAAATAAATCTTTGCTTGACTTGATAAACTCACATACCTGTTTGATAAATTTGGTCACCCACTTCTTTGTTGACCACCAAGGACCAGATCCTATTTCACCTACTAGGTATACAGATGTACTTAGTCACCCAAGTATGATCTTGCTCCACCCTTCTTGAGTCCCTGAAAAACTGTTAATACAAAAGGTGGGTGGATCCTCTTCTTCTTCGCTGCTTTTTTATGACTCAAATCTTAAGGGTAAAATCATAATAGGTTACAAAATCAGATGCATTAATGGATGTTCAGGGACTTGAATAGGATGTTAAAGAATCAGAAAAAGGGTCCTAAATTTACTTAGTTGCCCACTACATAGAATAGGATATGGTCCCAAATGTTTTCATTTGTCAGAATATAATGGGATCTCTGGATGCATTGCAGTAACTTCCAGGTGAGAAACAGAAATCTAGGGAGTGATACAAGTATCATCTCCCCTGAGTAACTTGTCAAAGATACCATATCTACATAAGCACCGAATACTATCTGTGTACCAAAAATAGACACATGAAAAAAAGAAGCATCTTTAAATTTATTTTAGAACATACAATTAGAGACCTACCTGCAAATTCTTAATTTTCTATTTTTAAGTTTTTTTACAAACCAGCTCACAAGACTAATAACCTGAATTTTCCTACAGTTGAATTTTCTTTCATGCTATTAACATTTGAACCACTTTAATACTATTATTAATATTGAAAGCATCTAAATAGAAGTCAATTGATGGTCTACTTACTTGGTACGTAGAATATTAAATTACAGCTGTACCTTTTGGAAAGCATTGTATGAGTAGCTGTTATTAAATTGCTCTTGCTCACCCTCCAGAATTCTGCATCTGCCTGTCTGACACTGAATCTAAATTAACTAGACATCTAGTGATGCAATGCTGCACAGTATTGAAAATAAAGCCTTTTCAAATGTGAGTTTCTGAGATGTCAAAATATTTTGCAACCTGTGAAACTCTAAGAAAATATAGGAAAAAGTGCAGGTAATGGCAGTTAGCACCTGCGCTTCACCCAAATTAACAACTAAAAAAATATTACTGTAACCAGGTATCTCCAGAGTTCCAAGTACTAAAACTTATATGCAAATCTGGCATGAAATATTATCAGCAGTATTTGGGAAGCCATATTAATTACAATAAATATTAGCTGTTACCTTTGCTCAGTGCAAACTGGCTTCCCTCATCTACATCTTTAGATCTGATTTTTCAGCTGCTCTGTGCAGGAACATGATTTCAAATTGAGTTTCATCTACAGAGTGGCAGACAAGTGATTAGAAATTTAAATGGACATTACTATAAAATCAGATCTAGATTTATGTCTATGTTTAGAAATCCTTTAAAATCTACACCTGTGAAATGTTCTAGAAATTTCCTCCCTGAGTACTCCACTTTATATAATTTAACATTTTATGGCTGAGTACTGTATTCTAAAAGATTTGGTGAACATTCAGGAAACTTAAACATCTAAGAAAATTATCTCTCTGTACCAATATGAAAGAGAAATACATGGACTCCTCTTGATAGACTTCATTGAGAAACTGTTAGGAGTAAAGAACCAGGGTTACAAATTCAAGTGTCCATAAGCTCTGGGCAGCAGATAACAATTTTGAGTACACAGCGAGACAAATATTGTTGATTGTCCATTTGGACTCATCCCTAGATGTTAAGTCCTATAAGGCAAAGAATGGATAAACATACAACAAAGTAATTTACCTCAGGTTTTACTCTGTAGTAAATGTGTTATAGACACAGAATCAGCTGTCCTGGGAAAGAAGCTACATTTGGTGCTATTACGCTATTACAGTTCCTGGGCACTAGATGAGGGAAGCCAGTTTGCACTGAGCAAAAGATTATCTCTAACTATGGGAGCTGACACAAAGTACATCCTGTGCCAGTGTGGGCCATACTTTTTGGCAAGTGTACCACAAAGTAAGCCCTGGATCTGCTTCTCCTGACTGCCATTCTGATTCCCCAATCTGTTGCTCTTCTTTCTGCTCCCCGTCCTGTTCTCTATGCCTGACCTGTTGCTCTTCTTTGTTCTCCCTGCTCTGTGCTGCCTGCCCACTCCTTAATCTGCAGTGTACCACACACAGGCATCCCATATCATTTGTGGTATGTGGGCTGTGGATTGGCCACACTTATTCTATATAAAAGTTACTGCAAATTTTTCAAGGAGTAACTTTGTCCTGGATTTGAAGGACTTACTATGTGCAAGCACTATACACTGTGCCTTTTTTTTTCACCTCACAGTAAAATTAACTTGGTCTTAGCCAAAAAGCTGCACATGTGTTGTGTGTTTGCACAATAGATCCCCTACATCCTTAATTTGTGCGTGTCATTTCTACGTGCCCATATTTGCCAAGAAGTAGGGAGACAATTTATAATTACATTAAAATCACATGGAAATGGAGGGTATTGATGAATGTGTACCCTACAAAGTCTCATAAATGCCCCTGCAGTGGAAGAAAACAGAGGGCAGCTCTCAGAGCTGCAGTGATCCATAAGAGAAGCTGCATCAGCCCCTAGTACTCCCTGAAGAGAAACAAAACTAGCTGCTTCCCTTTTATCTCTATGCTGGTACAGTACGAATTGTGACCCAGGAGTGAATCTGTTCTTGGGCACAGAGCTTATAGCAAAAACACTGCTAATAGAGATATGAACACACAAGAAAGATTTATTTAAGGTACTTTAATTATGAATAATTCTGTGGGAAAATACATGGTTCAGATTAAACTAGCATTAATTGAACAAAACAATTTCTCATAAATAAGCACTGTGAATGTTTCCAGCCATTCTCAAACACTTCACTATGAAAGTACTTTGTTTGGCATATGTTAAGAACAGGATCCAGCTGCCACACTGCTGGGTGCAGTAGTCCCTACTCTGTGACTGCAGCATGTAGTACAGCGCTGTTTTTGGCAGACTAGCAAAATAATGCTTTTCATATTCTTAAATTGTTTCTTCCCCTCCCTTTCCATTTTTATGTTAGTAAATAGTTATTTGTTAAATACAATCTAACATTTTTACAAGTCAATTACAGAGAAACATCTTTCCCACAAGTATTGATACAATGCTGAAACTGTGGACTGATCCAGAAAGAGATTACCACTACCCCAGGTGCCTAAGAAGAGTCTTGCCAGGCATGGAGCTTGGCTTTCCAGCACCATTCTTCTGCTTTGAATATACCAGGAGGGGGTTGGAGTGGGGGCTGCTTCACTTTAATGGGTTAGGGTAGTGAACAGCACTGTTTGGGACTGGGATGGGGCCATGATTGTGGTAGAGGGGGGTTGCTTGAGTGATCAACATAGTGACTGCCTATTCTGAGAGACTTGAAGTCACCTAGCACCCATGAACTTTCCTCAGGGATCAGATGAGATGGGTAGTTGGGGAGAATGCTGTAGTGCTACTAGCAAGCATCTCCAGACCCACAGCCTGGGAGTCAACCCTGGCAGCAGGACCAGACTGGCTGAGATAATGGTTCCCATGTGGGATTCCTGACATCACATCAGTGCCTTTCTTGGACAGGGAGGGAGGGAGAGGGTTTTTTTGAGAAGGGGGATTTTTTCTCATTTCTGATGTAACATCATAGATAGCTGTATGTTATATCCTATCTCTAGCTTTAGTGTCTTCTCTTGTCACCAGCCCTCTAGTGCTGCCAACTGAGTTGAAGTGCAGAGCACTGGAACTTGTACCAGTTTTTTGGACTTTGGCATATGGGTCATAGAGTGCTTAGCTCTGGCCTCTGAGATGTGCTGTGTGGGTGCCAAGGTTGGGGTCTGAGGGACTGTGCCTAAGCATGGGGGCATGTGGTTCCCCATATGGGTGTGCAGGTGTCATGGTTGGGGTCCAGAGAGCTGTGCCCAAGTGCATGGGCATGGAGATCCCTGGCTGTTTGGGGTCCAAGGGACTGTGCCTAGGTGCAGGGGTTTCCTGGGCTCAGTGTTGGTGTCTGCATGTATCATGGGGTGCTTTATGATGCAGTGTTAGGCATGTGGGGTAACAGCCCAGGGGCTCAGGTTCCCAGGTCCCAAAGCTCATGCAGGGGACACGGTTGCCTCACTTCCCCTCTACAGTCTGCCTGTGGCTGGAAGATGGCTGGAGGCAGGAGGGAGGGCTAAGGAGAGGGACTGTGCTTGCTTGGTGCTGGGAGAGCCTGGGGGACAGGGTCTCCTGGTTGATAGCATGGGTGCTAGGGAGGCCTGGAGGGTAGAGGTGGCCACAAAGCAGGCTGGGGTGTTGGAGGATAGTGATCTAACTTGAATCAATAGGGAAACAGTACAGAAGTTAGATGCATTGGTATAACCTAAATCAATCTGAATTGAGTGAACCTCACACTAGGTGTACCTTTGCTCACTCATGGCATCTTTAGATTGGTCAATGTATCCCTAACTTCTTTATGGTTATAGGTCTACGTTGATCTACATTCACTTAAACAAGTCTAAGTGTAATGTCTGTACATATCCTGAATGTTGTCCCTATGAACTATCACATTACTAATAAAACTATAGACAGAATGAATGACTGACACTTATAGGCGTAATTATTCAGGAAATCAAATTGTGAATTTACAAGTGTAAGTTTCTACATTGAAGGTATGCATATGTGCAGCCACTCTCTGTGAACTGAAAGAACATTCTATGGTGTCCCGGGGTGCCAGGGTTACAGGAGAACCACAGGGAAAAAAGAAGAAAGCCCCAATTTACCATCTGTAGGGGCTGGAAGGAGTGGGGAAGCACACGCAGAGAAACCACCCATGTGGCTTGTCAGCCGAGCTCATATCCATCTAGGGCCAGGTGACATCAGTTGGAGACATCACCTGGCAGAAACAAAAGGCTGCCCCGAGGGTGCAGGAGAGAGGCCGGTGAGTGGAGGCTCCACAGGGAAGCCCACAGCCCAAAATGTGCAGCTGCTGCATCAGGTGGCCTGGGACGATGGAGACTGAGCCAGTGGAGGCACTGAGAGAGAAGCTGAGAGTGGAGCTGGCAGAGAAGCCAGGAGCGGAGCCAGTGGAAGCACTGGCAGAGAAGCCAGAAGGAAAGACTCCTGACAAACCAGCAGGGAAGCTGGCAGAGGAGTCAACTGGCAAGCCAGCAGGGAAGCCGACTGGCTAGCTGGCAGAGGAGCCAGCAGGGAAGCCAGCAGAAGAGCTGGCAGGGAAGCTGACAAAGGGAGCAGTGGTAAGTGGGAGGAGCAGAGGAGCAGAGGAGGAGATGAGTGCTGAGCAACTACAGGGAAGCCTGGAGAAGAGATAATGAGGGCGGAGTCAATGGAAGCCCCAAGGGGGATAGCCTTGGGGTGAGCGGCAGATGACCCCAAATGGGGATGGTTAACAGAGTAAGGGAGCCAGCAGATGGACCCACAGCATCCCCAAGAAGAATCAGCCGGGACCCATAGGACCTTGGTCGACCAGGACACCATCCCTGGAGAAGGGTTGAGCCTAGGGTAGAGATAGGAGCTCTGAGTGGGGCAAGCAACTGGATCTGGGGCACCAAGGGACTGGGAAAACACAGGGCCTGTAGACTAAGAGGCACTCTATATTCCTTTGTGCCCTCCTGGCCCACCAGTCGCATCTCTCCGGCAGTCATGGTGGTGAGTATCACGTGTGGAGTCATGGTGTGGTTGGAATAGGGAGCTAGAGACACGGGATAGTCGAATCTAAGTCCAAGGGCCTCAAAGCCTTCACACCTGAGCTGTGGCCCAGGGACACTGAGGCTCATGGCTGGAGAGCTACAGGAGGCTGGGGAAGAAACCGAGAGGTCCAGGGATGCCATAGGGCCAGAAAACCCATGACTGAAGGTGGCGAGTGGCCGGGATGTAAGGGAGGTCGGAGCCTTGTGAGTGCCCGCTGAGAGGCGTGACAACCCTGGAGGCTGCCTCAAAGGGGAACCCCACCAGTGAGGTTCCATTCAAAGTTGTGGCAGGCAAGTTAAGGGGCTCCCCCGATGTTAGCTGGGGTAGCCTTTGGGGTCCACTCACAGGCCTGGGACAGACAAGATCAATTGTCTGGGCAAAGGCTGCAAGAGAATGCCTGATAGAGCAGAGGCGGGCACATATGTTTTTTTCCGATCAAACACTTAACCAACTTCATTTGAAGAGGAAGTATCAACTCCTCACAGAAGCCCCATCGGAATCAACTCATACAGTTAAAAACAAAATTCACAGAAAAAAAAATCATCAGTAGTAATAAATTCAAGGGATTTTGCAGTCTCCTTATGATATTTCACAGGAAGAAGAAAAAAGGCTAAATTTATCGAATAAATCATATATTCACTCAGGTCTGGTACACAGAACAAATTTTCCATGTTCCCAAATTTGAATATGCACCATGAACCACTTTCAAAGGACTTTTGTGTATACAAATTCTGATCATTTTTTTTTTTTTTAAAGGTGAACTAATATAAAAGGCATGTCATGTACAATATCTGCTTTCAGAGACTGAAACTAAGTATTAGGAATAAAGATTCATGCAGGGACTGATCTTATATAATTCAAATCAAGGAAAATTTTCCCAATAGTTTAAATGGGAGCAGAGTCAAGCGTATGATCCTTACTGTGCTCACAATATATCTTCATGCTGCTGTAAACTACAAAGAGACTAAAGATATAGTTTCTATTTAAAATTTATTTTCTGTAACTAGCATCATGACTAGTAGCATTTGCTATCAACAGCAACAACCAATACCACCTCCAAGGCTCATTTTAATGGTGAAACATTTTCTTATTAAAATGTTCATAAAATAGACTCCATCACACACAGTCTACTTTACTTTCACTAGCAAAAGTAAACAAAACATTTTTTGACAAAGCTAAGTGAATATTACTTTATTATGTGAAGCAAGATGATTATGATAATAATAATACATTCCAATCATGCCCAGTTTTCCTTTACCACTTTAACCAGAAGCAGCATTCAATCAAATGGAACAAAAGAAAATTAAATCCCAAAAGGTAGATAATAGCTTTCCTCTGATTGCTGCCCTCAACCTAGTGACAGTGGGAAAGTTATAAAAGCCATTTGTAGCAACTCATTATTATGTCACCTTATTTTGTGTCCATACTAGATAAGTAGCAATAAGCTATGGGTTAGGGTATTCTACATTGTCACCATTATATGAGAATCTAATAGCACCCATCTGCTCAAGATTACCCTAGACAGTTATTGAGATTTAGGAGGGACAGCCTTCTACTGATTTAGGACATATTCTTTAGAATGTTCTTTCATTTATTCTTGAACTGAGGAATAAAGCTAATTTTATGAAGAGTACTCATGAATTATTTCCTTCATGTAGGATTCCATAATGTTCCCAGTAGAATGTTCTTCTTGCACTTTAATTCAAGGTAATGATGTTGTTGCATCTTATGTTGGCACTTAAAATGGAGTTTAATGCCATATCGACAGTCAAAACTTCTGTGTGATTTCCAAAGGCATTACATTATCTAAAAAATTGAGCTGAAGAACGAGAAGCTTTGATGTATTAAAACTTTTGTTTCTTTACCTCAGGGTTTTTGAATGAAGAAGGAATTAGCTTCCTTACAACATGAGAAAATTCATTTCCACAGACATCTACCCATAGCTTGATGGGAGGTATAAATAGTAGACCATTTAATGGGTATATCTTTGTGACAGTTTCATGGAACACTTTTATAAAATACTCATTCAACAAGCACTATTAAACAGCAAAATAATCAATACAAAACTCCTCTATCATGTAACCAGTAACTCTGGTAATTGATAACTATGATTTAAAACAAAAATCTTTGTAAAGTATTCAATTTAATCTATTCATGGTTAGTGAATCTTAACATTTGCCAAGGGACTGATCCAATACACTAGAGCCAATGGGAACTTTTCCACTGACTTCAGTGGACATAAGAGGGAATTTTGCTTTGAGTACAGGCACAATAAAGATGGAGTATGGACCTTAAATTGTGGGAAGAATATTTTATGACTCAATTGGGTTATGGTGGGCATGCCTACATGTGCATTTATGTTGGCTTAAATTTACTGTGCAGTAAGCGGGAATACACCAGTATCTACATGTGTAGGCATTAAAGTGCATTAACACTCTGTGTGGACTTACTTGGGACTAAAGTTACTTCCAGGTCAGTTCATACACACAGTGTTACTATGCAGTAAGGCATCTACATGCATATTACTGTACAGTATATAATTGGGCATATATTTGATACCTGCATGATGCAGGTATCAAATTTATAATCAAGTCAGTATAAGTCACCATATTTACTGTGCAGTACAGGCATGCACATGTAGGCATGTACCCATACCATGCAGTGATTTTGGTTACTGCGCAGTAAATGTGCATGTGTAGACATATCCAGTGGGAGGATAAGGTACAGAAATCCAGAGTCAAAAGGATGTTTAATCCATCACTTCAACCATGTGAATTTTCAGACATTTCCTACACGTACAAGGGAACATAGAGCAGCTTTGGTGTGGGTGCAGTGATGAAACAGAAGTCAATATTTTATTCATGTCTTCTTTTTTTTTTTCTTTTTTTTAATAGGGTAGAAGAGGCAATGGAGTTGTGACAAAGTGCTTTCATAGACTCAGAGAGAAAAAAAATAAGGAAAGGCTAGACTCTCCTCTCATTTACTCAAGTGCAAGCATAATGTCAGATAAGTAATTAATAAAACAGATGGAGAAGTAATAATTATATGTGAAGCCTTTTAGTTTGTGAGAAATAATCATGGTTTTCCTGCTAATCTTTTCTTAATCATCCTCCAGTACTTTCCAAAGCAGTAATAGAAAAAAAGGGTGGAAAAAGATGGTTTCCAAATTGCTTTTCTATAGAGAAATTTAGGCACTGTGTTATCCAGCATGTCTGTCTTCCTGAAAGTAAACTGAACATGATAAATTCTAAGGGAATAATTACTACGAGTTTTCTGGTATTTCTCGAAAATACTCCAACCAGTTTACATAATTTATTTTCTAAAATAAAGAAAGCACTTTATCAAGTTGTTGATTTAGTATTTTTTTTTATTTTTATTATACATATTATGCCTTCAAATGCAATCCCAAACTTTTACCACATAATAAAAAGTGATAATATATTAATTTAATTTGAGTATTTTCCCACCAATTAAGATGTCACTCCTGCTGAAATTTAAAAGAAAGATTCTGAAGGCTTGGTATTTATTATAATGGATTCCTTCTCCACTAAACAGGTTTCTGAAGACCTAGCTCTAAACAGAATTAATAAGACTTTTTTTTCATTCATTCATTCTTTATAAATATCATGTGCAGATTTAGAGCTAAATTGTACCCATTGGGAACAGCCAGTACTAAGGGAGAGAAACTATAGAAAAGAACAGACGTGTTTGGCATCACCTAAAAAGAAAGGGTTAGTATTGTGCTGAACTTAAGGGAAGACAGAAGTGATTAGTTGTGTTATTCTGAAGTCAAGTAGAAAGGAGGGCAAGATGGGCAAAAATGTTAGTGGGTCATTTCTGAATCATACGTTACATAAAATATCACTAAAAACTTGATTAAGCAAAACTCTTAGTAACTACCAAATAAGTTGCATAGTCCCTGAGAGGAAGACATTGACTAAAGGCTCACTATAATACATTACATGCATAGCTCAGGGATAGCTTGGCCCACTGATAACTTGCTGCCCTGCCCACCCCTCCCTGCCAAAGAGGCAGGTATATATTGGGCCCCCACCCTGGTGCACACACATCAGGGGTTTAGTTCAGTTTAATTATCCCTAAATTGAAGTGGTGTTTTAAAAAAAACACTGTTTCAATTTAGGGAGAACTAAACTGAATTAAACTCCCATGGCATGTAGAAACAGCCCAGAAGGCTGACAATGATGATCCTGGCCATCTAGTTACATAGGAATATTTACCTTTTCACTTCATTCTTTTCTTTGCCATTGTCCATTGAATAAGGTTTCATATCTAGAACATTAACATTTAAATGAAAAGGTGTGTTTTTTAAATACCAGGAGACAGAGTATGCAACCTTTACATACATAGAACAGTATCTTAGTCTGTGAGTCAGATGCATTTTAAAACAATGAGGTCACTTACAAAGTAGATACTATTTAGAATTAGTAAAGGGGCAGATTCTGTTCCATAGAATCTCAACCCAGTTCATATATTGGGAATGGTTCTCTGTTCTATTTCCAGGACAGATTCAGCTACATAGAAAGTGTAACAATAATGAACTCAAAAACATAGCTGGGACAAATTTGCTAAAAGTCAACAAGAAACAAAGTCATGGTTAATGTAAAAATATAAGAACAACACTTCTATACCATTTACTAGCCTCAGTAGTATATTTTGGAGTGGGAGTAAGGAACTATTGCGTACCTGTACAGCACATGTAGGAACTATCCAAAACTGTACCTTTGCTACTGGGAATAAATACCAAGATGCTTTCCCATTCCTTCTTATCAGGTCATGGTTCAGCCCTTCCTTCATCCACTCCACTAGCTGGCAAAACCTGTCTTTTCTAGATGCAACCTCTCCTTTGTAGTTGAAACCCCCTTTAAATGAATTAAATTAATTTTGTATTAATTGATTTTTTTTTTTTTTACTTATTGTTAAGAGGGAAGATGTAATTCTAGAAATTATGAGTTAATGATGCTTCCTAATAAGAGACTGAGGGATTGAGAATTGGGAGATAGTCCTTCAGGCAGCAGATAACTAGTTAGGTAGTGGCTGTTAATCATTTGGGTACTCAGAGAGAAATATAGGGTCTGCAGGGCTTGCTTATGACTCCAGAATAAAACCAGTTGTGTAGTTCTTGCCCTTCATATACGTCTGTATTTACTGAAACTGGTGATAACTGCACTGTTTATTACACTACTGGCACCAAGTACAACAACAGAAATTCAGGAAAGTATAAGCCAGATCCTTCCTGGCATAAAGAGATGCAGAACTAGTGAGGTTTTATGCTTAAGCTCACTAGCTAGTGATATAGCCCATTATACCATTCAAAAGGAGAATGCCTCCAGGTTGCTTTTCCTCAGTTGTATGAAGCTGTACTGGGCACAATATGAGACTGCATCTAACTACTGAAATGTATACTTATATACCCCAAAATTTAAAATCTTGTCTTCAAGCCTGATTTCAGGCTTTTACTTTAGTAAGAAATATGTGATATATGTTAATTTTAAAACTAATCTTCACTGTCATTCTATGTGGCTCCTCTGAAGGAGCTGCTGGGAAAATATACATTGTTTTAGACATACAGCTTTGGTTTGTTTAGGATTGCTCATTGTGTCAATAAAATAATAAAAGGTATTAAAGAAAAATGATAAGCACTACCTCTGCCCCCCCCCCAATTAATTTATATGGAGTTTATAGATCTATGACATGGCATAAAGGTTACCAAAGAATACACATAAAAGCAACAAAAGGTGACAAAACAATATGCCTGGTACAAGCTCTTCTATCAATTACAAACATGAGTTCTCTTTGTTAATTATATAGGTTTTCTTGCTAAGTAAATTAATATAATAATCAAATAATAAATCAAAAGTACACTTCATATAATTCTGAGCATTGAGAGGGTCAAAGATGATTTTGGTAGTTTAGTTAGTTTTGTTGTACACTAAATCTATTTTTGCTTCAGGAATATTTGTCTTTAGCTGAACATGGTTTAAGTGACTGGATCAACACGGTTGCTCATTTCTATGCAAATCATGATTACACTTTCCTGTGTGTGACCCTCAGTAATATAATTAAAAATATGACTTGTAAGCAAGTCATGCATCCTAAAGAATAAATACTTCAGATTTTGTCCCATCAGCAGTCTCTGTGTTCCTAACTGTCTTTAGCTAAGGAAGGTAAAGCAAAAGTAGCAGCTGATCTACATTCAAAAGTGCACCATTAAATAGTTCAATATTTTGTTAGAGAAAGATTAAGTGATATAAATAATGCATCAAAATAGTTTAAGTATTTTGCACAAAAACATCTTTCCTGTTTACAGTTCTTTCAGATGAATAATACACCAGATATGCTGACGGATCGAAGAAGAGTGAATACTGCTATCAGAATGTTTATGAAACTCAGCGTGACTTGCTCAGAGTGAAAGGAAGCCTACCACCTTCCCTCAAACATTTTACCAAAAGACACATTAGTCTTAGTGCTAAATAACCCTTGTGAAAACAAAAAAAAAGATATTTTTT
>JAGPOW010000229.1:743452-764686 GCA_030014935.1 Caiman crocodilus
TTTTTTCATAGAGCCTCCAATATATGTCAGTCAAAGTAAAAGACAAATTAAAAATACAAATTCCAGGAATTTTGGCAAGAAACATCTTTGAACTCCCCAACCTTTGATATTAAAAGCCCCAGTATAACCTAAGAATTCTAGTACATACTTCCTACTTATAAACACTTATAACCAAACATACTTCTTATTCAAGAACAGAAGAGTTGCATTTTTACTTAATGAAAAAGATGTCAAAATCTCAATTTTCATGTAGTTGCTCAATAGGAAGAAATACATGAGACTAGTTTGGACAAATTCAAATTATTTAAAAAAAATAACTTCCATGGAAAGATCCTAACTTTCATATTCTACATCAAGGAACACATAAAATAATGAAAGAAATGAAATTTTAAAGCAATGGAAGCTTGAAAAACATTGCATGGCAAACAAGATCTTGATCATTCTGTAAGGGATTAATCCTTCCATTTGCTAAGGAACTGTTGAACACTTCCCTTATACATTTCTCAGGTTCTTAAGAGTTATTCATATTATTGCAGTATTAAGCCCAAGTTACAAGCCTGGTAAAGTAAAATTCTTAACAAAATGTACACACTTTCTATGAAAAGAAAACTTTTAAAATCCCAATTTTCCATTTACAAGCATGTTGGGTGGAAATGTTTTTCACATCTTGTTTGGTGCTTTAATCTTCTTTTTATGACATGCATATATATTTTTCAAGTTTCTTTTCTGCTTTGTATGTCTTTGCTTTAGAAATTAGCTCTACTTTTTTTCTTTAATGCTCTGGGAATCATCTAATTGGCTGTATATTTAGCTGAAGCATCTGAGGCAGCTCATCTTGGGAATACTGTTACTATTTTATGCAATGCATTTAATAGTTGTGCTCATTGACTTAAGGAGGCACGTGTCTTGTGTCTGTTTCCTTGCAGATCATTTGGATTTATGTAGTGAGACCAGTTTTGTATCTGAGGCTGCATGGAAACAACTTTTTTTTTTTCTTTTTTCAGGCTTAATCTTGCTAGCTTCCCCATTGAATTCTTCTGATTAGCTAGGGAGATAAGGCAAACCAATACCAAAATAGACATGTTATTAAGCTATGTGTGAATAATATAAGGAGGAATTCAGTATCTCACCTGGAATTAGATTGTAGATGATGGTGGTAGTGGAACTGGAATTAAAGAACTACAAAATAAAGAACAGTGAATGGTCAAAATTGTTTAATTTGTGCTGAGTTACAATAACACACATTTCTAGATAGCCCTTTTTAGTTTAAATTCCAAAGATGACTGCAAAGCCTTTTATAACTCAAACTTTGCTATAAAACAAGAAACAAATCAACAGCAACAACAAACAAGCAGTTGTGGGTACTCTGCATCTAAAGGTTAAGCATTTTGGGCTACCTATAGAGAGTTCAGAAAGCTAGACATTTCAGTACTCATTTGATGTACCTGACAGGTAGTGGCTAAACATTACTGTAGATTAACTCACTTGAGTGTCTTACCTATTCTTGGTATCATTTGTCTTTGTTTCACATTACTGTGAGCTGCTCCTTTGGTGCAAAGGGAGAAGCTATTCAGGAGTTTTTTTGTTTTGTTTTGTTTTGTTTTGTTTTCTTTGTTTTCTTTCTGTATAAAGAAACATGATTCTGTCTATGTATTTTTATAGTGCTCTTAGCTGTAGTACATGACTGAACCTGTGAGAGCTCTAAACTTGTCACTGTTCTAAGGTTTTCAAAGCTTGAGGTTCATTTTAAAGTATGCATCATCAACCTTTCATATAAGAAAGATTGCCTCATGAACCACATCCCCTTCTGATTCACAATGACATGAAAAACTTTGGCCCAGATCTTACTCCACCGCTAGCAAATGCAAGTGTACCAGAGTGTTTTTTTAGGAGCTTAATTACTAAACAAGTTCCTATTTAACCCTATTGAACAGCCAGAATTCTGCTGGGGCACCTAGATTGCTTGTTCAACACTATTTAGGAGTGAAAAAATCCTGAGGTGTCTGGATTTGGCCTATTGTGTGGTAACTCAGAAGTGATCCAATATGTGATCCTGCAAGCATAGGACATACAAGGCATATCCAGCCCAGCATGCATGCATGGTTTGCAGTGCTGCAAACCTGTCTGGGATGCTGCAAACCACATGCACCACATATAAAGGCCTTTGCTGAGCTGCTAATTTGTAGCACAGCTGGGTTTTTTGACACCAGGAGATCTCAGAGTCAAAAAAACCTGCACTAGAAAAAAGCAACACAGCACACGTGGCCGCAGTGGATACCACCTGAAACCAGAGCCTGGCCAGCCAGAGCCATGCTGTGGCGCACAGTCCAGGCTCTGGACATCTGGGTTGCCACTGTTGGAGCCCTGGGAGGCCTCCAGTACCCCAGATAAGGCTGCTAGGGCTAGTTCAGGTGCTTGCCTCAGCCTCCCCTACCCCATCTGGGGCAACTGAATGCATGCCTGAAAGGCATTCTCTGGGGACAGCTGGCAGCAGCAGAAATATGTGCTGCTGCTAGTTGTTCTCAGGAAACGCACATTCCCATTCATGGGAACATGACCTTAGAGGCAGAATAAGACCTGGGTCTTGGTCTTCATGGAATGCCAAACAGTGCTGGTAAGATGTTTTACTCTTGAAGCACTGTCAGTTAAAATGCTTACATTCTATACTGATGGAAATATTATAAAATATAACATTATAAAATACAGGAATATGATAAAACATAAAAATGTGCAACATTTTTCTTTTGAAACCCCAACTGAGGTAAGCTTCAGTTTTGTTGTAAAATTGTTGTGGCAGAGTAAAGTTGAAAGTTTTATTAAGAATTTATTAAGTATATTTGGGCTCATTGGGAATTAATAAGGGTTGAGTTATTTTTGTTTTCAAACAATGAATAACATAGCTTTTGTGTGGCTTCACACACAAAAGCAGCAAAAACAGAAGACTGACAGAGTTTTGTTTTAAACTTAAAACTTCAGTTTTCCAATTGATTTTAAGCACACAAAAAAGGTTAAAAAAAACCTGTCAATTGAAACTGCCAAATTTTACATATATCTAGATTAGTGCTCACATAAATTTTCCTGACAGCAAAAATTATTAACACATGTGGCTATTACTTTAGAATAATGTGAAAGGATAATATGAATTTCAACAGAAAGCTATTTTTGTTCCACTGCTGTTTACAAAAGAGCCCTTTACTGGCTAATCAGATAATTACAGCTTTCACTGATGGCAGAGACTAAAGCAGGATCATCTTCAGTAAAAGAATTTTTTGCTTCTTCTTGTATGAAAGTTCCTGGATTTCTAGGATTCATATTTTATATGAGCATAAAATAATAAAAAAGGAACATATATTATTATAATCTAAACCCTAATGATGTGAATTCTCTTGTTCATGAAAGCTTAGGTATCTCTGATTCAGTTAGTCTACAGGCTGCATCTCTACTCTGCCTTCTGCCTCAGGTCTAGAGACACAGAAAGCCACTTGACCTCTGCTACAGGAGTACAGCCATTTTATATGTGTTTTTTTCCATCTATTACTGGTTTACATTCTAAATGATAAAATGGCAATGAAGATTCTGAGACCATACACCGGTGACAGCAACTTTACAACATGAATATATCTTTGTTGCAAAGACTACAGTAGATGTAAGAGATTTCTACAAATGTTTTTGCTACTCTAAAAATCAAAGTATTCTGAGTTTGCACAACCAAGGAATACTAATCAGCTGTAAGATAGCTTTTTTTTTTAGCTAAGGAAATGTGATCAGCACATTATATTTTAAATGTAACTATATGTTACAGTCTCTTTTTTCCAACTAAAAGGAGAAGAGAAGTTTTGTAACAATCAAACCTCTAAATTATCTGTTTCTTGAGCACCATTCAAATAAAAATATAGTTTTCATATAGTACACAGAGTAAGATTGTTATGGTAAGGTTACTTACATTTAAAATAAGTAAAGGGGAAGCAAAACCATAGTTATTTTTGGCTCAATTTTTTCCAGAACAAATTGTCCTGGTAGAGAAATAAGCAAGAAGAGAAGGCTTAAAAGGCTGTGATTTATGGCCACTTTGTTTCTTAATGAAATATAACTTCAAGGGGAAAAATAGATCACTGTTTTTATTAAAACCTGTATATATTTAAGTAATGTATTACAAAATTATATATGCATATAGTCTGAAACAATTTGCTTCACTTTAAATTGAAATATAAAGTTACTTTAGGAAACAAATAGGCAGTTATTCCACATTGTATCAGAATCTGTTCTTTCAAAATATCAGTCTCTAAGAAAAAAAATGCAATAAAACTTGATTGATTTTTTTCTAAACAGTGACAAACGTGCATTATGAAAAATGAAGAAATTAGAATTCTATTTAAATTTAAATATAGTGGAGAACCAACCCATTCAGTGATTTTCAATATCACAGATGCATTCTCAGTTTATCAACAAAGTTTGTTATTTCTTTAATTCACAGAAAATGGAGTATGGGATAGAAGTTCATAATTATGGAATAAAGAACTATCTTCACTACAGCTAAAACTATATAAAACAAATCAGTTACAAAATAATTTTCCATCTTCATGCACATAGGGTGCTAACAGACATGCAGCTCCCTGTTGTAATTCATGGTGCTTTGCAGAAAGTGCCAGAAGTTACAGCATCCTCCCTACCCCAATACACTTTCACTGTTGGGTCTGGGGGGTTGGAGGACCAAGCTCCAGTCTGGAACAGCTGCATGTCTACAACTACTCTCCCCTGGCACCTCTCCCACACCCCCTCCTGCTCCTAGGTCCAGTGCTGTCTTCAGGAATTACATCTGGGGTTTGCCCAGCCTGTGCTGGTGGGTGAGGTGGGTAGATTGGAGCCCCCTCGAGGTGAGAGGGGAACTGTAATCCATCTTCCCCAACCTCCAGTGCCAACTGGGCAAACCCCAGGCTCAACTTTCCCCCATCCCTTCTCCCCTTCCCATTCTGAAGACAGCACCAACAGTGGGGGTGGGCTGTATCAGCCCAGTTCAGCCCCTCAGCATGTGGTGACAGATTTTACTAAAGTTGCTTCACTTTGGAGCACCTTTATCTGAACCCACATTTAATGAGGGTTCAGATTGTTGTGCAACTAAACACTTTTAAAGTGCTCCTCAGGTGTGTATTTCTGTCAGGGCATGGCTATAGAACACTTTCAAGGGGCCAATCACAAGACAAATGTAACTCCTGTTTGTAAGCATAGTTAAAACTATATTAATGGTATAGGCTAGAGGTTTTTATCTCTTTCCATTTTTCCTCTTCCCAGGTATTTATAAGGCCTGGGATTGCTTTAGTATGTCATTTTAATATATATTTGCAAGAAAATTACTGACTAGTATAAATCCACCTCTGTTGCAGAAGACTGGAAAATATAAGATGGTGTAAAATATCTGTTTAATTTTCAACTCAGAGTCCCTCTTGCATCTGACATTGTTCATGAATGCAAGAGTGAAACAAGATACTATTTTACATACATACATACACACACACACACACATTCACTCTAAACAGTACTGCTCTATATTCAAATACCCACACAAGCTTACCAGCTGATCAAGCCAGTGAATCAAGCCAGTTTCTACAGCAAAGAGCACACAAGGGAGCAATGTCATATTCAGCCACCTTTGACTACTTAGTCCAAAAAAAGCAGGGAGCCATTTACAGCTGGGATAGCAGGGAATGGCCTTTGGAGCCTAGAGAAAGACTCTAATGTGCAGTGCTGGAGCAATAGTAACACATTTTAATTGTAGTGCTACTACAGGAGTAAGAATCCTGTTCCTTCCATTTCATATGGGAGAAACTGAGGCACAGAAATACTGTCTCCATTTTTTTTTTAAAGTAACATAAGAGCAGCAATACTGAACATCTGAAATCCACAAGAAGTAGTGCTGCCTAAAGTCAGCAGAAAGAGCAGGGTTTGCCCAAACAATCAATAGGAAATGCAGAGGGCAGAACTTAGGATGCATCACTGTCACTGTCCACATCTTAGGCAAGTCATTCTAGTGCAACTGGAGTCAACTCCCTCTACCTGGGATTCACAGCTTAAAACTCTGCTTACATTCTGACATAGGGTCCCATTTCACCTTTCCTGTTAAACATTTTTTTTTCATTCTTGCAGATGACAATCGACATTCACTTTGCCAAAAAAGAAAAGTAGAGAGAAGAAAAAAAGAAAGCAAGACCCTAGGGCCCATATGCCTTCCAGTTCATAAACTGTCCTTGGAATCAGATTAGAAAACTACTCCCTCCAACTGCTCTTTTTCAGAATGAATCATGATTTCTTTTTTGGAGATTAAAACAGCTTCAAACCAACAGGTAGAATCACTCTGTAGCTTGCCCTCTGGTGGAAATACTTTTGTGGAAGATGCGAGTTTGAATCCCTACAGTCAAGGGAAGGAGTTGGAACGGTCTCCCACCCATCTTGGATCAGGATTTAACTGTTGTGATATGGTATAAAAGGGGTGGGGGAGCAGGAATACTTCTTCCTAGAGTGTTCCAAAACAGAGTGGTATCTACCTTTGCCTTTTTTGTACTCTGAGAATACCTTTCAGATCAAGCTACTCTGGGGAAATATGTGCAAGAACTCCTAGTTTATGGATCCCAAATGGGCTTATGCATGAGGTAGCATGCCAGGCTGCTCAGCCTTGTCAAGAGAGAGTGCTTCTGGGAATTTGAAGAAGCAGTTCTCTTGGTACCTGGGGAACTTTACTGTCAAATACTGAGGTACCTGCAGAATTTAGATACTGTCAGAATTGGGTGCAGCTGAGTAGAGTTGATCAGAATTGCAGTTGTAGACATAGGTGCCTGAATTCTACCTAAGCCTCCTCACCTAGAGCTGACCTTAGGCAACTTGCCCAAGGTCACATACATAGTCCATGACAAAAACAGAATATTTTCTGGGTCTCCTCAGTTCTAGATAACTATTCAAACCCTTGAGTTACCCTTCTTTTCCTTGCAGGTATCACATCTCTATAATATGAATTGTTATTACACGTAGCTGCATGCATTTATAGATAAGGAGATGCTCTTCTTTTAAAGGGAAAATAAAATGTTTACTTATTCTTTTAATTTTCTGCAATCAAGATGAGTCCAAAGCATAATCACATGTTCAAAGTTCTCCTCCCTGAATGTTATGAGGCAGGAGGGTTTAACATAAGAAGGAATCTATGTCTGAAACATGTCAGGCTTGGTTTGGTTTTAAAAGACAAAATCTCCAAAACCATCATAGTTTTGTCTAGCATCATCTATAACAAAGAAATTCTTATAAAAAGCAGTCAAAATTTGTAAATATGTCTTACAGTCCTTCATTCACACATTTCTTGATATATTGGGCTTTAAAGATTACTTAGAAAGTACATTTTTGTTTGATTTTTTTATTGAGATTATCAGATTTTATTTATGTAAAACAGTATCTTGTTTCACTCTTGTATTCATGAACAATTCCAGATGTAAGAGAGACTCTGAGTTGAAAAATAAAAGGATATTTTACACCATCTTATATTTTCCAAAGTCTTCTGCAACAGAGGTGGATTTATACTAGCCAGTAATTTTCTTGCAAAGCATCTTGATCCAGGCCCCTGGCTTTATTGTGTTGCTAGCATAATTAGGCTTTTGTTCTAGTGAAATATAATCCCCCAGATTTTGGCATCATATACACTCTTCCATTATGGTGTTATCAAGGGCAAAGTGGCTGTCCAATTAACCACTATTTGTATTACTGTATGGCCTAGAGGCTGCTAGGAGACATAGGGCCTCACAAAGGTGCCAGACCAGAATCCAGGACACTGAGGGCTTAAATGTCCTTAAATGTGCTTCAGGGTATAGACAGTAGCAAACGATACTAATATAAGCTGCTAAAACATAATTGTTATGTCTTCATGAGACATTACTTATACAAATGTAGCAAAACCCTTGCAACTTTCATTTTGTTTCATTCAGGCTGTAAATAGACATCTCATTTGAGCTGCTCTGGTTGTCCCAGGATTTGACTCACATCAACACAGGAGTAGCACCACCCCTTCATGCTACATTGCTGCTCCTCTGCCAGTAAGCAGTCAGAGAGGATAAAAAGAAACAACTGGCTTAATTCAGATTTGTGCTTTTTATCTCTCAGCAAATCCCCAGATCTTACACATGGACAAGCCCATCATTCCATATTAAGAACTTTTGAATTACCTGAGTGAACACTTTGCCTCAGAACAATCATGCTTAATTTGAGTTAATTGCCATTTAAACCTCGTGTAAAAACTGGGCACATCTACATGAGATATGTACTGAGGAGATGCCTAATTTGTTCCACAGTAAAGCATCACCATCTAAACGAGTGATGCTATTAGGCTGGAGTAAACTAATTAACCAGTCAATTCTGCTGTAGGATAGTACTGCACAACACAAGCACTATTTGCATAGGCGGTGAAAGGCTGTGGCTAACAGGGTTTAGCCCCTGCAAATGCAGAGCAGTGGAGGCAGTGCAGAGGACTGCAGGGCAGCCCAGCCATGGGCTCTGGGTGGCTGCAGTGGGAGGGGAGGGGTGTGCATAAACTCAGACATGCAGCCACAGTGTGCACACAGCCAGGATTGCAGCCTAGTAGCTCTGGAGCACTGCTAATCACAGCAAGCAAGTCTGTGAAGGGAAAGGGGATTGAGGGAACCAGATCGAGCCCCCCACAGTGAGGGAGGGAGTGAGGCAGAGGCAGAGGCAGGGACTGGGGTGAATGGGGCTCTGGGACAGGTTGTGAGATGGTCAGAGCCTGGGTGGCTCATCCAGGGACCATGCGGGGGTCCCACTACTGCACGCACCCTGGGAGAGGCACAGGGGGCATGTGCCCCCCAATTTGTGTGCAGAGCAGAGACAGGCTGCTGCTGTGGGCTGGGGCCCTCTGCTCTGCTGCTGCTGCTGCCTCAGAAGCTCTGTGACACCATGTGCTTGCTGCCACCAGCCAGGCAGGGGACATGGCATGGCCTGGCAGCAGTAGGTACATGTCATCGCACAGCGCCTGAGGTAGTGGCAGCAGAGAACAGAGCCCAGCTCCCAGCAGCAGCCCTTCTACACCCCATACACAGATCCAGGTGGCACATGCCCCCCCCCATGCCTCCCCTGGGTTGTGTGGAGACAAGGGAGCCCTCTCACACCCATGGACAAGCCACCCAGACTGCAACCATCCCACAACATGAACCAGGGCCCCATTCACCCCATCTCCTGCCCCTATCCCAATCCCTCCCTCATTGTGGGGTCCTTAATCTGATCCCCCCACCCCTTCTCTTCCGGAAATTACCTGCTGAGTGGCATGTGAGCATGCATGTGCATGTGCACTCAGTGCCTCCCCAATAATATTTTCTCCCTCCACCTATGACTATGTGCAATGCATGTGTAGATGGTGACTTGGGCTGGCCAGGACACACACACTGCCTGCTGGCTAGCCCCACACTGTGGCATCATCATTCCCCAGTGAGCCCCTCCATAGCATGTTGAGCTAGCGAGGAGCAGCTGCAGGTAGTCAAGCTTACCCCCTGGGCCTCCTGCCAATCAGGGCTGCACTGCCACTGCTCAGTGTGTTGTGGTCCCAGGAACACATGTAAATGCTGGACCCAGGAGCAACAAACTTCAGTTCAAACTACACTGGAATTTATTGCATTGTATTATTATTATGTACAGATATGCTCACTGTGTGGCATCTGTTCTCATGGGATCCCTAAGCTGAGCCAGTCAGGTCTGTATTAAATCAGTTGCCTGTTTTAACCTGACAGTAAAGAACCTGACAAGCTTGTCCCTGGAATGAATTACAATAATCTTACAGATGCACACTGGAACGTGTGTGGTGGCGGGTAGCAGGGTAATATTTCACAGGTACTTAAAAATGACCAATGGATGTATAGCTGTCTCATTAATTTGGGAACTGAGAGACCTGGATTTAATTCTCTCTTTAGTTTGATAGGCTGCATCCACTTGAGAATGGACTTTTGGTTCCTCAGGGACAAATAGCAATGGCATACCTGTACTGCCACTAGTTGTCCCTGGGGAATGCCTGGGCCACGTGCCCTTTGGAACCTGGCAAGTTACTATGGGTAGGGCAGGGGAGGCTGGGGCCAGAACTGGGATGGCCCCAGCAACTTTATCTGGGGTCCTGGGGGCATCCTGGGGCTGCAGCAGTGGCAATCCTGCTGCTTGGAGCCAGGCTAGCAGCTGGAGCATAGCTCCAGCTGGCCAAGCTCTGGTTTTGAGCTACACACACTGTTGCTGAATGTGCCCACTCCACTTTTTTTTTTTGCAAGGGTTTTTTACTTGGATATCTAGGGGTCAACTGCCACCCCACCCACCCGCGTTGCTTCCTTGCAGTGCAGAGAATGCCTGAAAGTATGGTATGTGGTGCTGAAGAAGTGACTATGGCACCACTTACCACATGGCCACACTTGCCTAAATATGACCAGGGGGTACAAATCTGTATTTCCCATTTCTTAGGGAAGTGGCCTAATCACCAGGCTATAACCAAGGCTGAAGTAATGATACTTTCTATCTTTCCTTTTGAAGCTGTGCCACTGTTCAGAGAACAATGTAAGATTAATTGGACTAAAGAGAGAACAAGAGCACAAAAGGAAACATAGCTCTTTAGACCTGTGGTCAGGAACTTTAATGGAAGAGGGAAGACCTTGGTTCTGGTCCCTGCCCCCTTAACTACTTCTATGTCATCCACTGACTATTTAATTCAAAATACAGAAATGGTCATGGGAGCAGGGCCCAGATTAAAATCATTTGCAGTTTCACAAAGGAAGTCTATGATAGATTTTGGAACTGCACCCAGATTTCCCGAGACCCAAATGCCTGTCCTAACTATAACAGCAGCCTTTTCCTGGACATTATTTTTACAAAAAAACTGTTTTTGCAATTTCAGACAGAAGGAGAACATTGCCAGTAATTTATTTTTAAGTGCAGACTTTTCAGGTCAGCTAAACTGTTTACAGGTCTGTACATGTTTGGTATTGTGCAACGCAAAAAAGCACTCAATTGTAACTAACATTAAAAATAAATCCATATGTTTTGTTTTCTTTTGGAGGATATTGGAACTACTTGTAACAGGGTAGGTAGATGATGAGACAGTCTCTTTAAAATCATATCAACCTGATTCTCTTTCCATTTTAAGTCAGTTTCATGTGAGAGTGACTCCATTATTTTCATTGACTTTATGCCTGATTTACAGTGGTATAAAAGAATGGAAAAATCAGGCCCATGTGTGCTTGCTGCTTGTCATAAACAGCCAGATGCTGTGGACCACAGGGGAATTGAGTTTGAAAGCATCATGTTATTTTTATTATAATACAAACAATGATCCTAAGATTAATATGATGGTACCAGATAACAAGCAGCCATGAATAATAAGAATGTATTCTAATATTAAAAATATCTCCCATTTTTCTTAATTTATCATTGTCTGAGTAATCCTAGCTTGCAACAAACCCCTGTTTAGTGTACTCAAATTCTCAATAAACAGTAATGGCCACAACATTATAAATTGTTTACAGTATGTACAGCCTCACTTGCAGAGCCCCTAAGGACCATGAACAAATACTCACAGTATGCAAGAACTGTAAATCATCACTTTAGAGGAACTACACATAAGGCAATCTGGCCAAAAGCACCAGGCACTTTAATTATGTATTTATTTATTTATTAAAGGAAGTAGTTTCTTGAGAATTTAGCCAGCTCTCTCAGAGAATCCCCAGGGAACAACTTATACTAAAGACAGAGAGCCAAATTCATTCCTTGTAGAACTACATTAAAATAAATGGAATAAAGTAAGACCACTGGGTCCAGTCCTGGTCAATTGTACCAGTATAAATATGAAATAGATCCACTAACTCCATACCAATACTGAGCATATTATGTTGGCTTGGTTAACATACTGAATTTACACTGCAAGTTCTACTAACCCAGTGCTACCAAACTCTCATAATAAATATACTATGGCTAGAAGTTAGGGTAGGTAAGGTGATTCTGGCCTTTTTGTGAGTCCATCAGGCATACTGAAGACTATGGGTCAAGAGTGAGTGCAAACAATTCAGAATCCAGAGTGGCTTCAGTGATACATTTCTGAATTGTGAATATCTCTGCTGATTCAGATGAGCAGAATACAGGTAGGGCATATTCAAGGCTGCAGCTGTGAGGGCAAGACCGCTGTGAGGACAAACCCTTCTTACTTCCTCCCATAATCAAATCAGCTGTAAATGTATGCCTAGTTATTCAATCTGGGCATATAGCTGTGCCTAAATAAGCTGCTAGCAGCACCATCATCCCCTTGTATACTGCTATGGGTAGAGACTGATGTATCTTTATCTTTCTGGCCTGAGGGATCAGCTATCCTTGGGTGGACCATGCTTAACAGAAAAAAGTTTGCAAAAACCCAACTCTCAATGCAAATTAGTAGTAGTAATAGCAGCAGTAGTGTTATTATTGCCATTATTATTATACAACAACACCCATTATGATCAAACTCCATGTCAGTCAAAGCATTTGAAAAAAGGATTACATTATAAGACCCAAAGTCTAATCTTCCCTT
This sequence comes from Caiman crocodilus, assembly GCA_030014935.1. Classification (NCBI taxonomy): domain Eukaryota; kingdom Metazoa; phylum Chordata; order Crocodylia; family Alligatoridae; genus Caiman; species Caiman crocodilus. Next base: position 756,027 of record JAGPOW010000229.1, read on the forward strand.
GGAGAACAGAGTGAAATCAAACAGACTACTTGTGGAGTAAAGTCTTCTCACCAAAAGCAAAAACAACCCTGAATTATCAGATTCACTTAAGCTTGAATAATGAAACTGTAGTAGGACAGAATATAGTTAAAAAGTAACACATTCATTTTAAATACATTCTAGACCAAGAAATGGAAAAGGACATGATAAAGAGTAAGTAAATTTACAGCTGCTGATTGATCCATTTTCTTGCCCCAATACCACAAAAATCAGTCACATTATCTTTAGCAACTTCTGTGGAAATAATACAGTGTTAAGCAAGATGCATGCAGTATATGTTGCTAAAAATTCCCAGGTTTCAACATGACAAGCAAAATAAAAAAAGAGAACAAGGCAAAAAAAAAATCACTTTAAACTTACATTAATCATTTTAGAAGCACACCATGGACTTTTCTGCTCTCTCTCAAATGGAAGAATACTGAGTGTGAAGGTTGCTGTTGAATTGAAGCCTCCTTCCCTGAGCAGAGGGCCTGAAGCAAGACTAGGGGAGCTTCAGCATACAATGCACAAATGGAGGAGGAAGACAAAGTTTAAATATGTTGTATGAGACAGGTGGATATAGTCATCGAATACAGAGACAAACAAAGAGAGCGAGATGTCAGCACTGTCACTTTTCAGCCTGACAAGCTAACAGAGATGCACAGACATGCAGAGAATTTGGACTGGTAATTTTACTTGCAGTCATTGCTCACATCTGTTTGTGCAAACAGTTTTAATGATACAGCCCAATGGGGTAAATCTGGAGTTTCTTCCATTTCAGTGGAGCTATTACAGGTTTCTATCATATAACTGAGGCTAGGTACAACTATTATGCTTATTGTGCAATAAGCATGAAGAAAACACTCTACAGCCATAACCAAACAGACATTCATAGCACATAGAGTGCTCTAAAAATGGCAGATCCCACTCTAAGTTAACCCTAAATGGATGTGATATCAGACTCAAGCACCTTAAGTTAGAGAGCTTTTATCAAAGGTCTGTACTGGATCCTACTGCAATTCAAGGTAAGTCACATTTCGCCAGGATCCCAGGAGCTCTTTGCTTGATGAACTGCTAGCCTCAGGTGATCCTTATCTGCTCCGAGTAAGTACTGGCCAAGCCATGCTCCTGGGCTGTCACACAGAGGCGATAAAAATGGCTCTTCAGCCTTTCTATGTGGGGGGAGGGAAGGTTTGAGTTCCCTGGCCATGCAGGCTTCCTTCAACTTGCAGGTTTGGGTTTTGGCAGAAGCTGGGCCTGGGTTTGCATGGCAAGGAGCTCTGCTGCCCCACCCATCCACCTGCAGTTCCTGATGCAGTGAAAAGCTGTGCACAGCTGCAAGCTGCAGCCAGCAGGAGGTTGAGCTGGAGAGATAGGAACAGCCTCCCACCAAGCTAACAGGTTGAGATGAAGGAGGAAAGCCCCCCTCAGCTTGATAGCTCAGGCCTTGAGGGGGGCAGGGGCCAGGCCCATGTGACAAGAGGACTTTGTTCCTCCTCCCAGCCTCTTGAAAGCTGCACTTCAGAGATGCACATAGCTTTTCACTGCACTGGGAACTGGGGGTGGGTTGGAAAGGGAAGGGAGCCTCCTTGCCAAGCTGACCTGGATGACCTCTCCCAACACATGAGCCAGCAAGCTGTGGGAGCACACAACAAATGGACTCCCTTTCCATATCCCCTGCCCCTACTTCCTGATGCAATACAGTGCCACATGTACCTCTGAGCTGCAGCCGACAGGAGGCTGGAGTGGCTGGGGAGGAAGAGAACAGATCCTCCTTACCACATGGACCCAAGCCAGCAATTTGTGGGGGACAAATCTGGCAAGGGAGTTTTATTCACCCTCCCAGTGAATTCTCTCTGCAGTGAAAAGCCAGGCAGCTGTGAGTTGCAGGTGTCAGGAGACTGGGACATCTGTGGGGGAATAGAGCCCCTCTGCCAGGCTTCTCTGACCTGCTTTTCCCTCCATCCCTACCCAGGACCTGAGGCAATAAATTGAGGATGTCTGCATGGGAGGGGCTCTATTCCCCTTCCTCAGCTCCCAGCCACTAGTACTGACAGTAGCCAGCTGGTGGGGAGCAGTCTGGGGCTAAGGACAGGGTCATGCTGGCCAATGTGGGGTGGCTGGCTGCTTGGCTAGCTTTGGCTGGGCTTGGTATTCCCCACTAGCCTCCTGGGAGGCATGCAGGTGCCCTCAGCCTGCTGGCCTAAGCTAGTAAAGGCAGGCTTTGATTCCCCCACCCCAACCAGCAAACAGCTGCTCCATTTTCTCCTGACCTAATCTAGGGCAATTTTGAGTAAAGCATGATATTTAGAGTGCTTCTACCTTGGGCTTTTTGAACATGGGTACTTAGCCTGAGTGCCTAATTTGTCTCATAATCAGAAAAAGAGTTTAGAAATTTCTGCTGGAGGTGGGTTGTCTGTGAGTCTTTTATCAACCTCTCCCCTTCCCCCTAAAAAAATAGGTAGGACAGAATGGCAGATAGCCCATTGAGCTTTCTGCCCACTATGTTGTTTCTGTGGCACCACTATTTGGGTGACTTTCCTGCATGGCTGTGGTAGGAAAGGTGCTAGTGCAGCAGTGGGAAAGGGGGGAGCATGGGCTGGTGACAGTGAAGGGCTCAGGCAAATTTGTGCTATTTGCATAGCAGTTGCAGGATGGGTGAACACTGGCTTAGTGGCATATTCAGGGGGGCTTACACAATGAGGGTCGATTGCCCTTCTTGTTCAATAATGAAGCGGAGGGGATCTGCCACATAGTGGGGAAGCAGGGAGATCCATATTGCTTGTGTGTTGGGGGCACTGCATACAACAGAGGTCACAGAGAGACTACAGCCCTGCAGTATTCAGCCTGCACTGTGTGCACCCAGAGCCCATGACCTCTGTTAAGCATGTGGCCTCTGGCCTCTCTGAAATTTGACAGCCCTGGTATAAAAAAAAACCCAAAACACTGAGGTTTGAACATAAGCTTCTGAATAGGAATAAGGTACCTAAAAACTTTGAAATCATGGCACTACTTGGCCCTTGACAAGGGAAGAAAAAAGAATCTGTAGTTTAACAATGAATCTTGCCCCATCACTTGACTTTCTGTGTGAACTTTTCTGATTTGTAATCATCAAAAAATAAGTCAGTACCAAGAGCTTTCAATTTAACTGAAAGAGAAATAAAGGGTAAGGACAAACCTGGAAATGTCTAACAGAATATATGTGTCATAAGTTCTAGCTTTGGAAGGAAAAAATAAATACTTATTTGTTAAAGTGCACCCAGTGTAGAACATCTTTGTCCTCCAAAAGGTAGTTTGAACAGCAAATTGAATAAGAAAAGAAAAATTATAGAAAAGTGCTTTTCCCATACAGGACAAATAGGACTCCAAGGCTCCAGTAGAGTAAATAGGAAAGCATACTGGTTGTTATTTTTAATGATTGGCACAAAGCAGACAGATGGCTTTCAAAAGGTCTAAAATTATCTGCCTAATATTCCACTGTTCCTACAGCATATAACCAAGAGGCCCTTGAACACTTTCTTGAAGCTCTGTGTTGTTACTGTAGCAAAATTTTTCTGCAAAGCTACAATAACATTCTCAGGTGACAAGAAGCCACTGTAGTCTTCTTGAAGACTCCTGACATTTTATATGAGATATAGGAGCAGAAAGAGCCAACTGTATTGGTTGGCAGATGTGGCATATTGGCTGGGTTGGTGGGAATAAATTGTTGTGCCCCTTTTCAAAAAGCTGCTTTCAATAGAGAGTAATATGTTACTAGTACCTGACTTCGTCCAGATAGAGAGGCTGCCATTACAAAAGCAATTATCTTGGCTGCCAAAGAGTAGGTATTCTGTATACCTCTCCCTCCTTGCTGTTATATAGTAATATAGCTAATGTAAGTAACTACTTCTTGAAATAGGTATCATTTTCAAAGTTCTAGCCTCACTGTTACCTTACCAAGCATGCTGCAGGAAAAGGCAAGACACTATCAACTATACTGAATGCTAAATTAATGGTATAATCTCCAGACCAATTTAAGAATGGAAAAGAAATTTAGTAAACAGAAAATGGTTCTTCTACTTAGTAAGTAGCATAAATCCTAGCCATGCTTCAGTTACACTTGTTTTGTGGATACGTGATCCACAGACCTAGTGATATAGAGTGGTCTGCAAAAGGAAGTCTGTAATCATAAATACAGAATAATTGCAATGTTGTAAAAAATACTATTTTTATTTGAATATAAAATCAAGATTTCCCCCCTATCGGCATGGGGAAAACTTACGCTTGCATATGATGAAACCTCATTAAATACACTGCCTATGATTAAACTGCTGCCAAAAGCAGCATATGCTTAGTAACAGAGACCAATGATGAAGTTAATTTAAATGCAACTAACACTGAGCATGACTATAAAACACATGGCCTATTTGAGGCAAACATGCTGAAGGGAACCTAGAACATGAATAGATTAGTGCAGTCTAGCTGAATAAGATATATGGTGGTGCCCATTAAGCACAATCTCCCTCAACACTGACTCTTTTTCAAGTCATGCTGAGCCACTACATTGTATATATATTTGACCTCCTCTTCACTCTTACAGCTAAGCTGCACCTTTCTTTCACATTTCCAATGATTCCTGTTTCTACACCAGACTTAAACGTCAGAAACATTGCCAAATGGGGCCCCAAACAGTTCAGCCAGAATCCTTCTGCCACTTCATCTCTTAACCTGTCACATATGACTAGTGTGGCCCTGTTCTTCATAAGGTGAAGCCAGACCAGGTTGCACTGGGCCTCATCTGCATAAATTTTTGGAGAATCCCAGAACTCATGACAAGAACACCCTATTCTAGTCATGAGTGAGAAGCCAAATAGCACAAGGTTACTTTGTGGCAGGTACCTGGATTGCGCGCGCGCGCACGCACACACACACATACATACACACTGAGCAATGCTGAGCTATGGGGTCACCATGGCTTGAAATGCTGTTGACTCTGCTGGGGCCCAGCTCAATGAACTATATGGTAAATCATGAGCATTTTGGCTTTAGAGTAATATCATGCAGTTTGTACTATATTAAGTAGATCCTAAAATGCTTCTCAACAGTGCATTTATAGAGTACCTGTGTTAAAACTTGCAGCAGTTTCAAAAAAGGGGAAAATGCATCAATTTTGGATGAACAAGAGGCATATTTATTTCAAGGTCAGTGCTTTCAAAATTTCTTCTCACTTCCATGTGCTCAAGGAGAGCACAGTTTGACATTAAGGGGAAGGGGCTGCAAGGGGAAGAAATTTTGGGGACAGAGAGTAAGGGAATTAGTCCACTAGATTTATGTTGGTGGTTTTACCAGTGGGAGGTGCACAAATTCAAGGCAAACCTCCAATAATTAGATTCTATAGCTGGAAAAGTGTAACAAATGTATACATTTTCCATATGTAGATTCTAATTATAAGGAGGCTGTCTTATATGCAGGGTCATCTTATAGTTGAGTAAATATAGTATGCCTGAGGTTCTGAATACAGAATGTGAAGTTACTGTCCTAGTGTTAAATAGTCTGAATGTAAGAAGATTTCAGTTCACTTTAACCTGTTCATAAACTGTTTTTGTATGTTGACATTTGCACCCCTGGAGAACTGACACACTCCACTGAACTGATACTAGATACTGGTTCAGCAGTGTCAATCCTGCCTGAATCTTCTTACTTACAATGTTCTCAGAGAGCAAAGTTTATAAAACCTTATCTGGTGCTATGTAACTTATTTGAAGACAGCAATCCTTGTGCTTTGATTTCTTTTACTGCCTCCATACAACAGTGACACAGGATACTTCTATAGCTACAGAATTCCATGCTGTGAAGTCTGACACTTTTAATGTTGAAATGGTCCTTTTTACTGATTTAATTTTACCAATTGTTTATGTCACTAATCTTGAGAAGCTACTCCCTACAATAACATTATTTAGATGTTATTAGAGTAGTAAAAAACAGACCAATACAGGTTGAAGAAAACCTAAGTGTCTGTGCAAAACAGTTAAAGTGATGCTTCGGCACAGCTGTGTTGAGCACATTGCGACCACGGATGCAGGGATTTTCCCCTGTAGCGCAGGAAAAGTTTTGGTGCATGGTCAAAGCCCGCCCAAACCTTGCAGCTGCACCACCAAGTGCATGCTTATGATTGGCTCATGGTAAATTATGCATATGTGTCAGTTAGCAGTTAGCTTGCTGACTGAATAAAAGGCTTGGGTGATGCCCGCCCAAACCAGAGGAGTGCTCAGACATGCATGAGGAGAGATCCCGCATGCGTTTCCAAGCCACGAAGGAGGCGTGATCAACCTCCCAGACAGATTCATCCGACACCCCATACTCTGCATGAGTGTGAGCTTGTGTGTGCCTGTGTTCCTGTTTAAGTTTGTAACTTCAAGGAATGCGCCTACAGCCTATGGACTGTAAGTAAAGTTTTTTTTGGCTTCCAACAACCTGCATGTCTAGTGCCTCAATTCCGCTCCATCAGCGGCCCCATTCCGCCAGCATTTCTCAGCCCTCACATGGTGTCATGAACAGGATCAGTATGCCGGGAAGATGCGTTGGAGCTGGAATTGGTTGAGGGTTGCCTCTGGCGTGGTGGAAAACACCACATGCTAGACGCCGCAGAATTGGAAGCGCACATCACTTACCATCAAGCGGGTGAAGCGGGTGGAAGAGTTGTGAGCGGTTGCCTTCACTTGAGGGAGAAGGGAACCCTGCGAAAGAGTGGGAAGTGAGCCTCCACCCAAGAGCCTTCAGATATGTAATGGGGAGCGAGCGGGTTCGGTTTAAACCCCAGGAGCAAGGGGGCAGAGAGTCCTCAGCTGGACAGAGGCCAAGCAAGGAAGATGCGGCTCTCAGTCAGGAGTTCACTCACTGTATGCACTGTGTGTGGGAGAGTAAAGGACCAGCGCTAATTGATGTAGACACACTGTTACCAGAATCGGGACAGCCGGAGCTTTCGGAGCTCTGCAGAGAAGTGGAGGAGAGCCGCTTCGTATCTGAAGGGACTGGCACGGTGTTAGAGAAGGAGAGAATGCTGTGAGTAATGTTCAGCATGGTCACGACCCTTATATGGGAAAGGACTGAGTTGGAAGCCTGATTGCATGCCGTACATGCGGTCAAGTGGGTTGCAGCTGTGGAGAAAAGCCAGAGTCCCCCATCATCGCAAGATGGGGGCAAAACAGAAGGGGGCCACCATGGAAGGGTTGAGAAGGAGGGTGGAGTTACCCACGGCAGGGCGGAAGTAGTGACTCCACTCCAGAACGGCGGGGTGGAAGTAGTGACTCCACCCCAGAAATGCCGCCACGGAAGGGAAAAAGAAAAAGGCGGAGCTAATGGAGGGGCAGAAGTAGCAACTCCACCCCAGAATATTCCCACGGGCCTACCCCTGAGCCGTAACCAGGAGCCAATGGAGAGCATCCTGCAACTGCCTCTCTCATCAGATGCAGCGACAGCTTGAGCAGCCATACACCCTATGGCAACAGAGAGTCAAGTGATGAGTGCGGCCTGCATTATTGCCAGCACCTATCACGCCAGGACCTAGACTGAGATACAGGCCTTGTTTAAGAGGTCTAGAATAAGAACAGCGGAGACCTTAGCTATGTGGATCGGACGCCTGGTTATGGAGTTCGGATCCAATCTTGTGGATCAGAACAAGGCAAGCTCTTTAGTTAGACGAGCCTCATGAAGTGGAGGACATGCTGCTGATGTCGGCATGGTCAGGTACAATTTTTATTGGCCAATCTTGCTTCCAGCACTTTTTGCAGGTCAAGCCAGTCAGAGAGCCTATGTGTGGCATGAAGGAGGACCATCGAGGGTCAGCGTGGAGCAGATCTTACAAGCAATCTTTGGAGTTTCCTATTGCATGTGGAATCTGAGACAGCACGCACTGGGACTGTCACCAGCCCAGCAGCAGGAGCTGTGGCCTCACCGTTACCTGCAAGATCCTGGAGCTGTTCTCATCATGCTGACAAGTATTGATGCTTGTGTTGAGGTGTACGGAGGGAGAGCTGCGGTTATTCTGCAAATTTTGTTAAATCCCTTAGCCGGACAGCCTGCAAGTGATTTCTTGAGGAAGCTACCGTGACTGCAAGCTCTGGTAAAGCCGGGTCAAAGAGAGTTCAGCGACCCAGAGCAGCATCGAGCACATGAGTCAACCCTGCAACGATTCCAACCAAAGCAGAGGACGCCGGAGGAACGAAAAATGTTTAGGTTCCTGATGCAGTACTCCAGGCTCACCAAGCAGCAGCTGAGAGTGCTAGGTGATGAGAGCCAATGGATCCTGGCCTATGAGATGGGGTTCCAATGCCAAGATGAACCAGATGATAAATCATCTTGCGAAAACCATTATTTTTTCTGTGAATAAGCTAATTAATTTTTTCCTGAGAATTTTTTTCTCTACAGGTTCGCCGAAGTGAGTGTAGACCGGATCGGAGAGAGAAAGATATTTCTAAGAAGAGTGAACTGTCTCTGTGGGTCCACTGAGAAGTGTGTGCAGACCAGACCAGAGAGGGCATTTTGAGAGAGGGAGAACCTCTGAAAACCAGGACGCAATGATGCCCAATGAAGTTTTGATGATCGAACTGTTCATCACGAATGTACTAATGTGTAGCTGTGTTCTGTTAGGATATTGTTTGATT
>JAGPOW010000229.1:764786-777526 GCA_030014935.1 Caiman crocodilus
AATGATGCCCAATGAAGTTTTGATGATCGAACTGTTCATCACGAATGTACTAATGTGTAGCTGTGTTCTGTTAGGATATTGTTTGATTAGATCTTTGGAGAGTGAACTTGCTTCGTTGTCGGCTCTTGTTTGCACTCATTTACAATGTGAACCTGTTCAACCATGTGAGTGCAATATAACTGGTCCGAATGTGCTGCGGACACAACTGTGTCTTCAGAAAAGGGGGCATGTCTGTGCAAAACAGTTAAGAGATGCCTTGGCACAGCTGTGTTGAGCACATTGCGAGCGTGGATGCAGGGATTTTCCCCTGTAGTGTGGGAAAAGTTTCGGTGCACGATCAAAGCCCGCCAAAACCTTGCAGCTGCACCACCGAGTGCATGCTTACGATTGGCTCACGTTAAATTATGCATACGTGTCGGTCAGCAATTGGCTTGCTGACCGAATAAAAGGCTTAGGCGATGCCCGTCCAAACTGGAGGAGAGCTTGGACATGCACGAGAGATCCCACGTGCATTTCTAAGCCATGAAGGAGGCCTGATCAACCGACAACGTCTCCCCGCCAGAATCATCTGACGCCCCATACCTTGTGTGAGTGTGAGCTTCTGTGTGCCTGAGTTCCTGTTTAAGTTTTGTAACTTCAAGGAACGTGCCTACAGCCTATGGACTGTAAGTAAAGTTTTTTTTGTGCGTGTCTAGCGCCTCAATTCCTCTCCATTAGTGGCCCATTCCGCCAGTGTTTCTCAGCCCCCACACTAAGAACTGTGCCAAAGAATAATATTTCTATGTATAGATACTCCTCACCAAACGTCATAGTTACGTTCTTGAAAAATGTGACTTTAAGCGAAAGGATGTTAAACAAATAAATTACATCACTGCAGTTACCTACTAGCAGGTGGCGGCCAAACAATGTTATAACTGAACATTGTGTGACTTTAAATGAGTATATATGAGTATATTACATTGCTGATCTGTTAGAGAATAATGAAGCAGCGTTAACCATTAACCAGGATGACATTAACTGAGGGGTACCTATACCACTTTGAAAAGCTTTATAGATAAAGCTTTCATACATATATATAATTTCAGAACGGGACATAACCTTTGACCAGAAAAATGGTAGCTGTCACACATGCACTTAACGCACCATATATGGCTACTTGGCATTATCTGGTTAGACTTAATTCATGGCCTGCCACATTTATTCAAAATGAGAAAATCATAGATCCCTATGCATCCTTAGACATTATTAAATAGACAAAAATAATGTTCAGTTTAGAGTTGTGTAGGCAACTTACAGCTCATTCAAAACCTAATGCTCAATGTGTTATATGAGGGGAGCTAAACCTCTGGCCTACAAGCCAGATGCTGCCTATGGAGCAATGGCATCCAGCTTTCAGGGCTCCCCATGGTTCAGGAAATTTGGCAGTGGGGGAGCAGTGACCAGTAATACTGTCACACCTTCCCTTGCTCCCAAATTCTCAAGTCTTGTGTGGTGGGTTGGAGTCAGGCTGTACCCCATCCCACCACATGGCCAGATCTGGACTGAGCCATGTCCCATCCCAGCTGGCTAGGAGCTGGGATAGGATAAGAATTGGGCTAATGAACAGCTGGATAGGAGTTGGGCTATACCTCCTTCCCCTGAACAGCTGGTTTGGGGCTGGGTCATGGCTTCTCCCACCAACAAGAGCAGGCTGGGGCTGCAGCACCACATGTGGCCAGGCTGGGTCGAGCCCCCTTTGCACACACTTAGCTGGATTGAGCTAATCCTAACCCATTCTGCACAGTTAGATGGGACCCTGCTATGCTTGTCCTGGGCATGGATCAGGGCCACTGGCCAGATCCAACCCCCACAAATGGATGGGGCACTACCCACCTAGTCCACTGGGGAAAAAAGGTTGAACACCACTGTTCTAGATTATATTTTTGCTTAGTCAACTGCTCATACCATTTTTTTTTTCTTCCCTGTATCATGAATTTATATTACAGCAGTGGGGAGAAATAGTTTTGGAGATTCTTTTCACTTCGGAAGCCAAATAGTAGGTTTCTGCCCACCTACAAATAAAGAAAAGCAGTGCTCACATTCCCAGTAGATCTGTTGTATTCATTTTTGTAGGCACAGTCTCCAGGGTTGAGCTACTTCAGCTCATGCGCAACTAGTGAATACATCTAAAAGAACAGTTTTGAGGGTGGAAAATGAAGTTTAATACATGGAATACTACACGGACTTTGAAAACAAAGGACTGATGGTAATGTTCTTGTGATATTCAAGGCAAAATTTTTCTTGCCACCTATATCAATTTCTTTGTGAAATGAAATTTTGCCAAGTTTCCACAGCCTTATCATCTGAAAAGAAGCTGTCTGAGCCAGAGATTGCAGTATATAACAAAGGAATTTAAATACATCTACATGGTTTCTTAATGCATTTGTGTTTTGTTTACTGTGTTGTGTTGTTTTGATACAGGGAAATTTTATTTTGAGTAAATCATACTGTTTTTCTTTTGACATCTGGAAACAGTTTAATATGCTCAGAGTCTAATAGTTTTACAATGTAATTAATCATTTCTGCTAAGAGTATAAATAGTATACAGAGAATAAGGCTATAACTTTAGCTAGATGAAAGTAGAACAGTAGTTCTCAAACCCTGGTCTGTGAACCACAGGGGTCCACAAAGCCATTGTAAGGAGTCAATAGATTGCACTGGTCCGTGCAAAAAGGGACCTATACTTTAGGTTCACATGATGCACCTGCAGAATCTTCCTCCTTGTGATCCAATGGGCTAAATGAATTCCTGGGCATGTGACAGACAGTAGGTTAACAGAGCCAGTTAGAAAGAAGGGAAATCCATTAATAGTCACTTTACCTTCTTCACAATCTCAATATCCAAATTCCTGTTTGAAACAGGCCCTCCTGAATGAGTTCAGAACACCCAAAGCCCCAGGATTCTGCTTGTTTTATAACCAAACAAAACATACCATAACAACAAGAACAACAGCTTTCCTAATTTCAGCTCCTGGCCATAATAATTTTACTTGCTTGGAACAGCCTGTGGTCTGAACAACCAGACCCAGGAGATGGGTATTAATAAAAGCCAAAGTTGATGTAAAATGCAACCTAAGGGTTTTTGTTGTGCTTTTTCAATAGGGCACGTGAAGAAAGACAGGGATACCAAAGGAAAATAATGTTCTTGATCTTCTTCCAGAGAAAAATCTTACTTGGATTGTTTTAAACATATTGGAATTCTCCTTCTGCTGTACTGAATGAATGCCTGACTACACAAGATGCTCAGTACTTTTTGGGAGCTTTACTTATAGTAAGTGGGAGCTGAGGGTACCTAGCAAATAATCACACAGGCCCAGCATCTGGAAAACAAAAGGAGTTCACTGCACTGTCTATAATATAGCACTGGAGCCTTATAAGAGGTAGTAGGTAGTAGCTTGATGACTCTAGGGATTCTCAGTAGTACTTTATAACATATGCTGGGAGGGAACAGATTATTACAGAGACTCGCTTTTTTTTAAACTTTCCATCTCTATCCACACTGAAATATAGGAAATACATAGTCCACCTGATTCTCATCTTACATTGTTGTAAAAAAAAATAACTCTTTAAATCTATAGTGTTCCAATGGGATAAAATCAGAGCATACAAAAAGAGAATCAGACCCATTTTCTATGTCTCCCAGACACATTCGCTGTGTTTAAATGCTTGCCTGCTGAGGGTTACTAAGCAACACAAATCTCACCCAGCCCCACCTCTAGTTCTTCCTCAACAGGTGTTAACAATTTTCTTTTCTCTGCTACTATCCAGCAGCTTTTATGTTCAAACCAGAAATAGAAGTTAAGAGCAAAACAGATAAATAAATAAATACAAATGATAATATCTTCCCCCAAAATTTCTCACAACCAGGTAAAAATGGTTGGTCTTTGGGGGCACATCCCAATGACTGCGTATGTGCAGGGGTGTGTGTTTTCTACAGGACAAAGGTCAGTGGCCCATATCTCCCAGTGTTAAAAAGAAAAGCCCCACTGCTAATTGGCAGTGTGGTAAATGGGTACATGTGTGTGCTTATCATAACATGCCCTGGGATTCCTGCCCAGTAAATATACAAATTTATCCTATAACGTATAACACAACACCTTTCCAGACTTCAGGAAGGAGATTAACAGTTTCTCCAATTCATTAACGTATAAGGAGTAGAGGTGGGCACAGCCTATTATCTTTGCCCAACAGTGCTAAAGATATGGCCCTCAGGCTGAATCAGGTCTCTGGATCACTAGTGCTGCCCCTAGGTCAACTGATAGACAGAGTGGGTACATCCTCACAATCAATTAGCTCTTCAGCCCAGGGCTACAGCAGTCTGAGCTGGGCCAGAGCAGCCCCAGGCTGGCAGGGGCATTGGTGGATTAGCCCAGACTTCTGGGTGGTGATGGAGGATGGCAGAGGGGCTGGCTGGGGCATGAGGGTACTACAGTGTGAGGATAGGTGGTAGGCAGCCCCCACACTGTAGTACCCTCATGCCCCCACCAACCCTGTCACTGTCCACATGTGGATTTTGACAAAATAAATTATTCCACTGTAGGATAGTACTATCCCCAATTAATTAATTTAATGCACTTGAATCAGGAGGCACTACTTCACTGTCAGGGTGGCTAGGATCTGGAACCAACTTCTAAGAGAAGTCGTGCTGGCTTCTACCCTGGGGATCTTTAAGAGGAGGCTAGATGAACATCTTGCTGGGGTCGTTTGACCCCAGTACTCTTTCCTGCCATGGCAGGGGGTCGGACTTGATGATCTGCTCAGGTCCCTTCCCACCCTACAAACTATGAAAGTATGAACTATGAAACTATGATATGGGTGCATGTGTAGACAGTGACGCTTTATTGTGGAGATAATTAGTCAACTCTGCAGTGAAGCACACATGTAGCTGCACCCAGTATCACCAGATGGGCACTGCACCCAGGTTCTGGAAATAGGCTGCACACAGTGCCTGCTCTGGCCAGTCTGAGACATATACTGCACATGCTGCCCTCTCCAGCCTGTTAAGGATGTGTATCGCCCACTCCAGCCAATCTGGGATCAGCTGGGGTGCATGCCTCAGTCTGCATGTGATGCCTGCCCCAACCAGTCCAGGATTTGCACTGTATTTGCGATCTGTACCAGCCAGGCTGAGACAAACACTGACACACAGCATAGATCCTAGACTAAACAGAGCAGGTGCCGCTTACAGCATAATCCCAGATCACTGTGAGTGCCGAATCTGGTATGTGTGGGCAGAGAGGGGGTGCATCTGCAGGCCTGATTCGGTTTGTGGAGGGTGGTGCTGCACCATTTATCTGCCTTACAGGTCCAGACATGTGTGAAACCCCTATCTTAATCAAAGTTCACTAAAGCAATAGTAACCTTAAATTTGATGAAAAGATTCTCTGAGTAAATCTTCAGTAAAGAACGCAGGGTTCAGCCTATAGAATAACATAGAGGGGCAGAGACTGAAGGAGAATAACTAATTCATTATTGTTACTTTTAGGTTGGTATAACTCCAGTGTCATTATGCCATTGTAAGACAGTGGTAAAGTAGACCAAGAATTCAATGCTGATTCTGAATTTCAAACATTTCTAAATTTGGATGTGGTGTGTGATTCAGCCATATACAAATAGCTTTGTAAAATTCAGATCCAAGTTTGGAAACCATGCTATAGTTTGGGTTTATTTTGCTGTGGGCTTTGATTTGGGCTCATTCCTAATAGAAGACAATATTCATTCAGAGTTTCTCTCTTCTGGACCCCATAGGGAGCCTTAAAATAGTGTCCTTTACATAAAAAGGGGAATGGATCTGCAGGATGAAAACATGAAGGTGCTGCCACAAAATGATACAGGATCAAAAAGGCAATCCAACTAGGAAGCTGGCAGATGATGTGACAATGCAGTGTGTCAGACAAGCATATATGACTTTAAAAGGCACTCAGAATGAAAAGAAAAATATTGGAAATTTGCTTGTGTTTTTGGCACCTGTGTGATTCCTGTGGGGCTCCAAATGGAGCCTCTCATTGTTTTGCTCTAATCCATCTTGGGGCTGCCAGAGGTGCAAGTTACAAACCACAGCTTACATGCTGTGCTAGAGAATGACAGAGCTCAATAAAAACAATTATTTCAAAGCTTACATCTCATCTATTATTAAACCTGTGAAAAGAGTTTTAATTTCCTGTGCAATTATACAATGCAATGTCATACTATGAGAGGGAAGAGGGAGGAGGAGATTAATTGCTTTTGATCAAAAACAAATGTTTTTATTTTACATTTTGGACCCCCATGTAACTCAGGAGTTAATCTGAAACTGGTGCACTTCTCATTACTCAGAATTAGCAAGTACTATTCCATTAGAACCATTTTTTCTCATAAAGAAGGAATGGTAAAAAATTAATGTTTTGCAGCCTGAAGTGCCACAAGCAAACATTGTCTTTTTTATCAGTTTATAGATATTTTGCAAATGTGGAATAGCAAAGGGTGATTAATGCATTTTGCAAGAGTTTCATTAGATTATCTTGACTAATGCTTATGTCATGGGTGACACAAATCAGATTCGCTATTACTTTTATTTGTCTTCTGCTTACCAGTGATTATTAAGCAATCCATAACAATAGCCAGTCACTTTCTTTCCTTTACGAATATGACATCAATTTATTGTAGGGGATAAATTCACAGAAAATGAATCTTTGGGGAGAAAAAAAGACAGTTCAAACTATTCCAGTGCTTCTCTGCATAGTGGCAGAATATAAAGCCCCAGTGGAGTTGGAATCTTGTCTGTGAGACAGCAAAGAAAAAGATGATTCTGACATTTAGACCCTTCATAAGCAGCAAAAGCAGACTGGTACATCATTACTGAATTTAATTCTTTTAGTCTGCCCTCATGTTCCTGAAAACATCTGGAATATTCATTTCAGGGGAATTAATATTTCCACCATTTTACACATTTCTCTCCACTCAGTACACAGATGTATTATTCTTCAGACTAAATGCAAGACAAGGAAAATATTAAAAAGCATATTTACAGAAATTCTGGAAAGAATGATGATACAAGGAAACAAGAACATCTGGGAGATAGTGCTGCTTTGCAAGAGTAAATTGCATTCTATTTCTTCTCACATACTGTCACTCAGTGATTCTTAACTGGAGTGCTATGTGCTATCTATTGCACATAGGGGTGTCAATAGAGCCTTTTAAGGGTGTCATGCAATGTTAGCACAGATAGGGGTGCAAATATCTACACAGGATCATCACATTATGAGTGTTTGCACAACTAACAGCAGGCTAGGATAGAAGGAGCAGTAAAAGATTCAGTCACTAAATGAAGATGATATGGCTGATTCTTATTAATAAATTCCATTTACACTGCTAAGACAACCTAAAGGGACTTGATAGGAGGAATGAGACCATACCATGGAAATAATGAAGTTCACTCCAACTTTACTTCTCTTAAAAGCTTAATATTGCTTCTCTAAAATCCATCCAGGAAAACTCAGATTAAAGATTAGGTTAAAAGAAAATACAAAATTGTATATAATGTGATATAGCACAAGATTCACAAGATAAACCCTGAGATTTAAAGTATGAATCCATACTCTGTTCAGTTGTTTCATTCCGTGAACTCAATACACATAAACATCACATCATGTGTACGTATATGCATTGCTAACAGTGCCAATATTGCATAGGACCTTTAAAAAGATCTCATGGCACCCCAAAGTGCAACAGTACCCTGTCTGAGAATCAGCAGGTTAAAGTATGTGAGAAGGAACAGAATGCTATTCACTCTTGCTAAGCAGTGCTGTCTCTCAAGGCTATGGGAGGGAGAAGAAATAGTATAACCTATTTCAGTCGCTAAAAGAAGGTGACAACTTAACTTTCATTAAGACTAGGCCCCTGTCCACCGATCAGGTAACATAAAGAGACTTGGAAGTGGAAGAAATGGCTGCAGAAGGGGCATTAAAGTGAAGATAATGGAATTTACTCCCCCTAGTTTCCTCTAAAACTAAATATGGCATCATCTCCAAAATCCAGCCAAAAAAACTCATGGCTTCCAATCTATCCAGGAGAGTACAAACAACTGTAACCTCTCCCTCTGCCTGAAGAAGGTTGCTTGCACCTGAAAGCTCACAAAGAAAAAAATTTCCAACTATTTAGTTGGTTTAATACAAGATATTACGTTTACCTAAAGAAACTTGTCAGATTAAAGATTAGGTTTTAATAAAATACAAAATGTCCTATAATGCAACATAACTTCATGAAGAATACAGATCTCTTTTAAGAATATCTAAGCAGCTGTAGTTTTTATTAGGCTAATTGAAGTATGATTACTAACAGTTTGTTATTGTTACAGCTGTTCGTAAAAATATTGCTAGCTTTTTCTAATATAAGCAATTACATTGAGATCTTTTTTTTCCTGATCAAATATAGTTACTATAGTCAGTGCTGGTAGAACACCTAGCCCTATAATGAAAAGGAAAAAAAAAAGATGAGGGGATTATTCAATATACATATGACAATATAAAGGAGACGCAATGATCCAATTTGTGTATGGTACACTTAACAGCATGGAGGGGAGAGCTATAGATCTCCTTACACATATACACACCACATTGCAAAGTGTGTATAAAGTATCCTGAATATTTACATGAGTACATATGGTGCACTACAAGGTACTATCTTGCCTTAAGCTCATAGGGCTAACATTTATTAGTGAAGCAATACATGCTTTGCCTGAGCAGAGGCTGGAAATATTACAGGTCTGTAGTGTAGGATTTTTGTTGTTGATTAAATATCAAATTTAGAGGTCTACAATTGAAAATTGACACATTTTGACATAAAAAAAACAACAACAAAAAATATACTTGGAGGAGTAAGACAAGCTAAAATAAGAGGGAAAGAAAAAGAGAGAAGGAAGAGGTGCAAAGCTCTTTACCTCCCCGCTTTTCTGCATTTTTTCAGCTTTCTCTCTTGTCATCTCCTGCAAATTAGTATAATCATTTTCTTACTTTACAGCTTTATTCTGAAAATCTAGATCAGTGTGACATTAATATACATTACTATAACAATCTCATTACTTTGCATTAGTAATTAATACATAAAAGAACATGTATAAATTAAGCATTCTGCTTGGAGTTACACTAAGTAGGATACTTTTTCTGTCTGGTGTGTAGATTTTTTTATTTGTTTTCCTGTGCTTATCACACATCATGCATTATTCAATTATGAATTATTTTCATTGATTATATTGAATTTCATGTACAGTGTACAGAGTTTAGCCTCAGCTGTCATTAGTTATTCATTTCTTAAGCATCAGTGGAAGAAGCTATTTGAAATTAGTAGGGTATCTTATGATTTCATGGGGTACTTGTAAAAATAACCATTGGAGAATAGCTGCCCATAAGAGTGATTGTCTCTAAGACAAATGTTTAATGAATTAGTAGTGCCGAGGGCTCTATCCAAGAAGAGAAAAAAAAGTTTCATGCCTCTAGCCAGTGACATATTCAGCAATCATGTGGTAATGTTAACATCATGGGCAACCATTTGTTCATTGTTTACTGTAACTAACTGACAATATTATATTGTACAGTTTTAAAGTTCAGAGGTCATGGTAGATACTTAACTGGTAGAACTTCTGCGATTTAGGATACAACTAGCTGACTGCATGTCACAGTATTAAATTGCAAAATCAGTTTATTGTTCAAGTCATGTTAGATATAGTGGTTGCCTTGCATTTGTCACTCAGGCTTCCCACTATAAAGCTGGTGACAAGGATGAATTACTGTAGTGTTAAAAACCTTCTCACCCATCCCATACATAGTCTGAGTTGCACCTAGATAATCATCAGTTCCAGGGCTTTAATAGATCCTTTTCTTGTCAGCACACTAGCCAGATTGTATTATCCAGTCAGTTGCTGACAAATAAAAAAAAGCCGCTTTTTCTCTGACTAAGCTAAGTGACATTTCAGTGGAGACTGTATGGTGGAGAGAATGATAAATGAATCTTTAATTGCATCCCTAGATTGTTGGTTGTCTTTAGGATTTTGCGTGGAGGAATTGGGGGGAAGGGTCCATAGTATAAAATGCAATAGGTTGCTATTGCAAATTGTTAGACTGACATAGTGGTGGGTACCAGGTAATGTTTTTTTTTCAAAGCTTCTAAGCATCTTCTTCAAGATAAAATACAAAACCAGTAAAAGAAACCTGACCTAATTCAGGTACTGGAAGCAGTATAGCTGTAGTGCACTTGAAGTAATTCGTCCTGCTCAAAAGCAGGAGATATTAGCTTAGGCAGAGTGTTGTCCTAAGGCAGATATATTACTTCTGGTGTCTGAGCCAAGTATTCCACACAGAACTGCACTGTGCCATGCAGACATTAATTAATTCAGGGGCATCTATGATATATCACATATAGTGCCCAATATGCTGTATAGGTGGAATCTGGACACCTATGGCCAATCTACACAAACCTTCACCAACTATCAGTCTTTCAGTCATTACTTACACTTCTCCTACTGCCCATGGATAAGTCCTTTGCCACCTTGGCAAGGATAAGTGCCTTAATATCCAGCTTACACCTCTATGATACACAGATCCTTTCACTTAATTTCCCTGAGGAGCCTAAATCTGGTAAATGTCCATGTTTAACAGACTGACATTCAGCAAAACACTAGGACAGAAACTATCTTGATTAAAAATATGGCAGTTGGTGATATTGCCCTCCACCTTATATATATTTTGCTGAATTCAGTACTGTCAGGTCTGGATCCCAAGTCCTCTAGGCAAGTGCTCTATTTGGGCCTATATATAGATATGGCTATAGCTATAGATATAGAGAAATATAGATGGAATCATTGTTCCTAAAGAACTCAGTCCTCGAATCACAAGGGAAGTCCATCAAGTCCCGAAGGAAATGGAGTCAGAGGGCAAGGAGGCCCCCTTGGCTCAATAGGGAACTTCTGGCTCTCCTGAAATAAAACAGAGAAGCCTACATCAGATGGAAAACTGGAATCATCACCAAGGAAGACTACTCAGCACTAGCCCATACCTGTAGGGAATGGTCCAGAAAAGCCAAGGCAGCAACCAAGCTCAGGCTAGCCACAGGAATCAAGGATAACAAAAAATCAGATATGTGGGAAGTCAGAGGAAGACAAAAACAATGTTGACTCCCTGTGAGATCAAATGGGGTAGCTGATATCTGACACCCAAGAAAAGGCCAATCTCCTAAACAATTACTTTGCATCAGTTTTCCACCTTCCCAAGGGTGTCATGCTGTCAGACAGGACACAAAGCATCCAGAGCTCAGGAGATGAGCCCAAAATTGACATAGATCAAGTGAGAAAACACCTCAAGAGGCTTGACATTCATAAGTCCACGGGCCCGGATGGATTGCACCCAAGAGTTTTAAAAGAGCTGGCAGACATCATAACATGCTCTACGGTCAAGCCATTTGAAAGCTAATGGCACTTGTGTGATGTACCAGAAGACTGGAAAAGAGCCAAAGTGATCCCAATCAAGCATGGGAGGAAAGAAGATCCAGGGAATTACAGACCTATCAGTCTGACATCCATCCCTGGAAAGATCTTGGAGAAAATTATCAAGGGATCCACCTGCAGCAGCCTAATGGAAGGCAACTTACTAAATGTCAGCCAGCATGGTTTTACTACTGGAAGGTGTTGCCTGACCAACCTCATCCCCTTCTATGATCAGGTGATGCATTGCCTGGACAAAGGAGATGAGATTGATGTCATTTTTCTGGCTTTCAAGGCCTTTGACTTGATATTCCATGATGTCCTCATGACCAATCTGAGGAACTGTGGCCTCAACCAACTTATGGTCCAATAGCTGGGGAACTGGCTCCAGGGTCAGATCCAAAGGGTACTAGTTGATAGGAACAAATCAACATGGTGCAAGATTATCAGTGGAGTCCCCCAGGGCTGTGCTCAGGCCGGTACTCCTCAATATCTTCATTCTTCATTAATGACATGGATTCGGGCATCAGATGCGGACTGACAAAGTTAGCGTACAAAACTAAACTGTGGGGGAAGACAATCACAATGAAAGACAGGCTGGGGATACAGGCTGACCTGGAAACACTTACAAAGTGAATAGACCAAAACCTGATGGCATTCAATGTTGAGAAATGCAGGGTACTCCACCTTGGAAGAAAAAAGACAGCATTGTACTTACAGGCTCAGCAGTGCTACACTTGCTAGCACCAAACCAAAAGAGACTTGGGGGCCTTGATTGACCACAAGATGAACGTGCACCATCAATGCAATGATGTCGCTGGCAAAGCAAACTACACTCTGCCATGCATCCACCATTGTATCTCGAGCAAAACCAAGTATGCCATTCTTTGACTTTACTTGGCCTTAGTAAGGCCGCAGCTGGAGTACTGCATCCAGTTTTGGGGCCTCCACTTCAGGAGGGATGTGAATAAGCTCAAGAGAGTACAAAGGAGCGTCATGCATATGATCAAAGGCCAGGAGAGCAAACCTTATGAGGAGAGGCTGAGGGATATGAGACTTTTCAGTCTAGGGAAGAGAAGGCTCATGGGGAACCTTGGTGGCTGCGTATAAGCCCTAATCAACTGCAATTAACAAGCTAGGGTCTGAGTCACTGCTTGGCAGATGGGAGTGGAGCAGGGCGACTCTAAGATTCCAGAGAGGGTTCATGTGTGGTCTCGGTCGCACGTGAGCCCTTGCAGAGCAGAGAGCAG
>JAGPOW010000229.1:777626-794071 GCA_030014935.1 Caiman crocodilus
CCTTGGGTGTCTTCAAGAGTAGATTAGATAGGTACTTGGCTGGGGTCCTGTGACCCCAGCACTTGTTCCTGCCTTTGGCAGGGGGTCAGACTAGATGGCGTGCTCTAGGCCCCTTCTGACCCTAGTTACTATGAAACTATGAAAATATAAGTATATAAGGGGGTACATCAGGATCTGGGAGAACAGTTGCTCACCAGGGCTCCCCAAGACCTGACTAGGTCTAATGGCCACAACATCTAGAAGGCTGATTCAGACTTGATACAAGGAAAAAAATCTTTATAGTTCAAGTGTCCAAGGTCTGGAACAGACTCCCCGCAGAGGTGGAGCAAGCATCTACTCTGGACTCATTTAAAAGGCTTCGGATGTTTATTTTGCTGCGAACATTTGATCCCCACAGACTTCCTGCCTTTGGCATGGGGGCTGGATTCAATCTCACAAGGTCCCTTTAGCCCCTAATGTCTATGACATCTATTCATCTATCTGTCTATCTATCACTTTTCCATATATATTTTCTCCATTGCTTTTTTACAGTGGTCCAGCTTCAATAAGAGATACAAATGGTGACCTTCTTCTAGCTAAGGAGGCTGTGGATCCCAAGTGCTCTAGACAAGTGCTCTATTTGGGTTGATATACACACTTACACACACATATCTATATATATGTATACATATTAGAGGTGTTCTGATACATTGGTCTGATATTGAATCAGCACTGATATAGAGAAAATTGCCTGTATTGGAAATCAGCCTGATATGGCTGAAAATTTGCCTGATAAATGGCCTGTGCATGTGTGTAGCTACAGCGCAGCACTTAGGCAGTGAGGAGCACAGCCGAGCAGCTTGACACACTACGTGCACCTGGTAAGTAAGGATGTAGACCTGGTAAGTCTGGTGTGGTAGAAAGGGAGAAGGGAGTGGGAAGGGAAGGGAAGGGTCCTGATGCTGGCAGATCAAGGACCCCACAGTCAGGGAGGAGTGGAGTTGGAGATGGTGCTGGGGCAGAGGTTGGGGCAAGTTCTGCACAGCTGAGGTGGAGTGGGCATAGGACAGAGCTGTGGCTCATCTGGGGGTGCGAGGAGGAGGGGTCAGCTCCCACTGCTGTGTGCCACCCATGTGGGAGTTGCTGGTCTAGCAACTCATCCAGTGCTCACCCACTCATCTGGCAGCTCCCGCTGCTGCTCCTGCTTCTAATCCAGGAGGGCCTGGGGGGATGTGCACCCCAGATTTGGCCTGTGCCAAGCTCTTCCCAGCAGGGCTGGGCTTGAGGTGGGCAGCAGTGGTGGTACTGGGACAGCGGGGATGAAAGGGCTGCAGCCACCCCAGAATTCACTGCATCCCACCCCCATCCATCCAGTACCAGCAGCTCCCATACAAGTGACATGAAACAGGAGGAGCTGCCCCACTCCCTTCCCATGCTCACCCCAGATAAGCCACAGCTCTGTCCCATGCCCACCCTACCCTGGCTAGGAAGTGTTTGCCCCAGCCCCAGCCCCAGCCCCACCTCCACTCCTCTCTCACCACAGAGGCCTTCATCTACACCCCATGCTCCTTCCTTTCCCCATCCCCTTCCACCACACTAGGCTTACCAGCTGCACGAAGCTCTCCAATTTACTGGGCTGGTATCAGAAATCACATTGATATCAGCTGATACGCCTCCTTAAAAATTGGCTATCAGTATCAGCCCCCAAAATCTCTGTCAGTGCACCCCTAATATATATGTACACATATGAACAGGCCCAAATAGAGCACTTGCCTAGAGCACTTGGGATTTACACCCCTTAGGTAGAAGAGCGTCACCATCTATATATACCTATTGAAGTTGGGCCACTGTGAAAAAAAACAAAACAAACAACGAAAAAGTAATGGAACTACAAAGAACAAACAAAAGGGAGCACTGTCCTGAACCTCATCTCACTGAAAGTAAAATGAGTTTGTCCTGTCTGTTGTTTGTATTCAGAGGAGTATAACAAAAAAAATCACTGTAACAGTTACTTTCTTACTGGTACTCTTGGGAGAGACTTGAGTACTGAATGGACGTGGTGTCTCAAGTAATTCTGTTATGATAATAATCTCTGTAGACAATGTTTCATTTGAAGGACCTCAAAGCCTTTTGCAAACATACACAGTCTTATATATCAAGACAGTTCCTTCAGACCAGATCTAAGCAGCATTGAGGAAAATTGAACTGTGTTGCCCATATGTGTCTATATTCTGAAGGAATATGGAAAAATATATTTGTCCAAAAATATCTATCTTTTATAAACATTAAAATTCACAAAAGAAAAAAAATATTCTAAGCTATTTTAAAGAAATATGAAGCAGCAATTAAGAAATTTTAAACCCCCTTCGAAAACTTATGGATACAAATAATTTCACCCTGATTTCAATTTTTGCAGAGAGTCTGTGGGTTCATCTACATGTGATGCTACATCTCTGTTGCAATGCACTATGGTGATGCAGCATCCACAGGTGTCTACACTTAACCAGCAGCTGCTTCACCATACTGGTCTACTACCCTGTTATAGCATGCCGCTACGGCAAAGTAGCTGCTAAAAATAACCATGCACCAAAAGGAAATACTAAAACATGGCACAGTAACAACATCACCATAGAGCAACATGTAGCTGCACCCTGTATGAACTACCCAAATGAAAATAATTAAAAAATGGATACTGAGTATTGTAAAGGTTGAGTGACTTCAGATTCAGTGTGTTGTTTAACCCAACATACAGGATCACAAAAGCTGTGAAATTTAGGAATGCAGATTCAGAAGTTCACCAAATGGTCACAATGCTTATGATCATTCACACCCTTTTAGATACATATCTTATTTGTGCATGTTTGTGTTGTGTATTTATGACTGAGAATGTCAAGTAGCCTTTAAAACATAGACAATGCATTTTTCAGGTCCAGTTACCAAGGTCATTTGTGGAGGACTGGAAGAAAGTTCAAGTTGTATTAGTACTTAGAGAAGGTAAACAGAAGGAGCAAAACATGATCCCAGGAACCAAGAAGGCCAAAATTTAACTGGCTTTAAGTTTCTTATGCAGAAAGCCCTTCACAAAGAGCAATCCAAAATGCCTCTCTTCCCAGCAGCCAGAAATCTATTCAGGTGCTGGATTCATTAAGCACCTCCATTTCTTTGAGAAAAAAATCCCTAAACATCTAAAGCAGAAGTGGTTAATAAGCATATATTGTCCATATGTGGAAAAAAAGGAACAAAGATTATCATGTTTCATTTCCATTACCACAAGAGACAAAGCAATTTAACTACTCAAGTTATAGACTTTAAACAAAACACTAGGTATTAGGCCTGTGCAAATAGGGCACTATTCCATTTGAATTTGGATTCAGCCAATTCAGATGCCAACATTTTGATTTGGAAATTCAAATCACTTTTCTGATTTGATTCAGCTGAATCAACTTCAGAAGATTCAGAGCCAATTCAAAGAGATTCGGCCATAGAGCATAATGGGGAGTCTCTAGATGATGGTAGCCTCTGCTGAGGGCATAAAGTCTGCCAAGTGTCAAGGTGATAGGAGCAGGAGTTTCTGGGAAACTACATCTAACAATTCTGAAAGCAAAACTCATGTCACGTGTGTGTATTAAGCCACAGTGGGGTGAAAATTTCAGGGATGGTAGCTCTTGTTGATGCCACAAAGCCTGCCAAGTATTAAGGAGATCGTTGCAGGGGTTTCTGTGAAACTGCACCTCAAGGTGCTGACAAGCAAAACTTATGACATACATGACAGTGTGTGTATGTTAAAGCATGGGGGGCGGGGGGTGAAACTGCAGGCCTGCTAGGCCTTTCTGCAGGCACAAAGCCTGCCAGCTGTCAAGGAGATAGGTGCAGAGGGAGTCTGGGTTCTGAAGCCCAGCACTGCTGGCTGCTAACAGGCAAAACTCATGACATGCGTGCTTGTTCAGCTGTGTCTGTCTTGGGGCACAGGGGAGGAGGGAAAACTACTGCAGACCTGGCTGCTAGGCCTTTCTGTGGCCAGAAATCCTGCCTGCTGTCAAAGAGATAGGTGAGAGGGAGTCTGGGTTCTGGACCCCTGCACCTCTGGCTGCTAACAGGAAAAACTCAAGGCATGGGCGCTTGTGCGAGTGTGTCTCTCAGGGTGGAAGGGGGCGAAAATACTACTGAAGGCCTGCTAGGCCCTGCTGAAGCCATGAAGCCTGATAACTGTCAAGGAGATAGGTACAGGGGTAGTCTGGGGTCTGGGACCCTGCATCTTTGGCTGCAGGCAGACAAAACTCATGACATGGGTGGGTGACACTGTGTGTATTCAGGTGCATCCTTCTTGGCACCGGGGCCTCTGAACAACATGGCAGTGTGCCCCAGTGAGGTCTCTTCCTCCCCTACAGCCTCAGTCTGGTCCACCACTGTAACAGCAGCAGGTAAAAATAACATAGGTGGCTCAGTACCAATAGCACCAACAGCATCTAAGGTAGCCAAACTGAACTGTTACAGAACCTTTCTTTTTAAAAATGAATTGACAGCAAGAAGAAAAGATGTTGTATTGGATGGATATATGTTACTCATGGTGTGTGTGATGGCTTATCTTGTTTTTTTTTATGTTTATATGCTTACTAGCATATAAAAAACAGAATAGTTAGAAAAATATAACTTAGGAAGCTTTTGGGTTGAAAAATCCTTTGTCAGGCTGAAGAAGTGCCTGCAGTTGGTGTGTCTCCTGGTTCTGGATGGAAAGAATAGTAAAGAAGCCAGAGACCAGCCTGGAGCTCACTGCAAGGAAGAAAGCCAGTCAGTGAAAATAGAAATAGAGGCGTCAGAGGGTGAGGGATAGGCTGGGTTGGGGGAGAGGGATGTAGCAGTTCCGGTAAAAGTGCAGAGATGCCTGGGGTGTCATATGGCTGGCACATTACAGTGTGCCAGAACTTCACTGTGTATACCGAGTCCATGAGTTTCTGTACCTACTACCTAGGAGGCTAATGAAGTGCAGTTCATAGGACCAGCTCTGAAAAGTGGTTTGTACATTCAAGCAAGCACCTAACTTCATCACCAGAACTGAAGCCAACTTCCTACAGCTCAAAACACAAAACCTGCCAACTATTGCCAGTAACCCCAAAAAATGTGCACCAGAATCTATAAGAGACAACAATACTCAACTACCAGTGAGGGCACATTTCTCACCAAAAAAACACTCTGCCTCCAGTCTCTCAGGCCTGATCCTGAGAGGGAAAAAATTACAAACCACTTTTCACAGCTAAACCTATGAACTTCACTTCATCAGCCTTCTAGGTACAGAAACTCATGGATTCAACATAGATTAGACAGTGGAATTCTGACACACTGCAACCTGCCAGACATCTGACACCCCAGGCACTTCTGCACTTTTACCTGAGCTGCTACATCCCTCTCCTCCAATCCAGCCTGTCCCTCACCCTCTGATGCCTCTATTTCCATTTTCACTGACTGGCTTTCTTCCTTGCAGTGTGCTCCAGGCCAATCTCTGGCTTCTTCACTATTCCTTCCACCCAAGACCAGGAGACACACCAACTGCAGATACTTCCTCAGCCTGGCAAAGGGTTTTTCAATGAAAAAGCTGGAATCCCAGGTAGATAAGCTGAGCTCACTGGGAGCTCACAACTGCACTGCAACCAGCAAGCCTCAGGTCTTTCCCATGCTTCTGGGCTTCTGGGCTTTGCTTGGGCTCCCCCCATCTTTCTGCTATATGTGTCAGGGTGTTTTTAGTTCTTCCCACTGGCTACAAATATGGCTGGGAGCTTCAACTAGGCTCATTTTCCTACTAGGAGCAAAGCTGGAGGTTCCTGGCTAGATGGTCTTGCCCTTCCACTCAGGGTCAGACTGATTATTATATTTGAGATCAGGAAGGATTTTTACCTCATGGTCAGATTAGTATGGACTGTGAGGGTTTTTGCCTTCCTCTGTAGCCGCAGGTGTGGCCACATCTGATATGCTCAGAATCTCCTGAGCATATATTAACATCACCTCCACATCCATTTTTGTATGTAAGTGCCTCAGGCTACTGAACTCTGTGTTAGGCTCCATGCTATTGCTGTGTGCCATGTGCTTGGAGCCCATCCCCTATATGTTATGACCTCTGGGATTTGACTGGAGTTTAAATGCTGCCAATTTGAATCTGGATCATAACACTTAGTTTAATTGGGAGCTATTCACAAAGATGCTCAGACTCTATTGTTTCTGCACCTATACAGAAACCTAAGTTTAGGTATATAGAAAATGGTAGTCCAAAATGTATGTATTGAATGAATGGAGGTGCTTTATGGGTTTTGCAGCCTTTGTAGGTGGTTTTTTTAATCAGCCTTTTTTGGACTAAAACACCTAATTTTCATCTAAGTCATATTTTAAGTGTTGAAATTTTCTTTCCTGATCGCTAAGGGGCTGTGGGGATTTGGCATTAGCTTTAGTTTTAAAGCCAAAGGCTAAGGCTAAGAATAGATATTGCATTTATCCCTGCATAAGTCGTGCCTTCATTTATTCTGGAACAAAAATTTCCAGATTGCTATGTGCACACATCACCTTTCTAATTAGGGTTTAGTGAGAAGCTGAATGCAGTGCCATTTTTTCTGCCATTGATTTAATACTGTTGTACCAAGATAACTGTACAGTCATACTTTTCTATATCATGAGATAAACTGTTCCTGCTTTTCTCTAGAAAACTGCTTAGGATTTATTCTGGGATAAAGGCTATAAGTATCTGTACAGTTGCATTTTATTCTGTGATAAAATGGTTTATCCCAGGGAAAACATGATGTCTGTTTCCAACCTAAGACATTACATATGAGGCCCAGAGCAATTAAAAGGAAGACTGGAATAAGAATTATTTAGTCTATTTTACTTTTACATGTTTATAAAGGAAAGGAACCTAAAGAATAAACATAATAATAAAATTATTGCATTGGGTTGGTTAAGAATTAAATACTTGCAAAGGTAAAAAAAAAATGAAGAAAAGGAGAGAGAGAAATCTTAACCATCATTGGCTTTCCATGTTTTCTTCATTAAGTGTTTCTGAATTTACTGACCTAACCTGGTCTTTTTCACAGAAGTGCATAATATTTGAGCTGACTAACACTGTATAGAACTCAGTTTGTTTGGAATAAGCAGAACTTCCACAAGATACTTGAGCTTTTTTTGTTTGTTTGTTTTTGCTTTCTTTTTTTATACCAAAATTTTTACTAAACTAATATTAACAGGGAGAATAAATAATCACCATTCCTATTAAATCACAAAGAACAATACCAAGTATAATGCAAATATGTTCTTTAACAGTCAAATGTGTTTTATACTTCTGCTTGGTTTAAACCCTGGAGGCTTCGTTTTTAATAAAACACTATGTGCATCTATTTGCATCAACCATGGTGGTTGAATTTTAGAAGGACAAAGCAAATCAAACAAACTATTTTTCCTTGTGGACTATACATTTATGTTTGTTTTGCTGAAGCTAAAAGAAGATTAAAATTCTCATTTAAAAAGACTGTGCTTTCTCTTCTTTTCTTTTAATGTAAAATCCAAAAGAAATATAAGCTATTAATTGCCATACTTTTGACCCACATGCAAAAGATCAAAGATATATGGTCATTTATTAAATGCAATGTTTAAAGTATTTTATTTGCTGATCAAGTCACCTGTTTTGTACATCTTCTTGCTTATCAGTTCCTGGCCAGATAATGATTGATTGTAGTGAGAATAAGAATATTTAGCACTTCCCATCCAGTACTGTATAAAAACTTCAGTTTTCCAAACAGTCTGGAAACTTTAGTAGATATAGTCATGTTTCTTAATGAGGAAAAAGAAACAGAAATTAAGGTAAAAAAAGATGAACATCTTCAAATTTGGTGCCTAGGGTAGCTAAATTAAAATGCACCTGAAAATCAAATGCTTTTTAAGTGCTTATGGGTGGGTTTTGGTAGTTAAATCTTGGCATCCGTATTTGAAGATTTTTGCCTAAATATTTTGGTCAAGGCAATACAGTGCAGCATTGGCAAAATGTGTATGATGCATCAGTATTTTCGGACTTTCAGTCATATTTCTAGGTCAGTTGAGCGCAGTGCTAAAATAAAACTCAGAGAACTACAAGAGTTACTTTCTATTTCACCTTAAATTTGACTTTTTTTTAACTTCTGCTTAATTTCAGTAAGCAGGTGATTTTCCCAGTTGCTCCAGAACAATGTATCCCTATGTACAGTCAAAATTCATCCCCTACTTGGGGTTTGAGTTTGTTGTATTTTATTCAATGATCTGTTAATATAGCCAAATCCAAGCTTTCCTGTCAATCTCAGCTGTCAGAGCTCAGAACGTCTTAGCTTTCTCTGCTTCAGTAAAGTTACTTTTTGTCAGATGTCCTGATTCTCAATCTTGTTTTCTCCTTTTTTGTTACAGATAGGCTTTCCAGGGAGTCTCCATGTGCAATGGAGGTTTTCAAGATAAGGCTGTATAACCATTTGCTGGGATTTTTCAGGAAAACATTCTTCCATTCAAGCAGAGGAACCAATTGGACTGTGCCCAACTGCATGGAATTTCCAGTTTTGATGGACAGACCAAATTAGGAGTCCAGGGCATCCCCAAATTAAGACACTGGTAATATATCAAATTAAGATGTGTACATATGATGAGTTTGTTGGAATAAAGGGATATGCTGACAGGATAAAAACATGAACAGTATAATGATCACAGAAAAGCCACTCAATAATACCCAGAAATGAAGAGTCAGAGTAAAGTTAAAGAAAAAACATAAAAGAGGGGCAGCAAGGAAGTTGGGTGTGTGTCATGTCTCAAAAACATTCGGATTAAAAAGCAGC
Organism: Caiman crocodilus; assembly: GCA_030014935.1. Classification (NCBI taxonomy): domain Eukaryota; kingdom Metazoa; phylum Chordata; order Crocodylia; family Alligatoridae; genus Caiman; species Caiman crocodilus. Next base: position 786,434 of record JAGPOW010000229.1, read on the forward strand.
CATTACCCACAGATAACCACCCCCTATTTTCAGAAACTGATTGGCTACCATTTCTGTAAACTGGAGTAACATCTGGGATTGGGTGAGGCCATTGAACTAAGTGTTTTTATCACTCTCAGTGTAGAAACTATTAATACATTTAATGCATTAATAAAGTTAGCTTTTAGTTAAGTTGAATGGTGTGAGGTAGGTTCCATGGTCACTCTGAGTTGATTATGCTTTAGAGATTCTTTAGTGCCATGGGTGCATAACAGTATGGCTATGTACAAAAGTTCAATTCTAGTAGTATAAAATTTCTAGAAAGGATTCTAAGAGAGGGAGACGTACAGACATTCAGGCTGCAACCATCACATCTCCCCTGCTCTGTCTGCATTCCCAAGACTAGCATGATTGCAGTGTTGGGACAGCATACACTGCTCCAGTCTTCCCATTTGCATGGGGACTGCAGTAGCAGAAGAAAGTCCCTTCCTGCTTCCCACATCAGCACTCTCTTATGAGAAGCAGTTAGAGGCCTAAACTGTATCTGGTGCTCAGTTCCAAGTACCCTACATCTGAGGAGAGGGAGTGGTGCAGCCAAGCCCCTACCTGCTTTAGACGCTAGGAATTGCAGAGGCAAATGGGGAGCAATCAGTGGCTGCTCCTCTGATCCTGTCCCCATCTACAGGAGGGGTGGGAGTGATTGCCCCCTATGCCTTCTCCAGACCCAGGGACTCTGATCTCTGGAAGATACAGGGATTTTTCTCCCAGCTCCACTCATCCTGATGCCCAAGATAAGTTGAGTTGGGGGAAAAGTGTAACGAAATTCAGTCCTTCCAGAAGAAACTTTCCTGGGAGTGGTTTCTCCCTTGTTGTAGGTGAGTTTCTTTTCTCCCAGAGTGGCCATTTTTGCTCCAGGAGAAAAAAGCTTGAACACCTGTACACTTTTGGATTCCACTGGAACAATGGCATTTTTTTCTGGAAGAAACTGAACATCTTTACTTGACCTATGACTCTACAGTCTGATAAGAAGATACCTCCCCTCCACCTGCCAGTTTTAGATCCAAATTACCAGTAATTCTTCTGTAATAGGGAAGTTTAGTGTCTATCCTCAGGTCAGATTGTCACATTCTTGTGTCAAGTGTAAGGTTTGTTTAGTTTACCACAATGACTTAATAATGTTAATATTATTAACATTAATACTTAACTGCAGTATTCTAAACTGTGGAAAGGGAGGAAAATCCTAATACAGAGTTCTGGTCTCTCAGGTATCTATGTTGATAGAATTAACTAAATAAGAATTATATTTGATTGGTGAAATACTATGCCCAATTTAACATATACATGACATGCATAATTATAAATATTTTATATGCTTATTGCTTTTCAATTATTTACTTATTTTTGCTGAGTAAATCAATCTAAAATTGTGCATGTTAGAAGGAAAACACAGGTATGGAAATATATTTTAAGTAAAGTTTCTAATTAAAATTGGCATTTCTGAATCTACCATTAAACTATTTCCCATCCTGATTTAATAGTGATTTACAGTATCTTATCCTGTACTGCTTATTGCTGCTCCAGAAAATGCATACACCTTCCAAGTAAGAGGGCCATCCATAGCAGTAGACCAAATATTATCAATTTTAATTAAAATCTTCATTTCCCAGTGCATCACATAGTTTGTACGTGGAAAAAAAAAGGCATAGATAGTTTTAAAAAATGTATCAGGGTTGCATTGTACTGGGCAAATATATATTCTCTTGGCTTGTGCGTTATGTATATGTCATTCTTGTCAGATGTTAGCTGACAGACTCTAGATACCTTTAAAAAAATATTATCTTTTACAGTATATTGTATCTGGCTGCCACAGATGTGGATACTAGGTGCTAAAATTAAGGATGGAATTTTTAGCTGAAAACTTCATTTTTTAGTGACATAAATACCTAATTTGAAACTTTATTTTTTACCTTTTAACATGTGCCTGTGTTTTCTGTTCTTGAAAGCTGCCAGACTGATGGCCTGAGAGACTCTTTTTCTTCACATGGCATGATACAGAGGACAGCAGGGCTTAATTCAATGGCTAAGCCATTTCCTTTTTTGAACCATAGGGGGAACTCAGTCATTCAATCTTTTTTTTTTTTTGGATGAGGCCACTCAGGAGGATAAGCAGTACTATCCAATTTATGTGATATGGTCACCTGCTTGAGGCAATCAAACTCATGCTATATAAACTATGTACAGCTACAAGGCAACATAGTTTTTAATCATTGTTCACCTATAAAGAATATTTATTTAAAAAGCACCTAAGTGAATTAGTTGTACATATGTCCTATTGAAGACCAAATGTCAATATTTAAATTACATAGCAATCAGAAGTGACACTACAATGGGAGCTACATTGTGGTGTCAGTTTAACTTAAAACTGTGTTCATTTTGATATATTAGGAAATATCTGATTTCTTGGAACACTTTTCTTCCTAATCTTTTAATCATCATTATCAAGGGTGCTAGTATAAGATACATTCTGCACACAAAGCATATTTAATGTCACATTGATTTTATTCATGCCATTATTTTTAATATGCTAGATTTTGATAAGCTGCTCATTACATGGATGTAAATAGGCAGGCTTATAGATGCCTATCAAATATATCTTGGTCTCTACAATAACACTGGCTAGATAAGCAAAGGTGCAAATAGAAGCAACTCATTTCTTTCTAGTCTTGACAGTGAGGCATACTGGATATGCAATTTTAAGTCTATTCCCATTTGCTCTTGTGTTCAATACTATAATGTAGACATCTGTATGCAAGCACAAGGCAAATCTACTTTTAAAACAAAAGATGATGGTCAGAGAAATATTCAATTTGAGTGAAGACTGTTTTGCAAAGTGAGTAAAGCAATATTATTAAATGTGAGTAGAATGGAGTCAGTTGTGTTCAGAGGTTTGGGGTTTTTTTGTGGTTATTTTCTGAAGTTAAATTGAAATGCCACATGTCATTCTGAAACATTTATTTATTCAGGATGAAACTAAGCCAGGTGTAAAAAGCCTGCTCAGGCAACCCTCAGCTGAGAACCATTTATGGAACAGGCATAAGGAGCTGGGGATTGAGGTAAGGAGTGGAGGGTTTAAGGGAACAAATTCTAAAAGACAGAAAATAAAGATTCATTTTAAAATACAAAATAAGTATATAAAAATTAAGTCACAAATCCTAAACTGCATATCAACAGTTGAGGGGCTATGGGAAGACAAGGGTAACTTTATGTTACTCATCTTTATGGTACCCATGCAGCAGCCAAAGACAGAATCAGCACTGATGTCTTTTCAGAACAGACTGACAAGAGATGCAAACTTATTACTCCACATTATTTTACTCTAGCTCTGTGAACTCAGCTCCCAATATATTTCCACTGCTTATTTCCATGACCATATTTAGAGCAGATATAACAACATTTTGTACCACTGGAAAACTTCATAGGCATCTGGTCTGTTTCTTTCTTCCTGAAATCATTTAACTCACTATCCCTAAAGGGTTATCCTTTTTAGTAACAAACATTGAAAAAAAATTATACCATACTACATTTTTAACTTAGTTCTCTATGAAATGGAACAATTTCACAGATGTGTTGTTAAACTTGCATTTAAAGGTATATGTGGACCATCTTTTGCTGCTGTTATACCGGGGGTGGGGGGATCAGGGAGGGGAGGGAAAGAGGAAGGGAAAACACTAAGGGCATATTTACATATGCTCCAGGTGGGGGGCTTTAATCAGAGTGGCTTCAAGAGCCACTCTGATTAAAGTACCCGCAACGTCTCATCTACCAGTGCCCCATTGAACCAGCTTTAGTTAAAGTGCCCCAACACTATTTTGAAGTGTGGGGATGCTGATAAATGAGATGTGGATGCTGCCTGGAGTATGCTAATTAGCATGCTCCAACAGATTCAATTAATTGAGTCTGCTCTGACATGCTGTAATTACAGCATGTTGAAGCAGCCTCCCCACATGTCTACAGGCACCCAAAGATCCTAAAAGGATAGAAGTATTCTAGATTCCACTTCAAGAAAAGTTCCATCTATACATATGAAATATCTGTGGGAGAGATCCAGAGATCTGGAGAAAAGACTTAAGAAAGAGTCTTCCAGAAAGGCTAACAAGGACTGGAAGCAGGAAGAGAAAAAAAGAGGAGGGAGAAGGGCAGGATAGGAAAAGGAAAATTATGGGAATAATATATTTTTTTAAAGCTAAACAAAAGGGGAAAAAAACAAATGAGACAGTGGGTAAACCAGGTAGTGTCTGATACAGAAAAAAGGTAAAAAATTGATGAGTACAATAAAATAAATTTTAAAAAGGAATCTAACATTTTTTTAAAAATAATGTAATAATATTAGAGAACACACAGAGATATTACCTGAGATTTCATCTATATCATGTGATATAATGTACTTTTCTTCTGCTGCTCTTTCCTTCTTTTACCCTTCTTTTTCAATTCCTTGAGTATTCTCCTGCTTGTAAACTTTGTTGGCATATTTCTTATAGTTCTTGTTAAGTGCAGAATACACACACACACAAAAAGGAAAATCCTTATTAAGAGTATTATTTTGTGTTTTCATACAATGATGCAATACTGCCAACACTGATCTATTTCTGAGAAGAAAAAAAATACTTTGAGTGGTTTCTTGACTTTTTTTCCAATTTATCACATTTTTCACTAATCTGCTTTATCAGCATCTCTCTAGAGAACTTCACAAATTAAATTAATTCTTTATCCTATACTAAGCAAGACATAATATAAGCTACATTTAAAAATAAAATAATTTTATTTGTTAATATTTTCATTCTTCTTTCACAGTTGAGTAATATGATGCTATAACATAACTAGATGTGTGGTATTTAAGATAAAATGGACTGTATAAAATATGTTAAGTTAAAATACATAAATCTGACTTGTTTATGGAAAAAACCCTTCTATTATTTATAACCTTTGTAATATTTCCTATTTAACTATGCAATGTGCTACTTTTGCATTTCATAAGTGACATGGAAATGGGCAGCCTGTCATTGTGCCATTAGATTTTATGCTTTGATTAGAAAACAGGAGCTCATTAAAATTTTCTCCTGTATATGTGTCCCCATCATCACTCTGAAGAATGCCAGCACTTGAAATTGGACATTTTTTTTCGTATTCAAGTATGTTTTGCCTCTGGACTTTACAAAAAAATAATTATAATTTTCCCCTCTAATCTCTTGTACATCATTAGGACTCTGAGACTGGGGATCTGTTTTCTATAACAAATGGCTAAATGCCAAAACACTAGTGGCATTTTAAAATGGAACTGAGTCAGTGCAACACATTATGTTATCCTTCCCTGGCATCTCATTTTAGTTTACTTAAAATACATATCTAGAATGCTTTTCATTTTCATTTTATCAACTTTCTTTTCTGGGGGAGAAAAAAACAGCAATATTTATTGTATGAACAAATACCATGCCAGCAAGCCAGTGTGTATGCACTGAGGGAAGGGGGTGGGGGGGAGTGGAGATTGTGCTCAGAAGCCAAATAATTTCATTCCGATTTTTCAAATACAAAAGATGCACTCATCCATGTTTTGGGCACCCTGCCATCACCTAATATCATATATGACATTGCAAAATGTAGTAATGTTCCTTGGTAAACTGAAATCTTTTGCAATATCAAAACCATAATCAGACATTAGATAAACAAACAGCCCATTTTACCTAAGACTTTACACCTGTGTAATAGCACTTTTCAAAAAAAGCAGTAAAAAGATACCCTGAGAGTCAACTGAAAAAGTAATATTTTGACAAAGGCAGACAGTGAATCACATATTTTAGGTCCAGACTGAATTCTAAGAGGTAGAGCCGCTCTGAAAAAAAGTCCTGCCTGCAGATGCCTATCCATTCTAAAGAGGGAGCTTCAGCTCAAGCATCTTTGCTGAATAAAATGTTAATAGGAATGCACTAGGAGTATTAAACCAGTTAGTTCAGGTATCAGTTCTGGTCTAAGGTCAAAGTGTGGGGCAGATTATGAGTTAATATATATTCCTTCAGGGGAAATTACTGAAAAAAATATTTTTCATCAAAATGTTGATTTGTCAAAGTTGAAACATGTCACATAAATATGGCAGTTTCAATTAAAAACTTTTGTAGAAAAAAAGTTCTTTTTTTTTTGTCTTCCTTCCATACACACACATTTTCTGGATGGTATTTTAGTTCTAAACCAAAGAGGGATGCTGCAGAAGAGCATATAGCTCTGTATAGTCTCGACATATGCAAGACATGCTCTGCCTAATTAGGAGTAGGGGATTGAGGCTAGTTATGTCGATATGCTTCTGAGCAAGTCAAATTAGTCCCTCCTGGTCTTTGTGCTACCTTACCTAGAATAACACCAGTTTTCAAGATACTGGTAGTTTAAAACTAGTTTAAATAAAAAGGCAGACTCTAAAGCTAGGAAGTTTTGAGCCGTTTACATCTTTAAAAACAAAAACAAAAAACACAACTTAAATTCTAGTCAAAAGCTAGCTGATCACAAGAACTTGTATATCACTAATTGGGCACTCCATTGACTACACAGGGAGTTTCTCCAGTAATTTTTTAATAGATTAAAGGTATAATTACATTTAAAATAGTATATGTAAAACAGAAGGACTTTGGGTTTACAGTGGACCATGAGCTGAATGAGAGCTAACAGTGTGCTCATTGCAAAAACAGCCAATAGTAGTCTGGGGTGTATCACCAGCAGTGTCACTTATAATCAAGAAAAAAAGGGTGATTAGGAATGGTCAGCATTGATTCACCAGGGGCAAGTCATGCCTGACCAACCTGATTGCCTTCTATGACAAGGTGACTGGCTTTGTGGATGCAAGGAAACCAGTGGATGTGGTGTAACTTGAGTAGTAGATTCATAGATAAATAGATGTTAGGGTCGGAAGGCACCTCAATAAATCGTCGAGTCCGACCCCCTGCATAGGTAGGAAAGAGTGCTGGGTCTAGATGACCCCAGCTAGATGCTTATCTAACCTCCTCTTGAAGATCTCCAGGGTAGGTAAGAGCACCACCTCCCTTGGGAGCCCGTTCCAGACCTTGGCTACTCTAACTGTGAAGAACTTCTTCCTAATGCCGAATCTAAATCTGCTCTCTGCTAGCTTGTGGCCATTATTTCTTATAACCCCCGGGGGCGCCTTGGTGAATAAAACCTCACCAATTCCCTTCTGTGCCCCCGTGATGAACTTATAGGCAGCCACAAAGTCGCCTCTCAACCTTCTCTTGCAGAGGCTGAAGAGGTCCAGGTGACCCAGTCTCTCCTTGTAGGGCTTGGCCTGCAAGCCCTTAACCATGTGAGTGGCCCTTCTCTGGACTCTCTCCAGGTTATCCACATCTTTCTTTAAGTATGGTGCCCAGAATTGCACGCAGTATTCCAACTGCGTTCTGACCAGTGCCCGATAGACGGGAAGTATCACCTCCTTGGATGTATTCATCATGTATCTGCTGATGCACAATAAAGTGCCATTGGCTTTTCTGATTGCTTTGTCACACTGCTAACTCATGTTCATCTTGGAGTCCACTAGGACTCCAAGATCCCTTTCCACTTCCATGCCACCCAGCAGGTCATTCCCTAGGCTGTAGGTGTGCTGGACAT
>JAGPOW010000229.1:794171-810062 GCA_030014935.1 Caiman crocodilus
AGCACTTTGCATTTCTCCTTGTTGAACTGCATTCTGTTGTTTTCTGCCCACTTGTCCAACCTATCCAGGTCTGCTTGCAGCTGTTCCCTGCCTTCCAGCGTGTCCACTTCTCTCCATAGCTTTGTCTCATCTGCAAACTTGGACAAAGTACATTTCACTGCCTTGTCCAAGTTGTTGATGAAGACAGTGAAGAGTGTCCATCCAAGGACAGAGCCCTGCGGGACCCCACTGCCCACACCCTTCCAGGTTGAAACCAACCCATCCACCACGACTCTCTGGGTGCGACCTTCTAGCCAATTCGCCACCCACCGGACTGTGTAGTCATCCAAGTCACAGCCTCTTAACTTGTTCACCAGTATGCGGTGGGATACCGTATTGAAGGCCTTCCTGAAGTCTAAGTATACAACACCCACCCCTCCTCCTGTGTCCAGGCATTTTGTAACCTGTTTATAAAAAGAGACAAGATTAGTCAGGCACAATCTGCCTGCTACAAACCCGTGCTGGTTTCCCCTCAGCATAATTTGTCCTGCTGGGCTCTCTCAAATGTGAGCCTTGATAACCTTTTAAAAGATTTTACCAAGGATGGAGGTGAGACTGACTGGGCTATAGTTGCCCGGGTCCTCCTTCCTCCCCTTCTTGAAAATGTGGACCACATTGGCCCTTTTAGTAGATACACTGAAGAATAGGGCAAGGATTCATAGCGACTTAAACAAATTGGAGGATTCAGCAAAAAGGAATCCCATGATGTTCAACAAGGACAGGTGCAAAGTCCTGCATTTAGGATGGAACAATCCCATGTACCAGTAGAGGCTGGGGGTTGACTGGCTGGGCAGCAGCTCTGCAGAAAAGGACCTGGGGGTTAGAGTTGACAATAAGCTGAATATGAGCAGCAGAGAGCCCTTGTTGCCAAAAAGGCTAATGGCATTTGGACTACAATTGTAGGTGTATTGCCAGTAGGTCAACGGAAGTGATGATTCCTCTCATTTAGGGCTGGTAAGGCCGCATATGGAGTACTGTGTTCAGTTTTTGGGCACCCGACTACAGAAAGGATGGGGACAAATTGACAAGAGTCCAGTGGAGGGCAACAGAAGTGGTCAGGGGTCTGGGGGACATGACTTATGAGGCAAGACTGAGGGAACTGGGATTATTTAGTCTAGAGAAGAGAAGACTGAGGGGATTTAATATCAACCTTCAACTACCTGAAGGGTGATTCAAGGGAGGTTGGAACTAAACTATTCTCAGTGGTGGAAGATGACAGAGCAAGGAACAATGGTCTTAAGTTGTAGCAAGGGAAGTTTAGTTTTTATATTAGGAAGAATTTTCTCACTAGGAAGTTAGTAAGATACTGAAATAGGTTACCTTTAGAATAGAAGCTCTATCCTTGGACGTTTTCAAAACCTAGCTAGAAAAAAGCTTTGGCTGGGATGATGTAGTTGGGGATGGTTCTGGTTTGGGCAGGGAGTTGGTTAAGATGACCTCCAACCCTAACTTTTTATGACTCTATGATAACAAATTTTTTACCGTGTTCAGCACTGGTAAGGCCTCAGTTGGAGTACTGTGTGAGTTTTGGGCCTCATACTTCAAGAAGGATGTGGACAATTTAGAAATAGTCTACTGTAGAACAGAACAGAAATAATTAGGGCCCTAGAAGGCAAGACTCATGAGAAAAGGCCAAAAGAACTAGGGATATTTAGTCTAGAGAAAGGAAAACTGAAAGGATATTTGATGATGGTTTTCAAACACCTAAAGGGCTGTTATAAAGAGGAAGGAGATGGGCTTTTCTCTGTGGCTATAGGGGACAAGACTAGCAACAATGGACTCAAGCTTCAGCAGAGGAAATTAGGTTTGAAATTAGGAGGAACTTTCTGCCTGTGAGGGCGGTCAAGTACTGGAACAGATAGAGAAGTGGAATCTCTATCATTGGAAGTTTTCAAAAGCAGGTTAGACACCTGGCTGGGATGGTTTAGTTAGGGATGGTGTAGGGATAGGAGTAGATGAACAATGAGGTCCCTTCTAGACCTACTTTCCTATGATCTCATGTTGCACTAGTCTACTTTTAAAGTGATAAAATTATGAATGATGGTTTTACATCCTGAAAAAAGAAAACAAAAGACTGTCTCCTTCTGAATAAGCATGAATAACAATAAACAATCCTGGTTACAACTTCTAGTTAGCTATTTTCTTAGTCAAATGCAACTCCAGATTATAAATTCCTAGTACGTACTTGCAGGCAAAAGTCAATATCAATGTTGACATTATTTCCAGTTATTTATATTCCACTCCTTAAAACTCTGTTTTACACAGTGCCACATATAAAATTTTGACAACAGACTTGATGATGTCTGTCTATCATGACAATCAATATTGTCCAGTAATTTCTTTGTGCTCCCCTGCACTTGAACATGAGTGAAAGAATGATGGAAACTCATGGCATCATGTATGAGATCTTTCTCAGGGCTGTGAACATTTTTTTTAAACAATCTTCTGTATTTTCCCAAACAGAAATGGATGGAGCATCTCAAAACAAATCCTATCAAGTTCTGAATACAACAGGAGATGTGTGGCACCAAGTCATAATCAGCAGCATCCAAAACAGCTGACAGATCCAGTAGCTTCAAAATGGATATCCAATCACAATTCACTGATAAGAGGAGACAGACAGCTAAAGATAGGTGTGTTTTTTATACAACATGTTTATCATGAGATGCACAGAGGAAAATGACAGCTGAACCAAGATAGCTGTGTCTTGCTGTAACATCCTTCCTTACCTTACCCAATAAGGGAAAACTGATCAATAGCTGGATAATCTAGGGACCATATTTTGAAGAAAAAGGGCATACAAGATGCTTTCACATTATTTTTTAATTGTGTTACAGGGGTAACCCAAATGTTTTTGTTTAGTTAATAAAATGAAGCCAGTGTGAAACTCCATTGGGAAAATAAGAAGTTAAGCAGAGCTTTCAGATACATTTTTAGAATTTTCCCACTACACATATATTACCAACGCAGTTTTGTAACCCTTGAGTTTATAGCAATTATTTCATCTAAGAAATCAAAACTGACATATTCAAAAAAAAATTCTGGGGATTCTAAACGTGACAATGAAAGAAAGTGAAGCAAAGAGGAGGAACAAACAGAAAGGTATGACAGCCACTTTCCCAGTAACTTGTCAATGACAATTAAAAACTAATTATGTCTGATAGCAGAAACCTTTCTTACCCAAGGGTTTTCAAGAGAACTTAGCTTGCATCATAAATATCCGTTTGAATATAACTTCAATACATGTACTACGAGCACTAACAAGATATAGATTATTCACAGCAGTATTGAAGAATCTGTACAGTGCATAATGCCATCCCACAGATAAAATAATAGACAAAACATGTAAATAAAGTAGTGTATCAGTATAAGGGATAAAGGAAGTTAGCTCAAAGCATTATTATTTACCCTTGTATTCTGAGACTATTATCAGAATTGGACCTACATAATGTAGACTTGTATTATTAAAATATTTGCAATGGACATTTCTCATTACAAGGTTCTCTTGCCATTTGTTGAAAACGGCAACCAAATAACTTCTAGGTAATGTATATATTTTGACACATTTTATAGAAAAAATAGTTTAGAAAGGTTGTAGAGACTTTATGCTAAATAAATACTGTATTATTTCATACGCTTCCACAGCTAAATCCAAGTTACCTCAATAAAAAGTCTAATTCTGACACAACTCCATCACAAACAATGTGTAGAGAACCCATTTTGCTTTTCTGAATGTTTGCCTAACATGTGTCTGAGTCCATGGTAATGATGATGATCATTACTTCCCTTTTCACAAATAACTTGTAGGAAGGTATTTGACATACTAGAAATGGTTCTATTTGACATTATCTAGAAGACAAGGTCCATGTGTAAAAGCAATGCATGTTTTCATACAGTACCACAATTTATCATACTACCTCATGCTCCTCATCCATGTGAGAACTAATGGCATGACCAGGAGTAATCCAGACTGGTTCATGAGTGACTACATGGCTCTGGGGGTTGGGCTTAAGCTGTTTGGGGCCCAGCTAGTCTTTTCTTCTGTCCTTCCTGTTGGAGGCCACAGTCCCAGAAGGGAAGGATGAATCAAGGAAATGAACCAGTGACTGACACTGGTCCCACCGAGAAAGTTTCAGATTCCTTGACCACAATGCACACTTCAGAGAGAGAGGACTCCTGCAAAGGGACGTGCACCTCACAAGGAAAGGTAAGCCCCTGTTCACAGCCAGAATGGCTAATCTTCTGGACAGGTCTTTAAACAAAAATTGCTGGGGGATGGGGATACACAAATTCAAATATGTCCAGTGACCAACATACAAGTAAATCCTGTAGCTAGGGACACTGGGAGAGCCACTCTTGTCGGAGCTGAGGGAATAGTTCTACATCTGCAGGACAGGAAGACGAGGGCCTCAGTAGGAGGACTCAGGTGCCTGTATACTAATACCAGGAGCATGAAGAACAAGCAGGAGGAGATATCCCTCTTACTGTCCAATGGACATTATGGTCTAGTAGGGATTACAGAGACCTGGTGGGACTCCTCATATGACTAGAGCATAGCTGTAGAGGGCTACAACCAGCATAGAAGGGACCAGGCAGGAAGAAAGGTGGTGGCATTCATTTCTACATGAAAGAGCAGTACACCTCCTTGGAAGCCAACATTGGCTCCAAAAATAAACAGTTTGAAACCCTCTGGGTGAAGTTGTGGGGAAGCACAGGAGGGGCACAGCAAGAAAGACCTAACTGTAGGTGTAAACTACAGACCACCAAACCAGGGGGAGGAACTTGATTTGCAGCTCACCCAAGAATTGACTGAGGCCACACGTGCATGTGACATGATCATCATGGATGATTTTAATTATCCTGACATTTCCTGGGAGGAACACTTGGCAAAGCTGGATCAGTCACAGTCCTTCCTGACTTGTGTTGAGGAGCTCTTCCTGACTCAGAAGGTGAATGAGCCAACCAGAGGAGACATTCTGCTAGACTTGGTCCTGGCCAAAGGAGATGACCTGGTGACCAACTTAAATATAGAAGGAAGTCTAGGAGACAGCAACCATGAAACCATCATGTTCACATGATGTTCATCATGTTCATGTCCAACATAAGGCAGACAAATCTGATAGCAGGATTGAAGTCTTGGTCTTCAAAAATGCAAATTTCAACAAACTTAGGTCACTAGTAGGGCACGTGCTGTGGGACCAGGGACTGAAAGTGAAAGGTATGAACGAATAGTGGTTGCTCCTTAAGGACACGATCCTTGAAGCACAAAAGAAGTCCAATCCCATGTGGAGAAAAGGTAACAGAAGGGGGATGAGAAGCCCTTTTGGCTAAACAGGGCTAAACATGGTCCTCTTAAGAAAGAAGAAATAGGCTTATAAACGATGGAAGCTTGGACAGAATGCAATTCAACAAGGAGAAATGCAAAGTGCTGCACCTAGGGAGGAAAAATGTCCAGCATACCTACTGCCTAGGAAATGACCTGCTGGATGGCATGGAAGCAGAAAGGTTAGAGTGCCAAGGTCTGGAATGGGCTTCCAAGGGAGGTGGTGCTCTTCCCTACCCTGGGGGGTCTTCAAAAGGAGGTTAGATAGGCATCTAGCTGGGGTCATCTAAACCTAGCACTCTTTCCTGCCTCTGCAGGGGGTCGGACTCAATGATCTATTGAGGTCCCTTCTGTCTCTAGTATCCATGAATCTATGAATCTATTAATCTAATATCTCTCTATATAAGATTAATAGTGTAATATAGTGTAATATGGGTCTTATCTATTTTCAGTATTCTGAGATAAGGTTTCATATATGTTTAAATATATAATTATTTTTAAAATACATTAACTTCATGAATATTCAGGAAAAAAAAGGATCACTAAAATATTATATTCTCATGTATATGCAACTATATTACAAGGTACCTTCATCTAATGCAAATTCAGATTGTAGGGCTTGGTCATACACTCATTGAAGTCAATGTCAAATTTCCCACAGCTTTAAGTATGCAGGATTAAGGTCTTGATGCATATTTGTGCTTCAGGCAAATTCAGAGCTGGTATGTTGTCTACATAATGCCAGTCAGTCTTCTCCTACTTTTTCTTTTATGACATTATAAAAAGACATCCTCCAATACAACAGGCTAACCAAGCATGTGTTGCTTTTAATTATAATAAGGGTTTGGGTTTTTTGTATACATACACATTTTGTACTTACACATATATACACAAGCATACATACACTGAATATGACAGCATTTAGGGAAAGCAAGTGCAATCTTCATCCCTTTTGACCAAGGGTGGGCAAAATATTGCCTGCAGGCTGCATCTGGCCCACAAGGCCATTCAATCCAGTCTGTGGGACCCCTAAAAATTTAGGAAATTAATATTTATCTGTCTTTGGTTCCTGTCAAAAATGATAGGAACCAGGGGCAGTCCAGTGGTCTCCTGTAACAGGAGGGTCTACCTGGCCCCACCCCCTGAGCCAGAAGCCCCAGCAGGAAACATGTGGCTGCACTGTGCCAGAAACTCAGGTCGGGGGGAGGGTAGGGGAGGACCTTAGGCAGAGAAGGAGCCTGGGAAAAAGCAGCCTGGGGAAAAGTGGCTCCTCCCCCACCCCATGTCCAGTGCTCCCTGACGCAGCTGCTTGCAGCCCACATGGGGCTGTTGTGAGCAGGCACAGGTAGTCCCATGTGGGCTGTGAGTAGCTGCAGTGCAGGTCACTGGCCATGGGGAGGGCAAGGGGATGCTTTTCCTGTGCTCAGCATCAGCTTGTAACCCACCCCTGCGGTCAGCCTGGCCCCCATGCCAGCTCCGGCCTTGCCCGTTGGAGCTGCACATGGCGGCAGCAGCTGTGGCCCCCCCTGCTTGCTGCATCAGAATACTGCTGCTACCCACCCAGAATACACACTGGACAGCACAGAGGCGGCAGTGGCAAACACTGCCTGGCACAGCAAGCAGAATAATTATGCCCCCCGCAATAACTGTCCACTCCTGCTCTTGACTAATTGTTCATGATAATCCCACATCAGGCCTACACATAATGAGTAAATTATAGCATTATTCAATTCTGCTTATTTTGGCATTTGCTATGACAAAGAATAATTTAAGATTTGAGTTTCAAAACAAAACTACAAATACCATGATATTCATGCTGTTTGCCATTTATTACTGGTATTCAGATTCATCATTAATAGTTGTGATAAAATGTTACACTTGCTGTCAGGAAGTATGCACATCATGTCACCACTCCAATTTCATTCTGTAGTCATCTTATAGATACTCAAATAGAAGCAAATATTTGAAAATCAGTCATATGACTGACAGATTTTCTCCCTTTATATTGGAAAGTAGTTGGTTGTTATTCTGAACCAAAAGAGAGAAATATGTTAGGTTGTAGAGGAGAGGAAACAGAGTACGAGGAAGCATGTATGGCCAATTGCCCAGAGGTGGCCAAGTCAGTATCAGCCAAAGCAACTGTTCCTCTCCATTGATATAGGTGAGTGATTTCTGGGGGCAAGAAGACTTCTGGGACTCTTCATACAAATCGTTTAGTGCCTTGAACATTCAGGGGTATAGTGTAAAGGGTAAGAGGACTGGGAGAGGCCTTTTTGACCTTGATACTAGAGCCTGTGTTGTGTTGGGTATTGAAAGGGTGATCCTATCAAGACTAATAAAGAATAACTTGGGAATTTCGAATGTCACATGTGTGTCTGTGTGTGTGCATACCTATCTACACATATACACAACATTCCAAGTCCCTGTCTAAATCATTCATTATCAGTCTTGAGATTACACACTCTCTTTCTCCATTTGGGTTAGCACAAGTCACACAAAAAAGTGAAGAGAATGTGAAGAAATGGATTTGGCCAGCCAGAGCCATACAGATTGTTATGACACTGATAATGCTAGGATAAGGTGGCATGTCTTTCCAAATTATTTCCCACTTACTGCTACATAAAGCTGTTTTGCAAAAAATACCATGGAGATAAAGTTCATGTAATGCTGAGGTGTGCAACATATTATCATTTCTGAAGCGAATATTTTTAAAACACAGCTCTGAAACTTTTCCATATTGGATTATCATTAATACAGTTTCCGTACTAACTTCAATTTGAAATTTTTAATATTTGTAAATTATTCAAGTAGGAACTATATATGTTTCAGGCTGGGTTTTATAATGTGTCATGTACAATTGAAGCACAATGTAAATACACCATAGAAACATCTGTTTACAACAATATGAAAATGCAGGGTTAATTCCAATTTACATGATAAAGTCTAAATCTAAACACTACCAGACAAAGCACTGATCTTGCAAACATTTAACTTTTTTCTCCCCTAATTGTAAAAGTGAGTCCTGGGTCTATAATAGACCTCCCTTTTTTTCCCCATTCTTTTTTCCCCATACTTAATTTCACCAGAATTTTTTTACTGAGCAACAAAATGACAATAAGAGTCTAAATATGCAGCCCATTTAAGAATTAGGAGGCTAGAGTTTTGCTTAAATCACCCAGAATAGCATAATGTTAGGTTATATTTTCAGAGTTATGAGGGGTATTTCAAATTATTTTCTTATAGTTCAGTTATATGGATAGCTAACCATCCATAAGCCACTGGTAAATATCTTCCAGGTTTCTCAAAATAGAATACGATAGTAATTGCATTCAAAGGTCAGCTGTTAGAGGGTGCTGTATAATGCTGTCACTTATGATACCTTCTAGGAGTGGACACTTTTGAATTAATGATAGTTTTGATTGTCTGTGTTGAATACTCCTCTGCATGGGCTGGGAGAAAAGAGAGGGGGTAATATAATAATACACCTGCACCCATTTTAGTTCTTACCTGGGTAGTAGCCATTTGGCTGAAATCGCCTCCTGTCATTTTGATCAAAATGGGATTTGAAACTAGTTCCCAAGAATAAAATAGAATGAATAAAATTGCACACAGCTTTTCAGGCTGGACAATAGCTCTTCATAATTCTAATCCATTTTTTTAGTACTTTGATTTGCTTAGCAGTCCTTGAGAAAGATGCACTGTTCTTAGTCGCACCAAGTACCAAATGCTAAGCATTCTTTTTTTTTCACATTGGATCCATGAATATGAAGAATAAACTTCTTCAGAGATCAAATTTACAGGCACATTTTTTATTCAAGGAATCTGATTCTAAATTGTATTTTTTTTTCTGCACTGGACAATCTGATATTCTTTATATTAAAAGCACTTTAGGTTTTCACAGCAATCATACAAAGTAATACCAGTATATCATTATATTACTTTCTTGCTGTGTTAATGTTGATATACAGGGAAGAAACTCAAGTCTTCCTTCCCTCTCTAACAGTATTGCTCCTAGTTCTATCCACTGTATTCTATTAATACAGTATTTTATAATGACATACTTATGCACCAACACTGAGGGTACTTCTATGAAGGATTAAAGGAAATTACAGGAAACATTATTTTAATTGTTCATTAGGATACTAAGAAACCAATGGAAACAGTTTTAAATAGTGAGGAAAGGACAAGGTCAGGAATCAGAGATATCACACACAGTATATCCAAAATTTCAATTGCATGGGTTCTGAGGTTGTATGCCCCTTCCAGAGTATGTAGAATTTTTTTTCATGTATGTCATGTTTCCCATAGTGGAAGGCACAAGGGTATGTCTCTTTGTTAAAATAAAATACTTTCCTGGTTTAAATATATTTTCTGATGTTCTAGGTTATTTACTAAAGATATATATTGTAGCAAGAGGGACAGGCTTCAAATAGGTAGTTTTTACTTTTTGTTAGGCACTGTATAAATATGCAGGAAATTATGGTCTCTGCCTCAAGAAGAATCTATACATTCAAATACATTATAAGATACACCTGGGGAACATCTACACAAGATGCTTTACTGCACAGTACATTACTATTCACACATGCACAGTCATTTTCTCTACTTGGCAGTTAATTTGCTACCTGCAAATGCAAGCAACAAATTAACTGCAGAGTAATTACTGTGCAGTACGGCATGTGTAGATGGCTGACAAGGAGCAAGTGGCTGACAGGGAGCTGTCAGCTGGGCAGCAGGGGACAGGAGATTGCTCACTGACCCCAGGAGCTACCTGCTGCCAAGGTGGGCTCTACCACTGAAGGCCGGGTGGAGACAATGTCCCCCTGTAATGGCAGCAGGGCAATCCTAGCCCCAGCTTCATAATAGTAATCACAGAGTGGGGTCTGGGAGCTCCCTGAATGGAGAGAGTTCCCCAACTAGCCTGGACCTACCCCTGACCAGCACAGGTTCCCAGCCAGCTCCAGGCTACATGGGGAATTGTGTATGTGAAGCCTGCAGGTGGCTGGGGACTGTCCCATTTTGGGAAGTCCCCAGTCAACTATGGCTGCACTTCCAGATTTACCTTCACAGCCTAGGGAGGGCCAGGAACCATCCTGATGAGAGACAGGTCTCACCCCCGTAGATTTTTCCCAGCCCTATACCCCAATCAGGCAATTGAAGTATGGGGCTTGGAAAGGGCTACAGGGGATGAACAGGTTCCAGTCCCTACCCTGATCCACCAGTGGACCAGCTAGCAGGGAGCCCCCAGCTGGGTGGGGAATGTAGTTACTCTAGAGTAAATCCACCCACAGCATTTGACCTTGTAGATGTTCTCACAATAAATTAATTATGAACTAGGTAAATCCCCTTGTAAATCAGTAATGATAGTCATTTAATCCAAATGCTTATTTACACAACATTCATACAAACTATTTACATAATTTCAGATGTAGTTTGCACACGTATGTTTGTGTATAGCTTGAGGGTTGTCCTTCAAATGTTTTGACTCAAAGATACCAAAAGATATGTACTATTACTTATTATCAATTTAAAAGCAGAATCTTACTAACAGGGAAATGATGGATGGAAAAGAACCAAAGTCAAGACATGAGCAGATCAATCTTTATTTAATCAGGTATGTTTTAATAATTCTTTTCACTCCTGAAAGGTGTCAGTTTTACAAGGCTAAATGGGTAGGGCAAAAACAGTAACACAGTGTATATAGTATCTGTCTGTAGAACAGCCATCTAAGGAGAAAGCCCTTGTAGGAAAGAGGAAGGCTACAATTTTTATAGGTGTTAGCCTATAATTCATATGTAGGTTGAATATATAATGCATATATCCACACACAAACCTGAAAGAGCAAGCTTTAACAATTCAGATAAAATGAATAAATCCCATAGGCATGGAAAAGCACCATATGGTAACAACTACAGCTGGTCAGAATATTTCAGTAGTTTTGAGAAAAATGTTGGGATAGAAAAAAAAATCCTCAAAATCTTCCTTTTATGCACATCCCTCCCCCGCCCCCCCCAAACTTCCAGAGCAGCTTCCAACTGGCATAAGAAAATAAGCTTAGCAGTTTTTCAGTGTAGAAGATTCATTGGTATGCATCTGTGGGCATTCTTAAAGCTGACCCTGATTACCAATGTAGACATATACTTAAGCTCCCTGCTGTTCAAGATAGAGTAAGCTGACAAATAACAATGATAAACACTTCTTCATCCAGAAATTAGTTACTAACTTATCCAGATCTTCTCATTCAATCTTTTTCTCTTAGAATGATGTCGTTCAGTGATGCGTTTAAACAGACAAGTTCTGGATCTGACTCTCATTACAATCAGTTGTGAAACTATCGCTCATTTCAGACTGAAGAGGTTTCAGTCAATAGATCTCAGTCATGTGCTTGTATTCTCACTTTACTGTAGAGTTAAGATGAGATAAGGAAAGTATAGCTAATTTAATCACAAGAGAAGAGAGGTTTGTGACACGCAATACCCTGTTGTAAACAGGAAAAAGAAACACAATGTTCAGCTTTATACTCATGTCACTTAATTGAATATGGTGTACAATTACCCTTAGAAAAAATAGGGGTAAAATCAGACAGCGTAGAGGCATACTGTGTTTAGTGTTATAATGTTAACATAGTTCAGATCTACTTTAGACCATTATCCAAATTGTTCTTGTAGTTGTCTAAGTGAGATTACAGTAAACTGTAGGTATTTAAGGGCCTGCATAAATGATGTTTGCAGGGGTGTAACTTGAATTAGCAGACATCTGTAAATGATGCCATCTGGAAGAGAGTAGTAATATTATGTGAAGTAGAGCCCAACCACAAATTGATGGAGGTCAGGTAAGCATGAGAGAGAATGACTGTAGCCTACTGAGGGGAGCATTTTCCTGGGAGTAAAGAGAGTCCTGAATCCTGCTGCTGGAAACTTTATTCATTTTACATTAGCTAAGCATTGGTTAAAAGTCAGAAGTATCCCCGGCATTTTCTACTGGTTCACTGTGTCTGAGATCAATGATTAGAAGTGCCTCGGCACAGCAAAATTCTTAGCACAATGCAAGCACTCAGTGCAAAAGTCCCTCGATACGGTGGGAAAATCCTTGATGCAGTGATCAGCTCCCGCCAAAGTTTGCAACTGCACTGTTTGCATGAATGCTACCAATTGGCTTATCATAAATTATTCCTACTTGGTGGCTGGCAATTGGCTCACTAGCTGTATAAAAGCTAGGGCAAGTTTCCACCCAAGTTGGAGAACTCCGCGTGTACGTCAGAAGAGTTCCATGTGCATCTCAGAGTGAACTTGGAGGCCTGATCAACCACCAACGACTCCACATCACTGTTCATCCCGACGTACCTTGTCCCCGGCCTGCTTGGATGCAGGGGTTAATCACCCCCCCATTTTCGTACCACATGGTGTCATGAACAGGATCAATATCCGAAGAAGACACAATGGAGTTGGAATTAGTTAAGAATTGCCCCTGTCACAATGGGAAATGCCACATGCTGAATGCTGTGGAGTTAGGTGCACACATCACTTATCACCAAGTGGGTGGAATGGGTGGAAGACTCGTGAGCAGTTAACTCTCGCTCGAAGGAGAAGGGGGAACAGTGAAAGGAACTATGCAAGAAGTCCAAGATGAGACCTGAAGAAACCTTAGCTATGCGGTTGGGACACCTGGTCATGGAGTTTGGGTCTGACCTGGTGGACCGAGAAGAGGCGAGTTTTTTAACTAGGCAGGCCTCGTGGAGTGGAGGGTACACCTCTGGTGTTGATATGGCGATGTGCAACCCTCACTGGCCCATTCCACTTCCAGCGCTCATTCTAGGCCAAGTTAGCCAAAAGTCATATGCTTAGCATGGAGGCTGTCCACTGAAAGTTAACATGGAACAGATTTTGCTGGCGGTGATAGGAATCTCGTATTGCACCTGGAATCCTAGAGCACACGCACTGGGACTGACAACACCCTAGCAGCGAGGACCATGGCCTCACCATTACTTACAAGATCCTGGAGCTGTTCCAATAACGCTCAATGGCGTGGAAGCCTGCATCGAAGTATATGGAGGAAAGACTTCCATCATCCTTTGGATTCTTCTTAATCCATTGGCTGGACAACCTGTAGGCAATCTCCTGTGCCAACTCCCACGACTGCAAGATCTTATAAAGCCGGACATAAGACCGTCCAGTGACTCGGGGTATCGATCCACCGCATGCCCATACAAGTCTAGCTCTCGGCAACAACAAGTGTCAACGCAAAGAACACCGGAGGAACGAGCTATGTTTGGATTCCTCCTGTGTCATTCTAGACTCACAAAGTGGCAGTTATGAATTCTGGGAGATGAGGGTCAATGGAAACTGGCATGCAAGCTGGTTTTCTGATATTCAGCCGAGCCAGGCCATGGGTCATCATTTTAGAATCCAGAATGTAATCATGCGTTGTAATATAAGCTGACTAAGTTTTTTAGAGAGTTTCTTTCTCCACAGGTCTGGATCCAAAGCGTGCGCTGGAATCAGAGCAGACCAGAGAGACAGAGAGAGAAGAGAAAGAATACTCCAAGAAGCAAAGGGTCGACATGTGGCGTTATCATGACACCCACTGAAATCCTTATAGTTGAGTTTTTTGTGACAAATGTAATCACGTGCATTTGTGTTGTTATAGGTTATTGTTTAATCTGGTTTTTAGAGAACAAACTTGTCTCATTGTCTACATTTGTTTATACCTATTTGCCTCGTGAATCCGTTGGGCGAGGCAACTATTTGACTGACTCGCATGTGCTCCAGATTCAACTGTGCCATCAGCAATGGGGCATGTCTGAGCTCAATGATTAGAAGTGTCTCGGCACAGCAGATCACATCTCAGAGCGAACTTGGAGGGCTGATCAACCACCAATGACTCCCTGTCGCCATTCATCCCGATGTACCCCGCACCCTACATGATTGGAAACATTGGTGTGCCACCCGGTTTTGTTTTTTGCAACTTGTACGGAGCATACTTACACTGTGCGCATCGACGCAAGTCCCTGTACTGCAGTTTGTAAGTAAAGTTCTTTGAATTCAACCAAGCTTCTGCGTCTAATTCCACTCCATCGGTGCGGCCCCATCCGGCTATTCCCAGCCCCCACACACTGTAAACACCTCCCTGCTTGCAGCCAGATCAATGTGGATTGTTGATTGAAAGCACCCAACTCTTTCAATTGACTGCATAGGTACATGACTGTTGTTGTCCTGTGGCAGCATTTTTTTCACCTCCACCTATGTGTTAGTGAATATGAGACTGATTTAGATCTGGATTGTAGTGAAAAAAAATATTTGCATAGGGTTCTGACTAAGAAAGAGCAAATTACTAAGGTACCCCAAAAAGATCTGGAGCAAGATAAGTACATCATTATCTGATCCTGGATATCAACATAATCCTAAGGAAATTCATCATCCTAAAATATGTGTGAGATCTTATCTTTGGTGAGTTGGTTGTTCATGTAATATCTCTGATAGAATAAAGTTAATGAAATCCTGTGCAGTCTAAAATCAAAATACACAACAGGCCTTCCACAATGATATTTCATGAGTTTCAATGATCTTTTAGAGTCAATATTCAGGGTTCCTTTTTCTTCACAGTTTAATTTTATTTGAGGTGTATCTTTATGTATACATTAATTGTGCACTTGACTGAATGGGATAGTATAGGTTATTGAAAAACCAATTGCATAGTAGCATTTGCATAATGTAGACAATGCATAATGCGGCATGATATTATTAAAGATTATCAGATTCACCTCTCTAATAATAAAGTCCTTTCCCTTTGGTACTGTACATTACATAGTACATTATGCAACATAATTATAAAAATGCAACATGATAGGGATACTATTACTTCCCTCAGGAAACTACTCCACAATCTAATACTTTTTACAGACAGGATAGTTTTTTTTCCTGATGTTAATTCTATTTTTTTTCCTTTCTTAATATCATTTGGCTACATGTAGATTATATTGCTTTGTTGCTCATTGAACAACCCTTCTTCACTATGGGACTTAGTGTAAATATTGTATTTGGAGCTTATATTTACATTTTCCCACAGTTGATGATTTGTCAAATTGTACAAAGTCAGGCACTGATATCACAGTGCATTTAATGGAGGCAATACTCTGTGCCCACATGGAGCTCATTGCCATTGGGATGTATTCCATAACAAGAGTCATTTTTGTAAGCAATGTAACAGGTTCATTACTTCAGAAATTTTTGATTAAAACCAACCTTGTTGTTTGACTCTGTAGCTATTCGGGTTTAGTTTGGTTTTGTTTCATTTCAGTTTTTTCCATTGTTCCACTGAGGTAAAATAAAAATCTTTAATTTTCCCTGAAATGTTATATCTTCCATAACTGCTCCTTTAACTCTTCAATAGAAGTTTCTTGCTTCTGATTCTTTGTGGTTCCATAAAGAACCTATCGCCTTGGGGTAAGTGTTTCTTTTCTTCCAGGTTGGCTGATCTCGTGAGGCGGGCTTTAAACTAGCTTCGCCGGGGGATGGGCCTGCCAGAAGAGG
>JAGPOW010000229.1:816854-870778 GCA_030014935.1 Caiman crocodilus
CCCCCCCCCATGTGGTCCGGATAATATTTGGCCAACCCCACCCCTATAGGGAGGACTGCTCACTGCCTCCCATCTGCAGTGGCAGGGCTGGCCAAGCAGCAGCTGAGCTGCTGCCCACATAAACCCTCTATGTGAGCAGCCCCTTGGCACTAGAACAGGGGATAGCTCCCCACCTCCCACCGGTGGAGGAGAGATGAGTGTGGAAGAAGGGGTGGGCACCAGACAGATAGGCTTGGGGTGGGGCTAAGGACAGGGGAGTGGCTCTGTTCTCTTTCTTCCCCTCTCTCACTGGGTTGACAGGTGCAGTCTGGATGCAGGCTAGAGAACAGAGGCTTTGCTGCCTCAGCTCTATGACAGCCTTGGGGCAGGGCTGGCCTGGTTCAGTTGGAGCAGACAGTGCAGCCAAGGCTAGCCTGTTCATCCTGTGGGGGTAGGGGGTTCAGGAGACACAAGGTATCCTGGGATTCTGGGGGACTGTGACCTAACTTAAGTTGGGAGGAGACCTGGGACACAAGTTTGAGAGACTTTTTTAACCTAAATCAGTTAAGTCTGATACTATGTCCACCCAGGTCTACCTTAAACCAGGCTTGGCCATTTTGAAACCAGTCTATGTGCACTGAACTTCTGTTCTTTTATAGGTTTAGACTGGTTTCTGTTAACTTATATCGATGTATGTGTAATTTCTGTCCCTAGCCAAGATTTCAGAAACAGCCACCATGAATTCACAAAGACAAGGCAAGTTATGCCTGACCAATTTGATTTCCTTCTATGCCAAGGTGATAAGCTCTGTGGATGAGGGGAATATGTGCTGACCTCTAGCAAAGCTTTTGACACTAACAGGAAATTCTCAGTAATAAACTAAGGAAATACAGATCAAATGAAAGTGCTATATGGGGCATACATATTCGTAAGTGTTTGAATAATTGATAACCAACATCAAGTGGGACTCCCTAAGCATATGTCCTGGGTTTGGTACTACTTAATATCTTCATTAATGATTTGGAATATGGGATTGAGTGAATACCTAAAACATTTGCTAATGACACTAAATTAGGTAGTTGCACATGCTCTGGAGGGTAGGGCTTAAATCCAGAATGATCAACTGGAGATCATATTTATCATTCCATTGATAGATATTGTTTCACTGATGGCCACAAAGTATCTAAGGTACAACACTACTTTATATTAGTACAAATATAAATTCATAAAAGTACATACACACATATTATAATAGTTACATCATTCATAATTTATAATGCACACACTATAAACATATACTATTATGCATTACGAATATTGTTATAAACTTTAAAAAGTATGGATAATTATATTATACTGTATACAATTTGAAAGTTTTCCAGTCCCTTTGATTCTATGTGATAGAAGATAATTATATTGCATAATGCTAATATACATCTTGAATATCATGTGTTTTGTTTGTGTAAATATTAAAAATTAAAAGTGTGTATATATGTATATGTTTATAATAAAAATAAAAATACATGATATACAAGATTTATTTCTGTCCAGGATAGCTGATTATATGATTTTTTTCTTTAGATTGGGGATTAGGGTTTTTATTTGAATGGTTTTGTTCTGATTTTGAGTGTAAATAGTGTATGTTTAGAACAATACAACAATTCAGGAATTCTGAGTTACAAGGTCTTCCTCAGTTTCATTTCCCCATGAATACTATCAAAACCCAGAATTTAACTGCAAATGTATATTTCAGACCTACAAGTGTAGGAGCCATTTTGCTATTTTGTTAGGTCAGAACCAAGGCCATCCCTAGGGGTCATGAATTAGGGCAACCACCCTAGGCCCGGTGTTTTGGGGGCTCCACAGAGCCGGGCAGAGAGACCACAGCTGCCACATTTGAAGTATCACCCACTGTCCTGCCTAGCGGGTTGTACATGTATTTGCCTGTTCTGGCCAGAAGTTATGGCTGCTACCCCTCCCACCACATCTGTGCCAGGGCTTTCACTCCCCTGTGTAAGGATGCCCCTGGCCCTGCGCCTTGTTGGGATCATCTCTGGTCAGAACCACACATCCAAATCAAGTGCTGTATATTCTTCATTAGTAACCATAAATCAGCCAAGGAGCACTTAAATTTTGCTCAATTAAATATTTAAAAACTTAGCTAGTATTTTAGTCAATTTGGCCTAATCTTTGAGTTTAAGAATACTCAGATACTGCTTAAGAATCATTGTCCATTTTCACTATAAAGATTTATGGACTTTGATACACATAATCCTTTATCTGAATCCCAAACACCAAACACTTTCAATTCTAACACAGCAAATGAATAACTCCGATGCAGATGGGATTGCATTTTATTCCAGGAGAATATGGCCACTAAATTCTAGTAGTATACCTGTATTTAGTTGAATTTCTCTCTCACGAGCGGGTGTCAAATATATGGAGAGAGACACAGAAGATTCTGTATTCTTCTTGGTGCTTGTGCATACTTCAAGTTCAATTAGGGCCATTAATCAAGTGATAATCAACCCTTGCACCTGCTATTATTCTATGTTTATGTTTCATTGTGCATTTTATGCACTGAGAAAAGACACACCCAAATGGTGACAATGACATATCACCTTGCTGGTAGCTCAGTCATATGCCATATGCTTACATACACAGATCACTGACAGCTATGACAGGACATCAACTACTGTCATCCACTCATGTACAAAAACACACATGGGTTCATTTCAGCTGTCCTGTCATATTAGGGCATGCACTCATTAATTCTTCTTTATTTAACAAATTCTCCTCCCTTTAGAAGTCCTAATTACCCTAATTCTAGTTGACACAAATTATCAGATCAGGTTATGAGGAGCCTACCAGTATTGTCACAGTTAAAGTTGTGTCAGCATTGCCATTCAGTAAACCATTCTTCAGGGAGTTTCTGCTGCAAAGAACTGATAGGTTTAATTCAGTTCAGAGCTAAAAGACAGACTTTTTATCCACATTCATGTTGAAAAAAGTGACAGCCAATGTTTGGTTCAGGTGCTCTAAAAAATGTTTTATCATTAGGTTAATAGATATCATTGATACTGATTTTTAGAAAAAAAGTTATTTTGCAGCCTTTCGTTTGAATTAGGACACTTAACAGAACAACAACATAAACTCACAGTAACTGGAGACTGCTCTGGAAACCTGAAGCTTAGGCTTCCAATTATCTTGCTCCCTTGACTGACATTGGCAGGTTCAGGATTTATAACCCCCACTCCTGATGCATGAAGCAGGATGCCTTCAGTCTTATATCCCTGTTACTTGATTATGTTATGTCTTTCTGGACCAGAAAATGCAGTTATTCAAGGATTAGAACTGAAATTCTTTAGAATTTTATTTCCTACATGTTTATTAATGGGATTTCTTAAAAGGCAAACTAAATAGAAAGCGAGCAAAAAGGAAATTGAAAGAAGCACAGAGGCCAAAAAATTATCAACTGTAAATACAAATCAAAACACTTTCCATGGTCCTTTTGTGGAATAATTGTTTTACATAAAATGACATCCTAAAAAACTTTATTAAATCACATAATCTTTTATCTCTTGCCATAAATATTTTATTTGACTGAACAGAGCAATTCTTTTGACAATCTAGATTTTAACCTCCCATACCTGGGGTTTTATGATGCCCCTCTTTACCTTTCAGCAGGGTTTGATACCCCTCACTTTTCACTGGCAGTTCTGGGGGACTGTTCCACCATGAATAATGACACCAGGCCACCCATTCCTGGCAGGGTGAAGTTCCAAGTCATGCCCAGGACCAGGAGACTCCAAACCATCCCCATAGCTCCTCCTCTTACCTCCAAGATCTTCCAGGAGCAGCAGCTCAGATTGATGTTATCTCCTTATTTGCCAGCAGCAGACTGCTAGCCCATTCTGTTCATCTGGGCCCTAATCACATACCTGGGGGCTGCCTGCCTCCAGCCTTTAAAGTGGCAGGCACCCAAATTATTCTCTATGTGTGGAGAAATTTTCTCTCTAGGTAATACTGATGACCTATACATTCAGTTAAACTTTGAAACTTTAAAAAGTTCACAGCTTGTTGTTGTTGTGTTTATTTTTTTCTAAACTCTGATCATGCAAGAGATATTATGATCTCAGAGATTTACAATAAAGAATTTGAAAAAAGATATACTATTTCAGACAGAAGTGAGCCCAATTCTACATATTTCACATGTGCATGTTTCTATTTGCTTTCTCTTCCTTTATGCTCATTTTGAATGAAATATATGATTTACATTTTGGGTGCATTACTTAAGATTTGGAGAAAAAGGGTAATGGTGAGACAGGGGAGCAGCTGAGTCCTGCTGAAGTTGCTGGGATGCTGGGAACAGCCTGAGGGACACATGTGGCTGGGAGATGTTCCCAGACATGTTACAGCAAGCCCAGAGCATGTGGGCACTGGGAGCTGGGAAGGCAGCAACCTTCTCATGCAGTCCCTCACCAAATCTATCAGATTTACTCTTGAGAAACTTTGCCACCAACTTCTCCTTCCTGCAGTCTAGATTGCTGCTGCTGCAGTAGGCAATGTAGGGATGTGCAAAGCATAGAGGATCATAGAGAAGTAAGCCTGAAGGGACCTCCATGCTCACCAGGCTTCTAGCAGCTGTGCAGGTGGGATACAGTCATAGAAGGTTTTTATAGACTGCTAGGTATGATATCTCCAAAATCCAAGCTAGCACTAAACCGATCAACATTTTTGCAGCTCAAAGTACAATGTCTAACAAGGCCCTAAGCAATTTCAGGAGCATGAGTTCTGTTTTCAAAAACTAGATAGGTACTTCTGAATATCCCAATAGATGCCTGTACCTTTGGATATATAAATACTTAAAAAAAATCTGACTCTAAGTGTCTGTGTCACTCCTTGTAGCTTCCTAGTTCTTTTAAAAAACTAGCTACTTAGGAATCTGATGGTATCTTTACATAATGCTGAGTAACACAATGGGAAATAATTGAACTAGCTCTGTGTGTGCTAGTGTATGAACTAGAAGAATAGCTATGTTCATTCAACTCTATAAACAGACTAATGTGCCCAATTGAGAAACAGTATCCAACACTTCAGCTGGTAAGTAGAGTTTCTAAGTACAATTTCACTCTGAAATATCAGACAAACATTTAGGTAATTTTTCTCAGGAGGTTTACAGCTTTCTATATTGTTTAGAGATCCCTAAAGACTGATGATTTCATACCAGGATATATAATATTAGTAAGGATGGGAAGTGTAGATGGAATCTGAAACAAAGGATAGGACACTGTTCACCAGGATGACAGTCTCCTAACAATTGGAGATGTTGCAAAAGGTTAACCATGGATGTTGCTATTTTTTTTTAACAGCACTGGCAAATCCTTCCTACTCTACTGCATAATTTATACACTGGTATGTTTTATAGTATTACAATGTGACCAACCCCCAACATGTCCCTCACATTCACAGACACTGACTGACTCTTTCCAGTTTGCATCAGAGTTAGAAATGAGTATTTGGAGACCCTTTTTTTTGACCAGGAGCCTGGATTCAGTTTTTCTATGTCACAGTAAAGCTGATAACTGATTTTTAGTAAAGTGAAGAATTCACAACTCCCAGTGAATTCAGCGGAAACTGTCAGTGATCATGATCAGCACCATTGGAAGTCAGGTCCCAAGCAGATTACTAAGAATAGCATCTAAAACCATAGAACAAAGAAGTGAACTACTCTAAGTATTAATCAAGACTGAATTTTCAAAGGTGTTACAAAGATGCTGCACAGGACACTGGAAACACTAATGGTATTAACTACATGTAGAAAACAAGTTACATCTTAACACTTGAATAAACTGATGCAAGCATGAAAGAAACTAAATAATGAGGAGTTTGAAAAACTAACCCATGGAGCCACATTTTAAAGAGCCCAAGTCCTGACCTTTACATTTGGTTTTGCAGTTACCGGTCTCCCTTTCAGGCGCTCTGATAGTTAAGTTTCTAAATGCTAGTTTTCTAGCCATTTCTGTCCTGAATTATCTGTATATATAATACAGAGCATATTTCAAACTATCCCTTGAATTTCAACTCTCCTTCTTTTGTTTTCTTTTTTAAGAATAGCAATAGTGAGAATAATGAATAATTGACTTAAAAAAATGGAATGGTATTGCTATAACAGTTAAAATGTGTTGTATAAATTTAGTAGACTAGGACTGAATGAAGAAAGAGGGAATGCTATCTAGGAGACTCGAGAAGAATTTAGATGTGAAATTACTAGCCTATATACTAGAATTTAGTCTGATGTATTAAACGATAAAAAAATTACAAGTTCAATGAAGGTTAAACAATAAGTAGCAGAATGATTATGATTCACAGTATCTGGTGCATATAGATTTAGAACACTGTGGGTCCAAATAATGAATACTAGGGATGTGTATACAAATGAAAGTAGAAGAAACAAGTAAAAACTGGTAATTCTTCAATGATCAAGGTAGGACCTGTTTTTACAATAGATTAATCCAGTGTACTTAAACACAAAGTAAAAGTTCCCTGAAGTCTGTGAAGACATAAAAAACTAGAAATCTTGATTACAAAATGATACATAGTTTCATAGTTTCTAGGGTCAGAAGGGATCTGAACAGACCATCAAGTCTGACCCCAAGTCCTGGGCAGGAACGAGCACTGGGATCATAGCACCCCAGCCAGATATCTATACCTTTTATTAGACCAAATGGGAAATCACAAGAATGGTCATCAGAAATATTGACATGGAACCAATTGCTTTTGTTCAGTTGCAAGCAAAAGTGAGTGATAAAAAGACACTCTCATGTACATTACGACTGGAAAAGAAAATATGAGCAGAGATTTTAAACTTGTGTAATGCTAGACTTCAGATACTAGACACATGAGGAGACTCGTGTCTATAAATACAAAGGACAAGTTCAGAGTGATTTAATGTATGTGCATTCACATGCCTGATTTGAAAGTGTAAAGTTTGAAGCTACATATAGGAACAATGTGTTTGAATGCATTAATATCAATTTTAGTATAAATATTCTGTGAGATCATGAAAAATGCTTTACCTCCATGAAATTCAAACCCCCAAATTATGGGAAGCAAATGTTTTATAAATAATGTCATCTGACAAGGCTTGGACTTCCAACGCATACCTCTGTGATGGACCAGACAGAAAAGTGAAGATAGAAAGTAAAAATAAATACTGTCTCAGACCCACTATCCATCTTCTCATGCATCCTATCTATCAGTGCCAAAACTAGATTCTTCAGAAGATATAATTGAGCAATTAAGGGAAAATATTTGTAAGGGAAAGCTTTTCATAATTCCTAATCAGTTAGGTGTTGGTTTATGACTTGAAGCATATTTATGTCCTGAAAAATAAGACTATACATCACTTTTTAAAAATCTGTCTAATGTAGCTGTGGACACTCTCATTCACTATGTGAAACATCACCTAAACCATAAGTTTTCACGAAGCTCTTGGCTTCAGCAACGTATGGCTACATACAACTACCTGGCTCAAAAGAGAAGCACCCTCGCTGTAGTTTTTTTTTTCATATTAGAATGAATTAGGTTGGGATTTGATTTAAACTCTCAGTCTGTTTGCATAAACACCACAATGAGACCATTTAATCACAAATAACTATATGCCATACTCAGAGATATTACACAAGTCCATCCTCAAATATTTTGTGATGAAATTAAAATTTAAAGTCTGAAAGAGCTTGCTACGTGTTTTTTACCTGCCCACTCCATTGCTTTGTTGTAAACCAATTTTGAATTTGATTTTGTATTTTTGAAGTCTTCGACTACTGCTAGACACTGTCTGCAAAGCCGAATAACTCCTTTTCCCTTTCTGAAATGTTCCTCCTCACACGTTTCACAGATTTAACTATACAATATTTCAAAACACAATGAAATCCCCTAGGTCTAAACTTTTCATCTCCTATCCATCCAAGGACACACTTGAAACTGTACTTAGAATCTGATTCCACTAGAAGACAAATAGTCTCATTTATTTGTCTGTTGTGATTTCCTTAACTTTCTTCTAAGGCAGAAGGTTCTTAGAGAAGACCTTATAACTGGAATATAAGCAAAGGGTGAATTTTGCTCTTTGCACAGTGATGAATTTTGTCTAATATCAGTCAGACGGGCAGAACTGGGCTGTAGGATGTAAGCAAAGAGCAGGGAAAAAAGTATCAAATCATCTGGCTATTAAGGTCAAAGGGAATTGTGTCATGGGCTTTTACGACTATGATTTCAAGCCAAAAGTGAAAATGTACTAATTGACTACCCTTAGCTTGACCCTTGTCAGGTGTTATTGCCTATCACCTTCAGCAAACACCACCAGAACATGTTTGCAATATCCTGGCTGTCATGGTATTTCTTGGGATTAATATTGGAGAAGTCATAGATATTTAAAGCATCCTTGTTTATTTTTACTGCTGTATTAAAATGACCATCTATTTTTAATCTTTCAAATGCAATTAATTTTTGCCTCTTCACATATTGTGTCCTTATTTACACCCATTCATGTGAGGATATTTCTTTCAGGATTTACTCTGAATGCCTATTTACAACCGTTATTGTTGATTCCTTAACTTTTGTTTCACTTTTATATTGTATAGTTTAAAGGTAATTGTTGTGCAGCTGCATGATATAACTTCTCCCTGCAGTATTTAATCTACAGCTTCACTGTTATTGTATTAATGATGTCTCATGCAATATTTGTCAGAGCTTAAAATTGTCCTTGATCAGTAATAGAACTGATGAGGTTTTCCTTCTTCAACTTTTACATTTGCTCAACAGATTCATAACAAAACAACGTAAGTCCATGTGCTTGCTATCTCTTTTTCAGTACGGTTGAAGGCTGTCAAGCCTGTCAATTACTGTACTGTATAGTTTTTCCCTTTCTTTTTCTCCTGTATTTTGTAACTTTTCTGATCATGCATTTTCTCCAAAACCTTATTTTGTGCTCAACTAGCTTTTCAAAAAGTCTCCTCTTTGCTTCCTCATCAGACTTTGAAGTCTGCAGGTAGCATATTCTTATTATTCTAAGGTTGCTTTCCATCTTTTATGGATTAAATTTTCACTGCATGTTATATTCCTTAGAGCTATTGTCCTCCTCACCTCTTCAGTTCATAATGCTGTTCTATCCATTATACCTGTGAGCCTTCTCTCCTTACTATAACCTTTCCCAATCCTTTGAAATCTTCTCATTTTGTGCCTATCCCTCAAGTCAAATTGCTATATTTAAAACAATTTTGCTGACTGCAGCATGGGCTTGTCTTTGAAGATTTGAGTCTTAACCACTTTTCAGAATCTACTGCATTGCTTGAGCAACACCATGTCATCAATATGTCTAATTGGTCCCCTAATTAGGAGTTCTGCTTTCTCAGAAATGGTATTTCAGTACAAATGCTCACTGGCTAGGAGTATATAGATAAGATGAAGATGATTCATGTGGAAAAGAAAGAAGACCACAGGAAAAAGGTATTATGTATTTTATTTTAGTACCTGTCTATTTAAGTTGGTGTTCCCCTTTTTGTTTTCATAAATCTGAGGTGGACAGCTAGTTTTTGAAAACACACTATGTAGCTTTAAGAGAGGTTAGATTCTGGGCCCCTGCATAGCCTGTGGTATATTTGCCACTATTTACAGATTAAGTAGACTATTTTTGAAACCTTAGATATAAAATAGGTTATATATGGCCAAATAAAGATAATCAGAAACTGAATATAGATCTGGCCAATAATATCCCTTGTTCTCTGGTCTTAAAGTCAATATTAAAATCTCATTATTGTTTCCTTTTACAAGATACTGTTATTATTGTCTGTAACTTTTTGTCCTTTTCTCTTTAACTTTGCTGAACTTTAGGTCCCTACCCAAATTTAATTAGGTCCATTTCATACCTAACACCATAATGTTCATGAATTGTAGCTTTGCAATGAGTAAATCTGTGCTTATCACAATGGAGTATCCAAGAGGTTATTTCAACAAAGCATTGTATTCACAGTTTCATAGTTGGTAGGGTTGGAAAGGACCTGATCAGATCATCAAGTCTGACCCCCTGCCATGGGAAGGAAAGAATGGTGGGGTCAAACAACCCCAGCTAGGTGATTGTCTAGCCTCTTTTTGAAGGCCCCCAGGGTAGAAGCAAGCACTACTTCCCTTAGAAGTTGGTTCCAGATCCTAGCTGCCCTGACTATAAAGTAGTGCCTCCTGATATCTAGCCTGAATCTACTCTCAGTCAACTTCTGGTCATTATTCCTCGTTACTCCCGGTAGTGCTCGGGGGAACAGGGACTCTCCCATAGCTTGCTGGTCCCCCTTGGCCAGTTTGAAGATGGCCACCAGATCCCCTCTCAGCCTTCTCTTGTGGAGGCTGAACAGGTTCAGGTCCTGTAGCTTCCGCTCGTAGGGCCTGCCTTGCTGCCACTTGATCATGCGAGTGGCCCTCCTCTGGACCCTCTCGATGCTGTCCACATCCCTTCTAAACTGCAGCGCCCAGAACTGGACACAGTAGTCCAACTGAAGCCTGACCAGTGTCGCATAGAGGGGGAGGATCACCTCCTTGGACCTGCTTGGAATGCATCTGTGGATGCAGGACAATGTGCGGTTAGCCTTTCTGACTGCATCCCCCCATTGGCAGCCCATGTTCATTTTGGAATCAATAATGACACCAAGATCTTTTTCTGCCTCTGTGTTAATGAGAAGGGAGTTCCCCAGCCTGTAGGTATGCTGCTGTTTCTTCCTCCCTTGGTGCACTACCCTGTACTTGTCAGTATTGTAACCCATCCTGTTCTCATCCACCCACCCCATGTAACCGGTTTAGATCTAGTTGCAGCCTGTCCCTCTCTTCCAGCATGCCCACTATTCCTCACATCTTAGTGCAAATTTGAACAAGGTGCTCTACACCCCCTTGTTCAAGTTGCTGATAAAGATGTTGAACATTGGGGGCCCAAGAACCGAGCCCTGGGGGAACCCACTGCCCACAGCCATCCAGACTGAAAAAGACCCATCCACTACCACTCTCTTGATGTAGCCCTCCAGCTAATTTGTGACCCATTTAACTGTGTAAGCATCAACACCACAGTTGCCTAATTTTTTTAACGAGAATGGGGTGAGAGACAGTATCGAAGGCCTTCTTAAAGTCCAGAAAGTCTACATCCACAGTGACACCTGCATCCAAGGATTTTAAGACCTGTTCATAGAAGGCCACCAAGTTGGTCTGACAGGAACTGCTTTGAATGACCCCTTGTTGGTTTCCCCTAAGCATGATCTCCCCTGCTGGTCCCTTGAAGATGTGCTCCTGAATAATTTTCTCAAAGAGCTTCACCAGGACTGAGGTAAGACTAATGGGCTTGTAGTTTTCTGGGTACTCCTTCTTCCCTTTTTTGAAAATGGGGAGGACACTGCCACTTTTCCAGTCTTCCGGCACCTCGCCAGAGCACCATGAATGCTTGTAAAGTTGTGCCAGGTGTCCTGTAATGACCTCTGCTAATTCCTTCACCACTCTGGGGTGAAGATCATCAGAACCTGCTGATTTGGACACGTCTAGTTCCACCAGAAGTTCCCAGACTAAGTTTTCACTGACCCTGGACCAGGGAGCACCTTTCCTGGGTCCATCGTGGATCCCAGTGGGGGGGGGGATGCCCTGTTCCCTGCTCAAAAAGATGGAGGCAAAGAAAATGTGAAAAATTGTTAAGAGTTCCATCTTTAAGAGTTCATTTCCATATAATTACTAGAAGGAAAAAGAGTTACTAGTTACTAAATTTAATGGATAGTTATCAGAGTCTTAAAATTAAATTAAATTTATTTTCAGATGTTTATTTTTAAGAATTGACTTATAAAGTAGTTTCATGTCATAATTGGCAATAGTAGTGCAAAACCAGGATAGACTAGAAGTGCTATAATACAAGTTCCAACTTCTGAAAGGTTTCCAGTGCCCTTTGTTGACAATAAGCATTTAATTTCATAAGAAGCATAATTTCAATGCATTAGTTGTGGTAATATAGCTAAGAAGATACACATTCAACTACTATTGAACTTGTAAAATGAGTCAATGAGGCTTAATATAGTTTAATCCTTCTTGATGCAAGAACATGTGGAAAAATGGATTACTGCATTGCAACTTTTTTAAGGTATAAGGAACTGTTCTTTTTCACTGTAAGGAAACTGAATTAGAGCCTAATTCATTTGATTAACCCAAATGGTACCTATGCATCTGGTAACTGCAGGTTTTAGAATGTATACACTGTCCATTATTTAATATTTAGTGTGTATGTACAAATCTGTTGAGCGTGCACAGAAGGCTGTGTTCCATCCATGTAGGTATGTGGACCTGTACATGCATAAGCCAAGCAAAAAAAAGAAAAACAACAAGTGTGTATTAAGTGTAGGGAAAAGGTCATGTTATAAGGCTAAAGCCTAATAACTTATTGGTCAGGGCACCAGAGTTGGGTTTGAACGTGATTCCCAGCACAGTAATCTAACAATAGGTCATGGGTTGGGTATTGTCCCCTCTCCAGTCCTCCAAATGGCCCTCTGAGCAACCAGGAAAGGAATGGACATGGAGATAAAAGGAAATGAATAAGCCAAAGGGTGTGCTGCTCAGTGACATGTTACGGACTCCTGAGAGTGTATATATGTGCAATTGGTGTACATGAATAAACTCCAGAGCTTATTGATCTGGGTTTTTTTGCTTCTGGGAACTTCCTTTCAATGTGCACCCAGGAGCAAATAACCCCAGAGCAATCAGCTCTGGAGTTTACTCATGCGCAGGACATGGAGCCCAGTCAGAGCAGCCTTCGAACCCAGGGGGTCATCTTGCCAGCCTAGCATTGCTCCAACTGGGTTCAATGTGGTTGGAGGGGCTGGCTGGGGCACAAGGGTGCTTCAGCTTGGGGCTAGCTGGCAAGCAACCCCTGCATTTAAGCACCCTCATGCCCCAGCCAGCCAGCTCAGCATCTCCATGTGCACTACTGTGAATGAAAAAAATATCTGCAGCAGGGTAGCACTTATATTTACAAGTTTATTTACCAATAACATTCTGAAGAGTTTATTAGTTTCTTATACCCTAATAGGGGTGCATGTGCAGATGCTGAGACGTTACTGCAGAGCCAATTAGTCAGCTTTGCAGTAAATGTCTTGTGTAGATTTGCAGTAAATGTCGTGTAGATCCCCCCCTGAGTTCTAGCCTCCACCTTTGATCTCAAAGTGACAGAAACTTCCTCACATACATTCATTTAATCTAGTATCTACTAAATGAATATTGCAGCGGCTCAGCTTCAAGAGGAGGGCTGGAGAGGGAACTGGATAATGCCTTACCTGTGGCCTGGTGTTTAGAGTGCTGTACTGACAAGAAGGTACAAACATTCTCTGGATAAGGGGGACTTGGATCCTGGATCTCACACTTTGTGGGCAAGAACACTAGCCACTAGGTTAGGATATTGCGGGGGTACCTCCTTTATCTAACAACCAGAAGTCATAGATTTTTGCCTGGTTACAATTTCAAGGATTATAGGTAAATGGTGCAAGAAACCTACCCAGCCATGGTACAGCATACTACTTATGCTCACTAGCCATGCAGATATCTGTGCGTCCATACTGCACTTGGACTAGAAACACAAATATCAAAAATGAAAGTACAAGACTGGGTAAGCAATATTTGGGTGACTAAAGTGAAATAGGACCTAGCCCTTTGTAACCTGGACCGTATAATCCAGGGTCTCAAACTCCTTCAGTCCTGTGGGCCTTATGAGGCATGTGGGGCTTGTCCACAGGCCAGATCAAGCCAACTAATCCATGGAACTTGGACCTTGTAGCCCCAGTACAGATTCAGCACTCACAGTGCCCACTCCAGCCCATTCTGGGATGCACACCATATGCAGAGTATATCCTACAGGAGCTGGGGTGAGTACTGTGTGCAGTGTAGAGTCTCAGAATAGCTGGAATGGGTGCCACAAGCAGCGCAGCCCAGCCAGGGTATGTGCTGCATATTGTATTGATTTTAGACCAGTCACTTTCAGATGCACACAATACATGTAACTCCTGGCAGCTGATCTTAGAACTACATTGCATGTAGCCTGGCAGCTGGTCTGGGATCTGCTTGCCTGTAGACTGTTCCTGGCAGTCTTGAACCCACTCACATATGGTGACTGTAGGTGTCATGTGCGGTGCAAGTCCCAGACTGATTGGAGCAAACACCATGTGTGGCATGCATTTGAGAGTGCCCAGGGAGGGTGTCACATATGATGAGGTTTCCCGAGTAGCTGAAATGGGTTCATGTGTGCCCCAGTCTCAGCTCACAAGGCCAGTCTGAGTCAATTCAGACCCAGGGCCATCACTGAGGACCAGATAACAAACACATATTTGACACCCTGATATAATACATTCATGAAAAGAAATTATTTCCACGTACTAAAATGTATTATCGTATAGTGCTTAGTACGATAAAGACAGTATTACGATCACTCAATGCTCAACTTAAAGTCATCTTATATCACTTACATTTACATGTGGGCAATGCTCCCTCAAATTATATAAGCCTTGTGCTGTTCTGTGTTTTGTGAAGTTGTAACTTTAGTCCATATTCTTAATTTGCATAAAACATATGTTAAAGAGAAAAAAAATAAAAACAACTCTCTTGCGTGGCCCTGAAGCATGTGGAAATGGGATCAGCTCTTTTCTTTCACAGAAATAACAGAAAATGTATATTGAGCAGTTGTTCATCCTCCTCCTCAAGAATGCTTTCATACAAGGGTTCCACAGGGTTCTAGCTTCTTACAACTTTTGTTCGAAAGGCACACAATGTATTGTTTTGGCTTAGATTGCTCACAGGAGATCCATATAGGATAGGAAAAGTGAGCTTTTCAAATACAGTCTATTCTCAACAGCTCAGTTCAGCCCACACAAAGAGTGACTAAGTAGCATCATGTGTTTGAAAAATCTCCTTAATAAAAAACTCAGTTTAGTTTACCCTATCCTGTTCTCAATTACTGAGAACAATCTAAGTAAAAGAGCACATGGAATCAAAATAAAAATGAAAACTAACTCCGGCTCTTATACAGAATAATAGAAAAATACACTGCCTGTAGATATTGAGAGCAAAAGCACTACAGAAAACTGAAGTAGAATAAATTAATGCAGTTGATCTTTGCAAAACCAGAGGCAGATAAGTGGTCTGCAGCTCTCACTAATTTTTTAAAACAATGACTCTCAATTTTTCTAAACTCAAAACCTGCCTTTCATTAGACTCCAGACACCACTCAGAAATTGGCATCTCTTAGCTTTCCTTTTTTTCGCTTGATTATACTAAAATAATAGAACAGTTCTTCTGTTGCTCAGAACACAGAAAGACCAGAACAGTTATTAATGTTTTTGACACTGTGGGTTCCTATTTGAAATCTCTGGGTTTATTTTGTGACTTGCATTAGATGTATTAGGTATTTCCACACCTAACAGTGCAGTGCCCTTAAAATGTTTTCACATCATTCCAATTACAAATCACTTTTCTGATATATGCATAGGCAAAACATAGGGATATTGTCAGAGCCCAGCAATGGCAAGCCTATTGAGGTGTGAAAGAAAATCTAGACTGGCTATCTAAAACTTCTTGTTTACCAAAGAAAGACACTTCCATACACAGAAAAATATCTATGAGAGAAATCAGGGCCTTACTACTACAATTGATGAGTGGGTAAGTTAGCTATAGATGATGATAAAAGGCTTTGTGTTCACAGATGAGGAAATATGCTGAAGGACAAGTCCCTAATGTGATCAATTTCAAACTTTATATAAACATATGAAAAATTACAAGTTGAAAGTGACTTGACTTCAGAAAATGCTATTAGAATAGCTAAAACAAGAAACATCCAAAACACAGATCAAAGTATTCACCTGCTGTAGTCATGGCATTAATGTGATAAAGCATAGAAGTATGACCACAAGGAAAAAAATGCATATAATAGAGATATAAGGCTCTGAGAGTGGGGCACCAGTGAAATTCAGCATTGGAAGAGAAGTGTGTAGTGATGTAGAAAATTTTAAAAGTAAATGTGAACTGAATCAGGCAAATTAAAAGCAAATGGAGAAAATGTCCAAGAAGAGCAGCTCATAAACCATAATAGGGAATTCCTTTTGACTACAAAACAGACTATGGATGAAGGTACTGCTGTGACTAGCTTATAGGTCCAGAAGAAATACCCATAACATTCAAAACTGACACCAGGGCACAAGTGAACTGCATCCCTGGCAAAAGGTATAACGAGAGTTTATATCAATGATTATGAATTGTCTTCGCTTAGACTGCTAATGGAAATGAAGACCCCAAGTAGGATATAGGATAAGATAAACTGAAAAAGTGACTAATAAAGTAGTTCAAAAGAATTATGCTTCTTGGTTATCTTCTGTGCACACTGAGCAATATCACTGAGAGCAGTATATCTAAAAAGGTTTCTTAATAAAACACCTTGTTTATTTTATTCCATCTCATGCAAATGTCCATTGCTATGAGCTGTCTGAAGTAAGACAGTATACACAAGGGTGTGTGTGAGAAAGTATGGTGTTTTTTTTCGCATAAGATTCTGATATAGCCTTTGTTCCAACAGGATCACCGGTAATATTTTTGTTGATCAGTTGAAAGTAAAAAGAATAGGTGCACATTGCCTAGATGCTTGGTATTATAAACCATTCACACTTTACAGTAAGATTTACTTGTACATTATTCTAATTAGTTAATAAATAAATAATAGTAATGAAAAGTAGGTGTCTAATACCAAGCATTTAGGCAGAATGCACCTATTTTTTTATTTTCAAGTAATCAACAAATATAATACAATTTCTCCCTTCCTGATACTATTCTCCTGCTCTTCCTTGCACAATCTCCTCCTCTAACCATTTCATATACCCTAAGCATCTTCATAAGAACTATTGTCAATTCATTGTCTTTGATCTACTTTTAAGTCTGACAGATGGACCATCATTGCCCATAGACAATCACCCACAAGTTAATAGGGCTCATTGCAAGCATCAATATCTGCTCTTGTGTAATACATTTTAAACTCAGGGTCACAGGCAAAAATTGCCTTCAGTCTCAGGTTTGCCTTCTTATTTATGGCTGTATAAGTGCCCTGAATACTTATCGTGATATATAAAAGATGAAACAACAACACATTTTTCTCTTCATGTACAACATCCTTTCCTTTGAAGTCAAAATTTAATTTAACTAGTAGAAATCCTGACACCACTTTCAACCACTTTATAAATTTATCTTCCATCAAATGACATTTTTCATACTCTATTTTACTTATTTTGAATTTGTTATTTCTGTTAAATTACTTCAAAAAGAGACTTGGAATGGATGACAATAAGGTTCCCATGGAATAATCAGACATCTGTTGTTGTTTTTCACTCAAAGGCATTTTTCTAACCTCAGCTTTTTAAAAATCATGGACTATCCCTCTACAAAGGGAAACAACACAAAAGTCATATTCCTGGGAGGATTTTTACCCCACAAAGCATAGATTGAGATTGTGAATAAATTAGTCTGCGATTACAGTTCAATGAATTCATAGCAGAAGTAAAAGGATTTTCCTCCCTCCTCTGTGAATTGTGTGATTGAAATTGTGTGTATGAGAGAAGCTGGCCACTGGCTGTTAAAGCAGGGTATAGTCAATTTAAGCATCATTATTCTGCAATCTTTTCTTCTTTTACTGCTTGTCACTGTAGTCCTTCAAGCTTGAGTTTATTTTCAGTGACTTTTCTTCCCCATCATCTAAAAAGTGAGCAAATCATCATCCAATCTCAGTGAAGTATAAGACTTTTAGAAGTAAAGTATGATTGCTTTTATTTACCTTCTTTTTCCAAAGACAAAGGGATCCCCCATGAGGGACTTTTTCAGTGTAAAAATGTGCACATTTTGTAAGCATTTGCATATGTAATTGATACATGGAAACGGTGAAGGTAACAGATTATTTAGGAAATCTATGCAGTCTATCCCAATTTTCTTTGGAAATTACAAAAAATATACAAACTATCAGCAATCACCTTCATTCTCCCTCCCCCATGACAGATAAAAGAGTAGAATTTAATAGGGTTATACTTTTTTCTTATCAAATTAATAACACTTATCTGATATGAGTAACATTTTCTATCACATCCAGAGATAAATGCAAGCGTGGAATGAAAGGACCCAGATTTCATAATAGGATACATTATTTTCCCTAAAGTGCAAAGTTTGACTATTAAAAGACATTTTTGTTCACATGAAGGTGCTTCAGTTCAAGCCAGCTGAGGACTGGCCTAGATTCCACTCTTTCCCTTAATTTGGGATTTGGCTATGCACAATTGACTAGCCATGAAATATTTACTGCATCAAGTACGAACAACAATTCTTTCATTTTCAAATATGCAGACACACTTTTTCCCCTCTTTTTTTTTTTTTACTTTAACACCTTTTTTTTTTGCAAGGGCTCAAGTTTCAAAATGAAAGAATCCTAACAGGTGCTGAAAGCCAACATTGGTAAAGCCTGGATTAGCAAAACTTCAAACTGTATGCTGAACTCCAAGGTAAAATCACCTTTACCCTTTTTGAGACCAATAATGCCAAGCTTTCACCATATATTTTTGTCATGACTGTGCACAAAATGTCAGACCTTAACACTGTGCCTCATTAATTTATAGAAGCATTACTTTAAAAGATGGATACGGTAGCTTCCCTGTTCTGCTGCCTCTTAGTACTACTATTCTGATGAAAAGCAGTCTTAAAACCAGTGTAATGGGCCACAGGCAGGATTACTTGTATATATCAGCTCTTTTGCCAAGCACTCCTTAGCTTGAAAAATAAAAGGCATGGACACCTGAGGTACAAGTGGCAGTGGCTTTTATATGTCTCTGAGATTTCTGCCATTGCATCAATTCCTGGTATTGTGAACAGCTAGTATGGATGAGAGTAGTTTTGTTCTAATATAACAGACTATGATTTTCTTGTAGCATTTCTGGCTAAAATATATTTGTAATAATGTTGCATGCCTGTATTTTCCTGACTAACTTGCAATTTGGGGGGGAGGGGGATGAATAGGTTAAGATACCTAAAACCAGAACTTCCTGACCTATTTTAAAAGGGGAGGGTCTATCTGCACCTTATATGCTAACTAAACCTCTGACCAGTGGTTTAGAAACTGGAGCACATGATGAAGAATTTCCTAAAACCTGGTCTACAATCATGTGGCTTACTTTAAGCCACATGAGCATAGATCAGTCCCTGTTTATGCACATATTCACAGGTGTCAGGAACTGTGCTAGGAATAGGGTCTAAGTAAGCCATGGTGGGGGGAGAGGAGGACAGGATCATGGGGACTGGAGGGCCTGCAGGGGTATTTAGTGGTTTTGTGGGGAGGGAGTGGCAAGACTGGGGAAAGGTGATCTAGTTAGGTCAATTTAAATGTAATGCTTTCCTGTACCCTTAGTT
The DNA here is from genome assembly GCA_030014935.1 of Caiman crocodilus. Lineage (NCBI taxonomy): Eukaryota > Metazoa > Chordata > Crocodylia > Alligatoridae > Caiman > Caiman crocodilus. The sequence goes on from JAGPOW010000229.1 coordinate 836,319, forward strand.
ATACAGCTAACTAATCAGAGATGCAGTTAGTTTAATAAGGTACAAATCAGTCCTGCCTTCTGCCTAATTTCAGACTAACACAGATAACTACCTTTCCATATTTAACAAAGGACACACCCATAAAAATAGCTGGCTAGACAAACTGACACCTCAAGTGGGCTTGGTAAACATCCTTTGGAGGTAACATCCAGGAGCTTTCAAGGGAGGCAGAAGAGATAAACATCAAACAATGGGCAAGGGTATAGGTTGTAGACATGTTGGTCTAAGGACAGAGGCAGACAAGGTTCTTTGGGTAAATCTGATATCTTTTATTAGATCAACTCAAATAGTTTGAAAAAAATAGTGTTTCCAACTGTTTGAATCAATCTAATAAAAGATATCAGATTTACCCAAAGAATCTTGTCAAACAATGGGCAAAGCAGCCTGACTAGGAAGCTGCAAAGGGGTAGCTGAATAGTCTAGAAAGGGAACATCTGAACTAACTTTGGGATCTGCTTTGCTGCTCAGAACCACAGGTGTACTCCTTTCGACTTCAAAGAGCTGAAGTCCCTCTCTCAGGAGCTGAGCTGAATGGTAAATGTCTGAGGAAGGATCGAGGAATTAAAAGGCCCAGGTCTAGAAGTCAGAGAATAGTAAGGCTCTCTCTATACTAAGAGCCACACCTGGGCAGATGTCAAGGTGTAGTTAGCAGCTAAAAACAGGCTACTGGGTTGACATGTTTCTGATAAGGTGGGCTATGACTTACATTAACTCAGGTATAGTCCAACTATTATGGCAATTAAGTGGAACTAGTCATGATTATTCCAAAGCAAATAATTCACAGGTACTTAATGAGGGACATTGAGCTTGGTTATCTGTAAGGTCTGGATTTGTTGTGCCCCCAAATATTCTAATGGGAACCAAACTCGCTCTTTGGTTTTAGCCAGAGAGACCAGGCAGGTTTGAGATCCTAAGCAAGCACTTCCCTGAGGAAATCCATGAAAGCTAGGCATAAAGCAAGTTCCTAATTGTAAAGCATAAAGTTGAAAAAGGAAACTATACAGCTGTCTCTAATGGGCTATACTGGGCAAAAAAATACACCTATATGGCCATCAGGAAGCTGCCTCCAATTAGAAAATCATAAAAGTGCAATTTTAGTATTATACACTATCATAGTATTCACTGAATAAATTCTATGAATGTCTACATATGTATAATTAATTTTATCTAGTAACTAGTAATTTTGCATGGAAGGTAAAGGTAGGAGTATTATTTATTTATTTATTTACAGAATAAAGTGCTTTTTTAAGAATGAAACATCCAGTATTCAAGAAAAAATGAGCATTATTGGATCTTGGGAGAAAAAGAAACATATTTCAAGGAGAATTGTTAATATAATCAGTTTGGCTTTTCAGTACTATCTAGATATAAAATTGACTGCTCTACCACTGGGTATTAAAAAGTTGGGTTCATGGACTGCATAGTTGAAATGATGGTGCAATCAAAGATCAGTATAATTCTTCATAACAGTGTAACTAAAAAACCCATAAATGAGATGGTTACATATAATTATTAGGCTAACATTTATGGCCTTACTAATTATAGCACTGTTATTCTCAGAACATTATTAATAAAAAACAGTTCTACCTTAGCATGGTTGCTGAGTAGTACTAAGCATATACTTGAGATTCTGTAGCAAATGAAATCTTCGATTGCATTCTCGTTGTGCTAGTCAATAGTAGTAAAGTTTTGGAGAAGGACAAGCAAGGTAAAGAAGATCTTCCTTGAATGATCCCTTGGGAAAGGGAACAAAAAAAGGAAGGAGGCAATTATAGATGACCTTGCTTTAGTCAGCAAACATACACTTGAAGAAACAGCTGGTATAGTAGGGACTGAGTGTGAGAAGGCTTGACATTTACTAACATGTATCTATTGTAATAAGCTTGAGTGGAGGGACTAAGTACAAAAGGAACCTATTAAAAAAAACCAAACCAAACAATACATAGGGTTTTTTTTTCAACTTTTAAATTTTAAGGCATCACTGCATCACTTTCTATTTAAATAGCATTCTGTGTTCACAAGAGCCTTATGAAAAAGAATGATCTGCATATTAAAGTTAAATAGCAGCGTTCAAGGTTTAAACCATGAGGAAACCATGCATCACAGAATTCTTTCCTTCTAACATTCCATTCTGATCTCTTATTATTCGGAAAGAGAGAAAGCAGAAAGAACCAAAATGTAAGTGAACTGACCAAAAATCATACCAGCCAGTATTTGTGAAATGCCTCCTTTGAATTATTTTTAAATGTAACTATGTATTTATTATATTTATATGTTGCTTTTCCCAGCAAAGGCTGTGGGTAGCTTACACAAGACAGCAAAATAGAAGGAACAAAATAATTTGAATATAGCCATTATATTATGGATCATCCTTGATGCCTGAGATGAAAAAAGGATTATGTTAGGCAAGTCCTCTCAAACATCATGGAATATTAATCTGAAATAAAATAAGGAAGGGTTGGATTGTGAGATTTAATCATGAGCTTAATGTTGTAAATAAGCAGGTATAAAAATGTCAGTCTCAATATATTGACCTCATTCTATATACTTGCACTGGATGGACAGTCTAGCACTCAGACTTTAACCTCACTCTTTCTTTGACCTCTTGCTCCATATGCCCTCCAAACTGCAGGGACTGTTACTGTATAGTTCCTTCAAAGAGACAAGGAAAGCTTGCTGATCCTTACAAATTTTCTCAACCCAAGAGGGTTAAAAAGGAATAACATACAATCTAACTTAACTGTGGTGACATTTATACAATATATTAATTTAATCTTTTTAAAGAAAATGTTATTAAAAAATCTAATAAATACAAGTTCAAAGAAATCTGAGCTAACTCAAATGATACACAAAAAATGCCATGCTTATTTATCACATATCCAATAACCATGGTACTTGTAGAAGAAATTAGTTTCTTACAGGTCCAAATTCAGGGCCCAATTTAAGTCGTCCAAATAAGCATACTAAGAAGTGGGCTTTTATTGAGAGGGGGGAGGGTGCAAGGTATACAGGAGTACACCTCCTTTACAGTGGTTGTTTCAGGCAAATGGTTTATGTATTTGATATGGATTCTGAGGATATTTCAGCTCTGTCCCTCTCCCTGCCTGTTGGGCCCTTTTCTTAATCATTTCCTATGCACTGCTGGGTAGAGAGCATTTATTCAGTCCCTTCACCTTCTGTACTGGAACCACACAGGTTGGGATTGCAATTCTTGAGTAGATATGCTACTGTTATTGATTCAGACCCAAACTCTGCTTGCCTTAATCATGTCTGTGCCCTCAGTGAAGTTATTGCTTTCAATATTTTGCTATCACTATGAATGTGAGATTCACTTTGTTGTAAATTCTGTTAGCTCAAAGCCATTGTTTAACATGTTTATAACCTCTTATAATATTTCTAACAACATATTCATTAAACCTGTTGTAATGTTTAATGCAGTTATAATCTCTTCCAAGTACAAACTCATTTGTTTAAAACTCAGTGTCTTCATACAACCTTTGTTTTGCCAACCTCAGCTGTAATCTATTTGTGTCTTTTAGTGTTCATGCGGTTTTAACTTCATTGTAATTATAAGGGTGAGATTATACATTAGAAATAGACCATGTTAAGAGTACTTAACCTTGAATGATTACACACCAAGGCTCATTAACAAGTGTGAAGTGCTCTCTTATATTTACACCATTTCAAGCAAGGATTATTTTTAGTTCTGCTACTTAGCTCATGTTGAGTTAACTTCTGGGTGTTAATCTGAGATAAAAATCACAAATTTGCAGTCCTCCATGATCCCAAGACGTATTGTTTTCGGGTGGACTAGCTATCATTCAGACTTTATGGCCTTGGACTGACAGCTAAGAGCACCTGGGATGGGGATGAAGTGACAGAGGGCAGGGCACTGAAGGGAGGGGGGCATTGGGAAGTGCTGAGGAAGGGCAAGGTTGGAGGGGGGGAGAAGGAGGGGTTGGGTGGAGGGGAGCAGTAGGTCAGTGAGGTGCTACTGGGCTGCTAAACTTTTTTCCATCCCATATTGTCTCTCCAATCCCTGAATCACCCCCTTTACTCTCAGATAACTCCTTTGCTACCCCAACTGCTCTGTGCCCAACCTCCCCCCACATTGGACCCTTTTCCCCTCAATCACTGCCCTGCTGCCCTGATTAGCCTGAGAGCAATGGAGGCACTGGTAATGGGGGTCTTCTTCCTGCCCACTCCTGGGGTCATTGCTTGAGCTGGTCACAGGGATCCTGAGCCCCCAGGTCCATTCTTATCCCATACCCCAGCCCATTCACTCTAAAAGAGACTCTCTCACATCCTTTATATTTGGGTGGTAGATCTTTAATGATCCATCTTTAACAGTGATTCAGCAAGATATTGAATCCTTTCCCAGACACACCTGAGAATAAGATCAAGTTTTGTTTTTTGTTTTTTTTTCAGGAAAACAGTGCTCAATAGACTGCTTTTGTTAATATTTTGTATAACTTTATTATTCTGTTGATGAAGCTAAATGCCTAAAAAACCCAAAATGAAGCATTTTGCCATGTTTTTTTTGCTGTATCAAACATGCAAAACAACATTGTTTGGTTTTGTGGGTTGCCCTAGAAAAAGTATGTTGAACCACCTGTTTCTGACTCATTCTTTACAGTGAAATAGAGGATACAGCAGTTTGAGTTACTCTGGAAGACACTTGTGGTTATTTTCCATAGATATTCCTGCCATAATGGTGGAGTGGGGTGGTGAGGCTGAATGCTGTTTTTATAGGATTCCCTTGCTGTGGTATACTGGCATTGCTTTTTGCAGTGTAACTGTTTCAACACTGTGCAGAGCCACACAGAGGGGCAATTTGTCTTTTGCATCTGTTTGTAATAGGAGTAATCAGCATGATTTAGCTTTTACACAGAAATAACCTCACTCTGTGTTCAACATAATCTCATCATGCCAAAGCCCTCTGATTATTACAGGCGTCACCTGAGTTGGATTATTATTTCTTGATAAATAGCAAATTCCTTTGAGACTAATGGAAGAATATAGTGTATGATTAAATGGTTCAAGATAACAGGATAAAACAAGAAAGCTAGTCTAATGAAAGAAAGAAATACTCTCATCTTGAGGGATTCAGAGAAATATTTTCCATAAATACTTTATGAATGCCTTTAGAGACTGTAATATAGTCATGATTTAAAAAGGCTGATCTAATGTTTTTAAAGAGCAAGTCTATTAAATGCAGACTTTAAAGAACAAATTGGGTCATCCAAGTGCTAATCTTTACACCTGTGTATGTTTTTACTTGTAACTAAACTTAAATTGTAAATGATTATTCCTCATATATATTTTCTTGCTAAAATTTAGTTTAAGTGTCACAAATCTAGTCAGTTGTAAGTTTAAAAGGAACTTTTTTTCATACTAGGTGAGTCTACATGAGATGCTTTACTGCACATTAGACTAGTTTACTGCACAGTGAAGCATCACCATCTATATGTGTGCTGCAATTACTGCATAGCTTAATGCACCATTTTTAGTATCGGTAGATACAGATACTAGAAATTGGCACATGAAGTGAATGCACCAAAGCACATGTGTAGACACTGACTTATCGTTTTCTGGAGCTGCTCATCATCAGCCTAGGCAGCAAGGGGCCTATAGGGGCAGGAAGAACTATCCTGGCTCGGCAGGATTCTGCCTGCCAGCTACATGGAGATCAGGACCCATCCCAATCTGGGGAGGGGAGAGCTATCCTGGTTGCTGGGCAATTGCCTCCCAGCCACATGGAAACCTGATGGTCACACATTCAGATGCATGCAGGAGCACAGTTAAATTGAACGGGTGCTCAGGTGTATTAATTTAATGTGTAGACTCACCCAGTGTGTAATTAAAGTGTGGAACTCATTGTCACGAGATATTGTGGAAGCTGACAATTTAACCTGATTCAAAAAGGGTTGGACAAATTCTTGGGGGAAAGGGGCATCAGTAGATATTAAACATGAGAGTTAGGGATACAGACTCTAAATAAGAACTTCCAAGACCTTAAATGCTGGAAGCTGTAACAGAGAGGAACAAGTGAAAAAAACAAACAAATAAACAAACAGGTCATACCCAGTTCACTCTCCCTTTCAGCATCCACTTTCTACCACAGCATGACAAAAGGTACTAGGCAAGATGGACCTATGATCTGTTCCAGTAAATGGTAGTTCTTATGTTCTGAAATCACAGAGCCATTTATCTCTGCCTTGAGCCTCAGGGTCAGCCAAAGACTTTAGGAAGAAGAAAAACCAGCCTGAAAAAAACATTGATGAAATCTTAAACTAAAACTCAATTGACCCCTTATTTTTTGGCCTAAATATGGTACGTGACTTTACATTAGATGGGAGACAAAAAAAAAAAAAAAAAAAAAAATCAAGGAAGGAAAAGAAACTAATATGAGAAGAAGCAAATAATAGATTACATAGATGTATCAGGAGTGGATGTACAATCAATGGTCTAGTTAAAAAAACAAACAAACAAGCAAGCAGTGAAAAGGAATATAGGGCATGGATACAGAGGAAAAATTTCCTGCCTCTTAGGGACTTGTCTCATGTTACGTTTAGGACACATTTTATTTAAATCAAAGTGGGTGTATCTACATGTGCAATTAGTGCAACACGATAAATTCAAGAGCAGTGTAAATTCTAGAGCCAAAGTATACTGCTCCCAGGTGCAGTGTCTACACATGCACCTGGGACAGCAGCACTTTGAGCTGAGGCAGAGCAGCCTGGACTGGCAGAAGGCTCAGGGGAGTTAGCCCTGGGCTTCAGCTGGTAGCATCAGGCAGAGAAGCATCTGGCTGGGGAATGAAATTGCTGAAGCTTCAGACCCATTTGTCTGAACCCCTGAACCTGCTGCCAGCCCAGGGCTGTTCTGCTCCAGCTCAAAGTGTTGCTTTCCTGGTCATTGTCCATACACATGGGGCAGCTCAGTAAATGATTCTTCTGTAAGATAGTACTGTCCCTGACAGTATAGTGGAGTAATACATTTAATGACCCTAATACCAGCACACATGTAGATGGTGATGCTTTACTGCAGAGTAGGGGTGTTGATTCAGATCACTGTCCCTGATTTGATTCAGCTGAATCTGAATCTGAAGATTCAATGCCAATGCAGAGAATCAGCAATTCAGATGTAGATGTTTAAGGGCTTTAAATGTTTTTCTATATAACTCAAGGTACCAGCACAGCTTGTGAATGTTGTGATGCTGGGGGGATAGAGTGTCCCACAGGAGTGCGGGGGGGGCCTTCTACATGCTTGGAAGCAAACCTGGAAGTGGACCGGAAGTACTTCTGGTCCACTTCCGGGTTGGTCAGGAAGTGTGCCAAGGGGCCCCATGCCCCCCCAGCTCAGGAATCAGCCATGGAAGGACCCCAGGTGTCCCTCCCAGGTGCCAGTCACTGAGCCAGGGGGGCATGAGCGGGACCCACGCACTCTCGGGCAGACCCAGAAGTGGACCAGAACTGCTTCTGGTCCACTTTTGGGACTGGTGTCAAGTGCACTGGGGAGCCTCCCCGTGCTCTTTTGGGATGCTCCATGTGCCCCAGCATCACAGCACTCATGAGCTCCCTGCTACCTAGAGGTATGTAGAAAAAACATTTAAAGGTGCGTCTATGTCCAAATCTCCTAAACTTTCTAAATCTATTTGGAGGGTTCCAATTTGATTCAGAGAGATTAAAGGGTCTTCTGATTCAATTTGGATTTGGAGATTTGGCCACCGAATTGGGCAGAATGTCTGCTGAATCAAATCAGGGACCGAAGCTTTGGACAACCCTGCTGTGGAGCTAATTAGTCTACTCCACAGTAAAGCAACTATGAAAAGGCAAATGCTAAGTATGAATTACTGTGAATTAGAAAGTTTTCTGAGCAGACTTTGATAATACGCAGGCAAAGGCAGATGTGCAGTCAACAGTCAGCATTTTGTCTGTCTTAGCCCCCCTCCCCCTCCACACACACACTACACCAGAGCCAATTCAAGACTCTGGTGCAATGAGAGGGCTTGTACCAGCAATCAGCTGTTTGTTAGCCTCAGCCCCAGCACAGCACTCGAAGCTGGTAAGGCCAGCTGATATTATTTCCATGAAGTAGTACCATGCTAGCACAACATGTATTACGCAACATTATTCGGAGAGAATCATCACGTGAAAAGGTCAAACTTTATTACCGAATGATGGCACTTAGCACGTTTTCCTGCTTGAACATACCAACATTTGTGTTTAAGCGCAGTTAACACATCCTAAGTGTAACATGACAAGAATCTGGGTATGAACACAAAATCTTTTTACATATGAATTTGCATAATATGAACAGTTTAAATATATATAGTGAATAAATAAGAAAAGAAAAGATTCCTTAGAAGCTAGCATCAGCAATGGCAATACCATTAGTAGGGAAACATGTGAAGCATGCTGTGCCCACCTCTGTTCAATTAAGCACTCCCGTGCGGCGTTAGCCCAAATTATGGACCGTGTCTGTCCTGGGCTGGCGGGTGAACCCCACAGGCTACCCCTGCTGATATCAGGGGGATCCCTTAAATCTCCTGCCATGACTTGGGATGCTGCCTCAGCGGAGGGGTTTCCCCATGGGACAGCCTCCAGGGCCATCTCACCTCTTGGCGGGCACTCACAGGGCTCTGACCTCCCCTACACCTCAGCTACTCACCACCTTGGGCTGCTGATCTTGAGGCCCTTTTGGTGTGCTCAGCTCTTCCCCCAACCTCTGCCCATGGCTTGCCAGGTGTGTGTCTGAATCTTCAGGCCAGGTGTATGGTTGACAAGGTCCTCCAACCTTGTCCCTCCAATAAGAGTCCCTATCGCCCTATACTAATCACCCTGTGATGTGACATGCCTATCCCACCACCGAGATAACTAAGGCCCCTAAACTACTGAGTCAGGAGGCCCAAGAGGGTGCCTCTGGCCTCTGGGCCTCGTGGATTGCCCTGGGCTCGGGTTCCACAGCCCTGGCAGCTCACCCCACTGGGGTGTTGAGTCCCTGCCTCTTTCTAAGCCCGCTCTGGGCCACGAAGGTCCACTGTCCGACCCCACTTTGGTCTTCAGCCGCTCTCCGGTGTGGCCTGATGAGGCTTCGTTGGACACGCCCCTTTGTTAGCTCTTCTCCAAGGCTCCCGTGCAGGCTCGCTCCTAGGTCTCAGTGCCGGGTTGCCCCAACGCTGCTCTCTTGGCTCCTGCCTCCAGTTCCTCTGTGAGTGCTGCCGCTGGCTCTGCTGCAGGTGCAGCTGCTAGATCCCCCGTCAGCGTTGCTTCCATCTTTACTGCCGCCTCTGCGGCTGACTCTGCTGCCGGTGTTACAGCCAGCTTCCCTGCTGGCTCTACTGTTGGCGTCACTGCTGACTGTGTTGAAGCCTCTCCTGGCTCCGCCCCCAGCTTCCCATGCTGCCGGGTGCGGCGGCTGATCCCCTCCATGTGAGATCTCTACCCTCAAGCTTCCACTCATCAACCACCCCGCTGAATCATCAAGGCCACTTTTTATCTTTCCCGGGAGACATCTCCCGCCCACGCTGCTTATTAACACTGCTAATCACCCTCACTGATGGTTTCACCACGCGCCTCTCCTCCAGCTCTTCAGGCTCTGCAAGAGGTAAGTGGGGCTGTCTTTTGGCCTGGGGTCCTCTTGTCACCCCAGCTCCCCTGGGACACATGCCTATTTTAACAGTGTGGGTATAATCAGAAAAGTCAAATTTTGAGGTCCTGAAAAAGTAATAATTATTATGTTATCTCACTATGAAGATATGATGGATTTTTTCTTCTTGCTAAGAGGTGGGAAAAAAATAAATCCTTATTGAACTGTCAGTGATCTATTTTCCAAATATGCCACTCCCCCTGTCCTGGGAATTAAATTGTTGAAATGCACCAATTCATCCAAAACTGTAAAACAAGAACTGATAAAATCTTAGGAACTTTGAAGGCCTAAAAGCAGGGGTCAGCAATCTTTCATTAACAAGCTGAAATAAGGTAGTTTAAGGAAAGCTGGAGGCAAATCTTGTTAGATCGGTTATTCTTAATGTAACAGGGCAAGGACAGTCCCATTCCTTTGATGCTACAAACTTGCAAGTACAAGGAGAGTCAGATCAGGGACAACGAAAAGTTAACTTTTTAGTAAACACAGTTGGGAAGGGAATTGCACTTGGAATGAATGTTAACTGACTAGGAGTCAGCAGCTACTTAAGTCCATGGTGAGGTGTTTCCTTCTTCCCCTGGGGCACGGCATGGAAAGATTCAGTAAGGACGCCAGGAGTGGAAAACCCAGCGCCAGAATAGCTTGCTGATAAGACCGGCTGACTGGAAGGAGGTAACCACGGTTAATGGCGAAGCAACGAGGTGAGGAGGAGAGGAGAAACTTACCGGCTGTGAGACGGTCCCATGGAGAAAGTATCTGCTGGTGCCAGAAAGAAAGAGAAAAGAAAGTGGGACTGGAGTCAAGCTGACTCAGGGGAGTGGGCTGCATAGTGGTGGGGGGCGAGAGGAAGAATGCGAGCTGTGAGAACAGCCAGGGTTCTCCACAACTTGTGGGAATTTACTAATAAACCAACGTTCTTTTATCCTGTTTCTGGGGTGATTTACTACATCCTCTCTCACTGGGGAATTAACTTGTTATTCTTCCATCTCTCCAAAGCGTGGCAGGCGAGCTCCAGGGAGAGAGATTTTGTTATTCACCCCCACACAGCTATACTTGTCACTTGAGATGCCGCACAAGGCATACAGTGCTATTACAAATTGTGCAAACATGATAGACAAGATAAACCCAGAAATATCAAATAGGAATCCATAGCATTGAAAACATTTTGACCTGGTGTGGTCTTTCTGTGTTCTTCGCAACTGAAGAATTGCTCTATTTTTTCCTTAGTCAAAAAAATAAGTGAAAATTAAGAGCTGGCACTTTCTGAGGTGTGCTTGAAATCTAAAGAGGATTTTCTGAAACCTAAAAAGGTTGAGAACCACTATGTTAGGTGGTCCACTACTGAATAGTGCATACTTGTGCAAAATTTATTATGGTGGAATATATAAAACCATTTTTTGGTGCAATTAGCAGGCCAAATAAAATCCCTTGGTGGGCTGGATATCTGTGGGCTGTAAGTTGCCAGTTAATAACTCCTACCCAAATCAATATGATAATTGTGTCAGTTGGAGTGTATATATGTAAGTAACATGTTATATAACTTGCACAGTGTCATGGGATCCTATACAATATCCATTTAAAGCAATTTAAGAAACAGTAACTAGGTTTGCAAAGTAACAATTGTTTTAAAAACTACTTTCTATAGCTAAACACTGAACCAAATGATACCAAAGATATATTTTTCTGTTAGGCTTCAGAACTACAAACTGGTTCAACCTAATGTAGGTGCTCTGGCTTGTGACAGGCAGCTATTTAGGATAGAGGCCTAAATTTCACTTGCATAGCAACACAATGATTTGATTCAAACTGTGGGGAATGCAAATCCAAATGTGAGAGCTATGAACTTGGTCAAATTTTTAATCCTAAATTGCATATAAATGGATAAAATATGAACAAACAGCAATTTTCTCATTTGATTCCATGTAGAAAATACATCTGTATGCACATATACTAGTATTCATTTATTTAACTGCTACATTTAGCAAGTACATTTTGCATGCCCAGTTACTGGGTTGCATCCATAGGAGTTGAAACATAAGCATTATTAATTATTTAGCTCTGATTTTCAAATTGTTTTTCAGATAAAATGATGTCTTTCAGAAATGAGAAAGACAAAATGAAGGGAAAAGGAGCAATTAGTGTCCTGTGGTAACCATCTGACATAGTTTGTAGTACAGAATTTGATTAATAATTTTGTTAATCAACTAATTAGAAGGGAAGTAAAGCAACTGCAAGCATGAGCAACAAACAATTCCAACTTTAAGATTATAATTGTTTGTCTCATACTTATAGGATCAAATATCACAGAAACATATTGAAGAACAATTCTTATACATGAATGCTGCCATATCAGAAGGATTGGTGATGTAGCACTCCTAAGATAAGAGGGCAAATGCTTACCATACTGAGGGACAGAATACTTAGGTTTTTTTTTTAAAGCCTCCCTTCTCAGATTATGTCTTAATGCATTTCCTAAGAGTTTATAATCCAAAATCTAACAAATTTATGCAGACTATGGATGAATGTTATTATATTGTCTAATACTTATTAAAATTGAAATTAACTAGATATACTCAAACAGTTTGCATATTTTGTCTTAAAGGAAGAAGTCATGTAAAATTTGGAAGATGTAAAGATGCCCTTTGGAGTAGAGATTATAGTTAAACTTGAATGATTAAACAATGGCCACTTACTACTTCTCTCATGTTTTTCAGTTTAACTAATTTAGTCTTTTAATTTAGAAATTCAGACATAGATGTCTGCAGTATGCAGAATATTGATTACATAAATAATTTCATTTCTGTCCAGAAAATGAAGTGATAAAATGTGTTGCTAACAGGAACCATGTTAAAGGCTTACAATATTTTTTTCCCTCTAATAAAGAGGTAATAAATTTTCAAAAGAGGGCATTATGGGTTTGCTCACTCATAATTAACTCGTTTGTTAATGGTATTTAGTTTGAAAACAGTTACCATACTTCTTAAGTATCTACATGGAAAATTTATAAATTGTTATAATTTTCCAGGTATGGAATATAATTATTGGAGATTTGCCTTAAATTTTTCCCCTTCCCACTTCAACAAGGAAAATAAATTTGCAGGTTTGGGTGGCTCCCTTGCCCTTTGCCTCCCCCAAATTCTGTCTCTGCTGCACCCCTGTCCCCTTTACTATCAGACCTTACTGTCCCTGAGCACATAGAACTGAGGAGCAAATTTGAAAACAATGACCTTGAAATAAACATAGGCATAGTAATTAGCATATGGTACCCTATACTTAGTTCATCCAGAATTGATGCATTTTGCCATTTTATTTTTTTAAACTGCTTCAAGTTTTATCACAGGTACTCCATGAACACACTTTTAAGCAGCATTATTTCACTTCCTTATATATAGAACAAACTATGCATGATATTAATCTAAAGGTAAAGGGCTCATGATTTACCATATATAAAATTAATTGGGTTGACTCCAACAGCATCAACAGTGTTTAAAGCCAAGGTGACCCCCAGAGCTCAACACTGCTTGGTAAGTGTACATATTCCAGAAACACAGCACAAAGGAGCCATATGCTAATTAATCCTGGGATGCTGAAAAAAATTATATGCATATGAGGCCAGGAAATCTGTCTGGGTTTACTTCACGGAGGGCAGGGCCACACTAATCATGTGTGACAGGCTGAGAGAGGAGTTGACAAAGGGATACTGGTTGATCTGTTTGGGGCACCAGTTGGTGATGTTTGCCAGACATTTAAGGTTGGTGAAGAAACAGGGATAATTGGAAATGATGCATCTGTGGTGCCACATACTGCATAGCTGCGCTCATCTGGACGTGGCCAAATGGTGTTGAATGTAGATTTTGGTAATCTTGTTAGGAGTTGTTTCATGGTTTGGTGAAGTAACCTGCTTGGCAAATAGATAGTAAAGTACTAATGCCTCTGGCACAAACACAAGTGCCTGTAAACAGAAGCATAGCATGGAAAAAAAAGATATGCATAGGGCAGCTCTCTTTTTTTTTCTGCATTTTTGATTGCAAATACAGGGACAGCAGTAAGCAGATAATCAGGCAATATCATGGAGTTCAAGACATTCTGGGAATTGAAGTTCTCTAGACTGGGAGTGGAGTTTTCTGTTGTCAAAGATAAATTTTAAACCTCATTTTTTTTGCCACTGAAGTCCATGTCCAGAGGACAAAAAAAGCAAACAAACAAAAACAACAACAACAACAAAGCAGGAAGAAGCAGAGCATGCCGTAGTTCTGTGATGTGGTGCTCCCATCCTTCTGGGACCCCTCTTCTTATGCAATGCCAGGAATATGCGCTCTGCTGGCCCACTGCACATTGTGCTACTGGTTGAAAAACAAACACACACAAAATAAAGAGGAGTATCAAAGCTGTTCAACCAGCATTACTAACACTGTTACATGGGATCCAAGGAAATGCACCATAGCTATTAACAAGAGCACATCAACCTGTTTTGGAAAAAGAGGGCACCAATCAAGAATAGGACTTAGACACCCAAAATTCTACCCATTCTTGTAGGATTAGAAACTGGGTACCTTGCACTAAATGTGTGACATTTACAGTTTTGCTTGCCATCAGAAATATTTTAAACTGTTTAATTTGATACAGTCAGAAACTCACAAATGACTAGACTCTCCTTCACTTAAGTGATATGAAGCAGACCTGAGCAAAGTCACTTCCCTGTTCATAATAAATAATAAAGGGCACAGAAGAATCTCATGTCATATTGAAGCAGCTTATTTGACTTATTTGCAAGACCACTCATTGGATTTTGATGCTCCCATACTTGCTATACAGTAACCTCATGTGAAAGTAGTTCATATAAATGCACACAAAACCATTTAGTAGGGTAAATGTTACCAATCAGTAAACATGACTTCTTCCTTGCAGCTTAAATTTTCAGCTCTGTGTAGACTGCTTGCTTAGGAAATCAAAGCTATTACAAACCTTGAATAAGCTTCTGTTTATAGAAAGCTTTATTCAGGTTACAGTTAGCTTAGGTGTTGAAGATACCAGGTTTCCCTGAATATAGCAATGTGGTAACTGCCAAGAAAGAGCAATGCAACATTGCTTCAGTGAATAAATCAAGACTGTTCTAGTTTAAAGTCCTTCAGTTTTGCAAACAGCCTACTTGGAATAGTAAAACATATTTGAGACTGGTGTTCTATATAGAATTACTATGGAGACAAGTCCTTGACTGGGCCTAGCCAATCTGTACAACATGTCATCTGTATTTTGATGTTTGGCCTGTTTGTGACTTGGGTATCCTTGCTCTATTTGAAGGTATTAATAAGAAAGAAAAAAACAATAAGGTGTTGTTCCTTATGTTATTTAAAATGCATTTGCTTAAAAGCCAAAGTAAATATTTTCTTTAATATATATATTTGTAGCCTAGGTTTACATGGTTATGTACTCCCTTCTCTAAGTAAAGGGGACTGCTAGTTGGCAGGGGTGCTGCGAGTGAAACTGCAGACTATTCACAGTTTCCTTCTGTCCCATAGGACAAGCTGGAACTTAACTATATACAAATATAGTCTTATTTATATAAAGGATAAAAATGGACATCAAGATAAACATATGTACAGATATATATGTATAAAACTATAAACTTTATTCCCTACACTGGGTCACCATCACCAGGGTTTCAGTTACGTGACAGGTAAATACAGGTAAGTGACAGCAAGGGGTCCCAAAAGATTCCCCAAGCAGGGTTATAGCCTCTATTAAACTACACAAACAAACCTAGAGGTACACCAAATATAAGGTGCAATATTGCACCTGATAATACAAATATAAAATGAATATATATTTACATCTCTATATAAATACAGTGCACAATTTATGTGATGCTATATCCCAAACAGCCTCCAAATTTTGCTTTGAAAAATGTTCCATACCACACTTATATTGAATATTATCAGTTTTATTTTTTTTTGAAAACTTGGAGGACAAGATGGTAAAATTAAAAAAAAAATAAGTAATTGACTTGGGAACATAAGAGGGGTAAAGAAGAAATTATCTAATTATCTATAAGTATCAACAGAAGACAATATCCTCAAGGTAGGACTTGCCAACAGACTATGGACAATATAAGAAGAGAAATGAACGTACTCCTTATAGTGTAGGATTTGGAGGACATAGTTCACAATAGACAACAACGAAAGCAATAAATCAAGGAGGTCAAAGTGCTACAAGTGCTGGTTGGCCAATGGAAGTAAGAAATAAGGCTGAAAGAAATGGCAGGTGAGGAAAGAGGAGACAGGGCCTGGAGTTTGGAGGGAAGAGCAGGGAAGCCAGAGCTGGTGGTGGGAAGTATAGAATCAAAGCATAGGAATGAGGCAAAAACAGGATAAATGAACTCTACAAACTGTGCTTCTTGTTCTTTGAGTTTAGCTCTTCAATCAATGAAATACCTTTGGTGTAGGTCACATAGTAAATACAGATGGTAATAGGTGTTTTATGGGGTCAGGCTAGGTGATTCAGACAACTTTCAAATCAACCTTAAATATAAATGTAGACATATCTTGATCTTCTTTAGCTGTTAGTGTGGAATTATAGGAAAGTGGGAAATTAGGTCCTAGAATAACTGTGATGCTGAACAATGAGAAATAAGACTGTGGCAAAGGTGGAAACTGATGTTGTTTCTCCTGACTTGGAGGATAGCAACTTAATCACTGGATAATCCTTTACTGACAGAAGCAGACAAAACAGAAGGACAGACAAATCTATTCATTTAATATGCATGGTGTATTCTAGCCACAGAATATTTAAAAAAATCCCACAAAAAACAAACTTGTCTGTGATCACTTTATTAGAGACTATAGCATAGCACACATCCATTGAGAGATTCAATAAAGATTTGACGGACAACCTTCATATTGATACTTCCTAGATTCTGAATGCTTGACCCTGCAACCTTAGCAATGTAAAGTATTTGTTTTATTTCTAATCTAAACACACAGATGTAAATTAAAAAATACACAGCAAAAAATATATATAAATGAAAATTATCCTACCATGTTATATGATCTTAATGCAGTGATAGGGAATAAAACATATCTGGAAAGAGAAATGGGAATTAGTTCACATTGTAAGATTAGTCTATAATTTTAGGAAACTGAAGAATCCTTTATAATGGTAAAAGTGGTGGTAAACCTCAACTAAAAGCAATGTTCAGTAATTGAAGTAGAGTAAAAGATGGAATGGATGGATGGATTTCAATATCACACAGCCAGAAAAACAGACATCAAGTTTCTTCATTCAGTGATTTATGGGTGCATACCAACAGCACCTTTTTGCTGCCTTAAACATTTTTATGGCAGTACAAGTTGCAAGCAAATAAATGTGCTACCCCTTTGTCATGCTCCAGCAGTCCAAAAATGTTTCTGTGACCCAAGGTAGTCG
Source organism: Caiman crocodilus (assembly GCA_030014935.1). Classification (NCBI taxonomy): domain Eukaryota; kingdom Metazoa; phylum Chordata; order Crocodylia; family Alligatoridae; genus Caiman; species Caiman crocodilus. The sequence continues at coordinate 853,428 of JAGPOW010000229.1, forward strand.
GAGCTCATGGTGCCTTAAATGGGAGAATATCTGTTTGCTTATTGCATGCCAGAGGAAATCTCGCATAGGGGGATTTCTGCAGTGTGCGTCCCATGGTGTACCTATAAGGCTACTATGCCCCAACTCATCTACAAGCAGGATACCCACTTGCACCCCATCTTACCTGGGGTTCAACTCTGCAAGCAAGAAAACCTCCATACAGGCCCCCTGCTTGTACACATGCACACATGGTGCATGTCTGCAACCAGTCCAAATATGCAGACTCCAAGCTGGGACACAGCACACAGGGCTGTTGTCCTGTGGGATCATCCCCTTGAAACTCTGGAATTGGCAGAGGCCTAACCCTGTAGGGCAAGGACCTTGGCAATGTCTGTAGATGCCAATGAAGTTGATCACCTGCACTGGGACACAGCCCCAGAACTGGTGATCCTACTTCAAAGACATCTATCTATAGTCTGATTTCTAATATTTGAGACAATGCTGGAGACTAATTAAGCTAGAGTGCCACAACAAGAAAGCCCTCTTCTTCAAGGAAAGTTTGTTAAAGACCAAACAAAATATTTCAGGCTTACCTGACTGCTGTTTTTGGATGAGACTTTGTTTCACTGGAAGATTTCCAACCATCTCTAATTTTGCCACCTCAGTTGAGAACTGTTAATTTAGGAAGGAACAAAGCATATTTATAAGAAATATAATTATTGATCCAAATTATTCATCTTTATACATCTCTGACTTATTTAAATTGGATACCAAAAACAGGGATTAGCCCAATATAAATAAAATACAATCTAATCTAGACGTCTAAATTAGCTTATATTAGTGTTTGGCATCCAACTTCAATGAGTTAGAAATACACAATTTGTATCTTTCTAGATGTTGATGATCAGTGGATATGATATGCCTTGACTTTTGACTTTATCTCCAACATTATTTTTATACATCAACTAAGGAGATGCCTGTCAGCTGAAACTACTATAATGTGAATACTAATGCTCAAAGAGTAGTGATCTTTTATGCATGGTCAGACTAAGAGGATGCATTTCCCAAGGAACATCCTCGGTATAGTACTTTTCAGTCTTTTCATTTATGACACAAAGAAAGGAATGACTGATAAGGTTTCAGTGGTACACAAAAGGATCAAGATGTTTTGGTAAAGCAGATATGAGCCAATAACATTATAATGCTGAAAATTAGTAACTTCTTGGGATGTAGTAACAGAAGTGTTCTATGCAAGTTACAGGAAGTGTTTCTTCCACTCTTGTTCCTGATAATGGCTCTCAGATTAAAGTATCACTCACATCATTATGCAAGATTTTACTTTTCAGAACTAAACTAGTATCTTATGTTTTCACCAAAGCAGAAAGGAGAAAGAAGTTCAGACTTTTACAACCCTGCAACAAAAAACATTGAACTCTACTGGCCTGCTGTTTAACAGCACCGCATAGAGGGCTGTTTTCAAAAAACCTTCTGATTAAAAGCAAAGCCTCTATTTGTAGCAAATACATCTTAAACCTATGTTGCCCAACTTCAGGAATTCCAAAATAAAGATGCTTCAAGAAAAAGATATCATATTTACACAAATATAAGAAGAAGGTGTGTCCCCCTCCACCCTAATCAGCACAAAGAAAAAGCCCCTCATTGATATTTGCATATGAAGTAGAGAGGGGAGAAGGCAACTGCTGTTGCTCTGACTCTGGCCCCAAGTATGGATTGGGGCCACAGATAGACCTACAGCAGCCTCCTGTCCCCCACCCATTTCCTCTGCACCTACTGTCCTCCCCCACTTACTGTAAGGTGCAGTTCAGCTTGGGCTCCCCGCCCCAGCATGTACCATGTGGAAACTCCTTTCACTGCCTGGCCAATCAGCAGTGCTGATACTGCTGCATTGCCTGCTGGAACAATCAGCAACACTGCCCATTTATTGGCCAGGCAAGGGATGAGTTTCCACATGCTGTTTTCCAGGATGGGGCAGCCCAAGCAGTATCCAACAGTAAGATAATAGGGAAAAGGGAGAAACTGGGGAGCTGGGAAGGAAGGGGAAGAGACTAGGGAGCGTTTGGGACAAACTAGGAAGAAGGGGAAATGAGGCAGAGACTGAGGGGAGCTGGAGGGGGAGCAGGTGGCAAGGGGCAGGAAGGCTGCAGTGAGAAGTGGGTGGGGCAGAAGGAAAGGGGGACCTGCCCTCACTGCACTTCCACCACTGTTTTCCCTGGTGTAGGAGTCAGGGCAGAGATACAAGACAGCACTTCAATCCTTAGATTCTTTACTTGGAGAATTATAACAAATCTATACATTTTCCATATATAGAATCTAATTACTGGGGGGTTGCCATATTTGAGTAAATGCAGTAAAAATACAATTTGAAGTTTTCTAAGGGCATGACATTGGATCAAGTTCAATAGTCAAAAAGCCCATGGAGTCTGAAAAAAAGACTTCAGCATAGTAATAAGGTCTACTTTTTTTTTTCCTTTTTTTTTTCTTTTTTTTGAGTCCCATGGTGACTCTTTGCACTCTGAACTGTCTATGCATTTGACTGGAGGTCTCTCAGAAATACATGTTAATCCTTAAACTTTAAGAAAGTACTATATCATATGTCTGATACTTCCTTGTGAGATACTACATTGAATATTTTGCTGTTGGACAATATTTGCAACAACAATAGAGTCACTAGTATTTTGTATGCCAAGATCTTTTATTTTCAGGGGTATATATATATGGTCTGAACATGCATACACATGTGCATATACACACACAGCTACTTTAATCAATGAAACTATTAAAATGTAGCATACTGTCTTTATTATAATCACACAGGAACAATGCTATTTTGCATTTTAATTATATTGTGTTTTCTGTTGTCATTACAAGGACTAAGGAAACTTCTGAGTTAGCTTTGTTCATGTGAATTTAAGGATGTCCTTTTCAGAATACAGAGAATAGCTAAATGTAACTCTGAAAAACAGAAAATATAAAGTGAAGGTATATACCATCCTTCTTTCTTCACCTCCCCTAGTCGTTAATCCCCCATCCATTTTCTGTATCCTACCCAACTTCTCTACCTCTTATTACCCATCTTCTTCGCTATATCTTTTCAGGTTGCAATACTGTTGAATGCCTTAAGCACCCTGACATTTTCCCGTCTTCTCCCATATTCCCTCATCATATGTCAAATGAGTTATATCAACTTGAAAATGTTCTGAGCACCCAATGCATATTTTACTTTTTCTTGGCTCAGCAATCTAGCACCCGGTAACCTGTAGATCCAAACTTCAAGGTAAAAAAGTTTTTTTAATATCACTTCCCCAAAGGAGTGCTAGGTGGTATATACTAGATAAATGCTGAGTAAATGAGATCAGCTGGAGAAGATTAGGGAAGATACATACAGACATCTAGGGAGGTTAGGGGGAGGTTAGATCAAGTGAAAAATAGCTACCCAATCTAACTTAGTGTGCCCAGGTGTGAACCTTATACTTACGGCACTTTTCCATCCCTGTTTTTGGATATGCTCATTCGAGAAGCTTTAGTTCAAGCGCCCCCACCACCATTTTTAAGCATGGGGTCACTGGTACATGGAGATGTAGGAGGCTGCTGGAGTGCAGGTCTTACTGTGCTCTAGAAGACTTGGTTAATCCAGTCTGTTCTGATGCACTGGAATTCCAGCGTGTCAGAGCCACCTCCGTATTCAAGTATAGGCGCCCTTAGAGCCCCGGACGGTTGATATAAGCACAAACTACAGAAGTTCTAGGAAGGTAAGATCAATCTAAAAATGGCAGACCCAATCTAAATTAACCCTACCCCTACAGTAGTGTATGGGTACAGACAGAAATGCAGCTACCAGATATAACTCAGAACATTTTCTGCAAAGCATCCTGAGTTACAGTGATAATCCCAAACCAAACAGAAGTTCACTATTGGCTCCAGGGAGGAAGGAAATCTAGCTGAGGCTGGAAGCCTGCAGCCAGGTTCCTATACTAACAGTCACAGTTCTCTGCCCATGCTCACTGTTTTCAGAATGGGAGGAGGAAGGTTGCAGAGGGATCTCATTCTTGGGGCTTCCCAGAAAGTGCTGAAGAGTTAGGTGGGTGAATTGGAGCCCCCCCGCTACCTCAGAGGGGGTCCAATACACCCATCTTTTATTATCAATGAAACTATTAAAATGCAGCATACTGTCCTTATAATCACAAAGGAACAATGCTATTTTGCTTCATGGGTTGTGAAAAAACCCCAGACTGAACTCCTTCCACTCCCTTTCCCCCCTCCCATTCTGAAAACAGCAACAGGATGCCAGCTCCACAGACACAAGTTACAGAAGACACTACCTTTTGAAATGTCTTCATCTAATATCTCATGCAATGAGGGCTCAGATTATCATTCAATTAGCCATTTTTTAAGCTGTCTGTACCTATTCACTTGGGCTTGGTCATAGATGTAAACTGCTTTCTGTGGCCAGATTGGGCAAAAATTGTCACTTCTGTCTGCACCCTAACTTAGATTGTATTGGCCATTTTTAGACTGTTTAGCTCCTATTCAGTTTCTAGCCCAGCTTTGTTTTCCCTGAGGCTGCTGTCTTCCTACTCCCTCCCTAGAACCAAGCTATTTTTAGCCCCTCCACCCCTTCCCACAACCCTCAGACAGACAAACCTCTCCCACAGACTAGCCATCCTCCACCAACCACCACCCCGCCCCACCTGCACACTACTCCCAGTGCTGATTTACTGGCATTCTCCCACCAGAAGCCAAGGAAGTAAGTTTGGGTGGGGAGAAAGGCAGGATGAAGGTTTACCAGGGAGCTGTTGGTCTGGGGGCGGGGAGGGGGTTGGAGGCTAAAAATAGTCCCTGGTCCCATGGGGTGGGGGAAGAGAGACCCCACATCCTCCCTTTGGATGCTAGGAGCTTTTTGCAATCCTCCAACACCCAGAAGATCCTGGCTGTCCCTCTGTGACAGGGGGCCTCCTTGGGACCACCCTCCATGGCCCACCTACCTGTCCATGGGCAACTGCCCTCCTATTCTCGCTAGTCACAACTTGATCTTAATTGGTTCATTACAAGATCTTCTATAAGCGGGAGACTGCCCATTTGTGTCCCAATGCCAGGAGGCACTAACTGCGGCTCCTTCCATCCCCATACCGCAGCCCAAGCCTCGCAGATGGCATCTTGTACTTTCAAATCACTGGACCCCTCCCTGGGCCTTCGTATTGTCCCCTTAGGACCCGTCCATAGGCCCCACAATCTGGTGGCCTCTCCGCCATCATCCGGGCTACCTTGCCCCCCCCCCAAACCCATCTTCCCCTTTCGAGTGTGGTTCCTCTTGGACCTATGGCAACTTGCCCTGGCCCACCACCAAGTCAGTTGGGACCTCAAGCCTCCAGCTCTGGGCATTTCTTGCAGTGGACCCCTGGCCCTTTTGACCCCTCCCTGGGTCCTGGCCTCAGCCTGGGCCAGTCAAGGGTACTTCCATGGTCAGGTGAGTCTCTAGCCCCTCACACTGTCTAAATCTCCGGGTCCCCCCTCTGGGCCCTCCAAACAAACAGAGTAACCCACCCAGCGGTGGGGGCAAGGGGTTAAGGTGCCCCAACATGCCTTCCACCAGGGTGATAACTGGCCTGGCATTTCCTGGGTGCTCCCGCGCCACTGAGAGCTCCACCAGGCCACCCATTCCCGGCAGTATTCAGGTTATGCCCAGGACCAGGAGCCTCCTTCCATCCCCTTACAGATCCCCTGATTATTCTTCCTAGCAGCTCTCCCGCCAGGCAATGTTGCTGCCTGGCCTCCAGCAGCCAAACTGCCTGGTTTTATATGGCTCCCAAAATGGCTACCCTCATCAAGCACCTGGAGGCTGCCAACTCCAGGGCCTTAAAGTGGCAGGTACACCCAATGCCCTGCCACACCCTCCAATTTCCTCCTGATCTCCCATAGATCCTATCTGCTTCCCAATTCTCCTGAATCCCCTTCTGAAGCCTGCTTGCTCCCCTAATCCCTCCAAGATCCCCCCTGAATTCCCCCCATCCCAACTTACCTTAGATCCAGTGGTCTTAGGGATCCAAACTCCTCCTAACATTCCTGAATATCTGTATATACCCTACGGCTGAAATTCCTTTTCACTTTGTGCACCTAAAAGGAAATTTTCTAGCTGGTGATTTTTGTGGTGCTTTTTGCATTTGTATACAAACTGTAGGCCTATTACTGCTATGATGTAAATACACAGTGTGCACATGTAGTTACCTAACCACTTGCACATGCACGTGGCTATGCCTGCATATCCATTTAGGATACTGTCATATATTTAAGTTATGAAAATGCAGCCAGGCAAAAATTCATAACCAATGGATGTTAGAGAAGACACTGAAAATAATCCCATGCGTTGACCCCAGTAGCTTAGTGGTTAGATAACTTGACCTACAAGCAGGAAAGCCAGGTTTTAGGCCTCCCTCACATAAACAGGGTTTGAATCTGCATTTCTATCTTTCCAGAGCATGTTTCTTGCCACCATGCCATGAGTTCGGCATTATCTACAATTCTCTCCAGCACTTATTTTTAATTTGAGTTACTGAAGTGTGCATTTACTAGTCAATACATTAAATAAATGGTGAGCTGTGCCCTGTGGACATTTCTCACCTATTAGGAGCAAGTATCCAGCACCTGCTCCCTTCCAAAAAAACATAATAGGCCCCTGTGAAATGGCTAGTATTCACCTCAGATTCAGCTGATTCGGAGAACAGTGAGTCAATTTGGTGATTTGAATCACTGTCTTGAATAGATTCAGCCAAATCTAATTCAGAGATTCAGCTGCTGCTGAAATTCCGAATCACCAATGCCAGGCCCATCCACTGCCAGCTCTTCCATCCCCTGAAACAGCTACTATGCTCACCCCAGCTCCCAGCACTTTGGAAAAAAAAGTTCTAATTCACTGGTTGCTGTTGGGTGGGGGCTGATCCCCACTGCTCCCCTGTGGGGGGGGGACTGCATGGAGGGTTCTGTATTAGCCCCCCACCCCTCTACTCCCCCAGTCCCCTCCGCCATGCATGCCCAGCCCACCCCAGCTCCAGCCCTTTAAGGAAAAAAAAACAACAACCCCCCCGACTCACTGCCCAGCAGAGAGTGATCCGTGCTGCCCTCCCACTGCCATGCACGATGTGGGAGGGGGGACTCTGCATGAGCCCCCAAAGCTCTGAGGCTGTTCCAGGAGTTGTAAATCTTGGGTTTTTTCTTGGGTCTTTTTTTCTTAAAGGGTGAGAACTGAGGTGAGCAGAGCAGTGGTGGGGAGAGGCTGAGGAAACAGGCAGGGGATGGGGCTTGACAGGGGTCCCCCTGTCCCCTTCCCCCTCCCTACTTACCAACTCTGACTCCAGCTCCAGCTCTCCGGTGTAGCCAGTGGGGACTGTCCAAATCATCAAAGCTCTCCAAATCTTTTCAAAATATTCAGAGAGCTTTGAATAGATTTGAACCTGACTTGATTTGGGTTTGGAGATTTGGCCACTGAATGAGGCCAAATCTCCTCCAAATCAAATCAGCACATGAGGGTTCACACAGCCCTGAAACATACCTCATTGAGAAACCCACACTCCAGTTTATTCTGTTTTTCCTGGATCCACATATTTCCCTCTGTCAGCTTCCAAGAGGCTATATTTGAAAGGTACACTGAAGAAAGGTCTGAATAGTTTTATAGTTGGTAGGGTCAGAAGGGACCTGAGTAGATCATCAAGTCCAACCCCCTGCCATGGCAGGAAAGAGTACTGGGGTCAAACAACCCCAGCAAGGTATTCATCCAGCCTCCTCTTAAAGACCTCCAGGGTAGAAGCCACCACAACTTCCCTTGCAAGTTGGTTTCAGATCCTAGTTGCCCTGAAAGTGAAGTAGTGCTTCCTGATATCTAGCCTAAATCGACCCTCTGCCAGCTTGTGACTTTTATTTCTTGTCAGTCCTGGTAGTGCTCGGGAGAACAGGGACTTCCCCAATTCCTGCTGGTCCTCCTTGACCAGCATGTAAATGGTCACTAGATCTCCCCTCAGCCTTTTCTTGTGGAGGCTAAACAGGTTCAGGTACCATAGCTTCTCCTCATAGGGCTGCCCTGCTGACTCCTGATCATTCAGGTGACCCTCCTTTGGACCATTTCCATGTTGTCCACATTCCTCCTAAAGTGCGGCACCCAAAACTGGATGCAGTACTCCAACTGCCTGACCAGTGTTGCATGGATGGGAAGGATCACATCCTTGGACCTCCTTGAGATGCATCAGTGGATGCATGACAAGGTACGGTTGGCCTTCTTGACCGCTTCTCCACACTATTGGCCCATGTTGATTTTAGCATCAATAATGACTCCAAGATCCTTTTCTGACCCTGCACTGACTAGAAGGGAGTTCCCTAGCCTGTATATATGCTGCTGGATCTTCCTTCCCAGGTGCAACACCCTGCATTTGTCAGTATTGAAACCCATCCTGTTCTCATCCACCCACCCCTGTAACCTGTCTAGGTCTAATTGCAGCCTATTTCTCCATTCTATCATGCACACTTCTCCCCACATCTTAGTGTCATCTGCAAATTTGAAAAGGATGCTTTTTACACCCTTGTCCAAGTCCCTGATGAAGATGTTGAACAGTACATCTGGGGGGCCCTACTGCCCACATCCTTCCAGGTCAAAAATGACCTGTCCACCACCACTCTCTGGGTGAGGCCCTCCAGCCAACTAGTGACCCATTTGACTGTGTACGTGTTAACACCACAGTCCCCTAGTTTTTTAATGAGAATGGGGCCTTCCTAAAGTCCAGAAAGACTACACTGACTGTTACTTCTGCGTCTAAAGATTTTGTGACCTGGTCATAGAAAGCCACCAGGTTTGACTGGAAGGGCCTGCCTCTAATGAACCTGTGCTGGTTGCCCCTAAACATAATCTCTCCTGCTGGTCCCTTGCGGACATATGCCAGGATAACTCTCAAAAAGCTTACCCAGGACTAACGTAAGACTGACTGGTCTATAATTTACTGGGTCCTCCTTCCTCCCTTTTTTTTAAATGGGAACCACACTGGCCCTTTTCCAGTCCTCCGGCACTATGCAAGAGCACCATGTGTGCTCATAAAGCCATGCCAGGGGTCCCACAATGATCTCTGCTAATTCTCTCATCACTCTGGGGTGGAGATTGTCAGGACCTGCTGATTTAAATACAACCCATCCCTCCAGAAGTTCCCTTACTAGGTCCTCATTAACCCTAGGCCTGGGTGCCCTTCCCCTGGGGCCTACAAGGGTCCTACTGGGGAGGGGGTTGACCCAGTCCCTGCTCAGAAAAATGAAAGCAAAGAAATTGTTAAATAGGTTAGCAATTAGTCCTGTATTAAAAAAAGTACTTTTTGTTGTCCTTGATCTGGGTAGCTAGTCCCAGTTCCATCTCCAGCTTGGCCTTCCTGACCACCCCTCTACATCCCTGAGCAACTGAGATATAGTCCTCCCTGGTGATGGTCCCTCCCTTCCATTGTGCGTACACTTCCGTTTTAGCTAGGAGATGGTCCCGTATGTTTTGGTGAGCCACTGGGGCTTTTGCATCCTTTGTCCCATTTGATCCTTGTTGGGATTACCTCCCTTTGGGCTTGGAGGATCATCTCCTTAAGGAACGGCCACTCTTCCTGGACACCCAACTCCCTTCCCCTCTGGGACCTCAGTGCCTCCCCGACTATTCTCCTGACCTCATTGAAATCCACCCTCTTGAAGTCCAGGGCTCCTGCCTTGCTGCAAGCCTTTGACACCTTGCACTGGATGGTGAATTCTAGCAGACAATGATCACTTTTGCCCAGGTGATGGAGCACCCACAGACCTCTTCACCAGATCATCACCCATGGCCAGGACCAGATCCAACAAGGCATTTCCACTGGTGGGGCTGTGCACCTCCTGGGTTAGCTGGAGGTCCTGTATCTTGGCTAGGAACCTATGTGAGTGGTCAGACCTGACTGATTGCTCTTCTCAGCAAATGTCTGGAAAGTTCAGGCCACCCATGATGACCACATTCTTTGACCTAACTACCTCCGGGAGCTGACCTGAGAATTCCCAATCTAGCTCTTCTCCTTGTTGGGTGGTCTATAGTAGACCCCCACCATTAAGTTCCTTTCCCCTCAACCTCCTTGTATTCTAACCCAGAGCATTTCAGTGTGCCCCTCCTCTGACCCAGTGGCACTTGTTGAGGATGTCTATTTCTCCTTGACATAAAGCACCACACCTCTACCTCTCCTCCCTGTCCTATCCCTCCTGTACAGCCTATAGCCCTTGATATTCACTGCCCAATCATCCATTGGGTCTCACCACGTTTTGGTGAGCTCCACGATGTCTGGGTTGGTGTTAGCTAGCAGGAGGTGAGTTCCTTCTGCTTGTTCTCCATACTATGAGCATTAGTGTAGTGGCATTTGAGGCCTCCTGAAGATGCATGCACTGGCCCCCTAATCTCAGTACTACTTGAGCCCCTGTTGCTTACCTGGGTATTTGTTCTGAACATTGTCAGTCTAGGCTGGGCTGTTTTTGTGGGTGAAACTAGGTTTAGTGGTCCAAGGCTTCTTCTGCCTTTGTCTTTCCATTCTACTGATGAGCCTAGTTTAAAGCCCACCGAAGGAGATCAGCCAACCAAGAAGAGAACATATGCTAACCTTTGGGGGAAAGGTGAAGCCCATCCCACCTGAGCATGTCTCTTGTCCTGATGTATGGGTCACTGTCTAGGAAGCCAAAGCCCACCTTGAGACACCATTCCTGAAGCTGCAAGTTGACCTCTTTGAATATTTTCTAATCTGAGGCAGCTGATGCAGGTTCTAACACTCTCTGGGTTTCTACTCTCTGGGAGAAAGCTTCACTGCCAAAATATGGGATGGCCCCTCCTCCATCATTTTTCCAGATCTTACATGCGTACACATCCAAGTATATTGCCAATTGCAGATTCTAAGTCCACAAATGCACACTTGCATTCACAGAAAAGAATCAAAACTAGTGCATAAGTGCTGAAAAATCACTTACACAGTTAGATATCTGTTATTCAGGCACACAAAGGATAACAGAATTTCATGCTAGAAGCTTTCTAGGCATTCTTTAAAATTATAAGAACTAGATAATCAAGTGATAAGATTGTCTAGTTCAATTATAAGAACTAGATAATCAATTTTATTCTTTAATGCTAATTTTTAGGAGAGCTTTATTTCCTTTCTGGATCTCCTTTATAAGTTTGAACCAATGATTTTACCTCATGTCTTCACATGGCTCAGAAATTTTCTAGACAATCTTAGTAATCTTTCAGATTTAAGGTACTTAGAATTGCAAACCTTTAAGCAGAAATTTTTGCTCAACCTTTATGATAACCAAATTGAGACTTAATAAAAGATAAACTAAAAAGAGCTTGAACCACTCTTCTTTACTAAATTCAAATGCCAGAAAAAATCACTAGATTGAATTTAATTTATATTGAAAAGTTGAGAGGAACAAATCTGTAACTATCTACAAAGACAAGGCATTGTTATCAGGAAGGACAGTATTCGACATCTTTTGTGATTAAAAGCCCCTGTTCTAAATACTATCCAAGAGATGGGTTTTTTTTAAGTAATAGCCTATCAAGTATATAGTATTCCCCTCTCAAACATGTCACAGGATCATTCAGGTACAGAGCAAAATTACAGTAGGATAAAGTCTACGGCTTTCTTAGGGCTGGCTTTGGAAACAGGAACTACCTACAGACACTGAGCCTACTCTGCAAAGATCTCTTAGGTTTGGTAAGTCTGCAATAGTATTTCTACTTGATCCTTGACCTTAGACATTGCTGCTGTTTATTTCTCAGCAGATCCAGGAGTCAACCATCATGTATGCAATTACTAAGGCAAGAAGACACTTCAGAATAAGGCATACTTGAAGTAACACTCTATGTTTGAAGTGAAAAGCAGCTTTCATCATATTCCAATTATAGCTCTGCCAAATTGCTTCAAATAATTCAATACTGCTGCACAGTGAAGGCAGTTGGAACACATGCTGGAACTGCTGGAATTCAAATCTACAGAACACAACACAAATAACAGAACATTAGAAATTCTTCTTGTCTCATTATCATAAAATGCCCTTATTGAATCATTCTCAGTCACTAGTTCCAGCTTCAGGTGGAAAATGTGAAACAACTTTACATTCCTTTATTTCCAGAAGTTTTAATTAGTCACTCATGGCTCCCCACATACTAAAAGAGCTAGAGTCATCAATGGGAAACCAAACTTTACTGAAGTTTCAAGGTATTCAACCTAAACTAAAAGAATGTCAGTAATTGTAATCAGTAAGAAACTGGTCTTTTTTAAGGCTTGTCTTCTCACTCAAGCTGTATGAATATAGACAGGGAGAAGCATATGCAGCCATTTGCTGCTCCCAGGAGCTACATGAGGGAAACCAGGATACATTGGTGATGCACAGGGGTTGCACACAGGTGCACAGACACCCCCTGAGATCAGCCATGTACCCCTTGAAAGTGCCAGCCATGAAACTGAAAGTACACTTCTGGTTTTGCTGCTGTCTTGGTGATCAGCCACTGGGGGACCCACCCAGTTGGCAATCTGTTGCTGGGGGACCTCCCTCCGGTTGACGATCGGCTGCTTTTTTTTTAATGGACTGAAAGAACTGGTACAAAGGTATTTCCTCTCTTCTAATACATGACAAGCACATGAAACCTCAAGAAGAATACTTCTCCCTTGTCTATAAATCTGTATTCATGCCTTCTGGTTGCAATCACAGACTTGATTTTATTAATTATATTTAGTTGTGATAATCTATATGATTGATTTATTAATATATTTTGAATTATAATTACAATGGTAATATTTTGATTTTTTCTGATTGAACTTTTGTTGGGAATTGAATCATGAACTGTGGATAAAAATACTGTAGATTGTGGTCTTAAAGAATTAGCTAAAAGGCAAATACCTCAAGTGCTTTTTGTATTCTCAAAAAGAGAGACTTCTCTACCTTGTTAGAGACTGTGAAGATATGCCTTTTTTTAGAATCTCAAAGGGAAAAGTAGCATCTAGTTTGTCAAGACCCTTCCTTCTGTTCTCTTGATGAATTTTAGGAAGATTTTTCTTATTGCTTAAAAAAATACATAACTTTAAGGGAAACTTATACAGTTGGAAAATGTTTCGTATAAAACCTAGGGGTTTTTCTTAGAAATAACATAAAGCTTCTTTGAGATGTTTACTTGCAAAATGGTTTGGATTTAAATTCAAGGCTACATATGAACAGATGTTTAAACCTAAATATAATAAGGTCAACTGATATTATCACTACTGATTGCTAAAATAAGTCATTTAAGTATCAAATGTTAAGGCTAAATTACTGTCTGGCAATGCTTAAGCAACCATCAGCAATGTAAACTAGCCAGCTTGGGGTGCTGTGCCACTGCAGGTAGGCTATTCTAGACAAGCTAGTTTAGGTTCCTGTATATTACACTGTAATACTCGTATTTGAAACAGAGCTTCAAGTACTGTTAAAATCTAATAAAAATGACAGAGTATCTCAGAAAATGGACTGAATATAGGAAAGAGTTAAAACTAAAAAAATGTTTTGAGAGTTCTCTCCACAAAAAATGTGCACAGGCCATGTATAGACATCACTGCTTTCCCAGTACAAATGACGAGTGCACAAACTTTTAAGATTTTTCTCCCTGAACAAAAATAGCTATTTCAGGAGAAAAAAAATCTAGGAACAACCGGGTTTAACTTGCCTCTGGACACTTTCTTCTGAAAGAGTGAAATTCTATACATATGCCTTCTTGAAGAAGTCACAGCATCCTAGTCAGTGTGCTTTGCTCCTTGCACCTTACATGGGTCCAGGGAGATGGCATGCTACTCTGGCTGGACTCTTCAGACATTTGTACACATGCTTGCGCTGCAGTGCCAGGCACTTTTAAAAGTGAACTTAAAAGCACATGCATTTGTATAAACAGCAAAATGCGTATCATCCCTGAGAAAATGGTGGCAGAGTGTTTTTGAACTAAAACCTATCAAAGGTACTTTAGTTCAAAAGCATACCGCTGCCATTTTCTCAGGACTGATACGCATGTCCCCATTTATACAAATCCATGCAACGCAGTACTAGGTGCGAAAGATTGCATGTTCTGCAGACTTGATTAATCAAGTCTGCTCCGACATGCTGGATCTCTGGTGAATCAGAGCAGACAAATATTGAACTGGGACCTTTCCCAATGAAAATGTTTAATTTTAGTTTTTAGTCAAATCTTCATTTTCATGGCAAATGATAAAAAGGAGAAGAATTCCTGATTAGTATTAGCATCCAAACATGATGCCAGTAGGCAACAGGACAGTAGACTACCAAAAATAGTTAGGCAAAAAATATGACTAGAAAGTATTTTCAGATGTCTTCCTTTATTGATCACAGCTTTGAGCTTCTTAATATCCTAGATAGTCCAAATATTAAGGTAACTGTAGCAAATAAGCCATATGTGATGTTGTGGAGGAATACACTTCTACCAACAAATCCAAGTTGCACAAGTTAATTTAATGTAATTTGGGACATCATTAACTTGTTCCAAATATACTCTTAAGACAATATGTGAGGAACATGGTTCATACAATAGTAATTCCTTGATTTCATGCTCATCTCCCTCTTGAAATATAGCAGGTCTTCTAACAATATTAAACATAAACACATCTTCTGGTAAGAGTATGCCATTTACATTATTTCTCCCATGGTGTTTGTACCACATCTAGTCATAAGCTGCCAAAATTTTCTATTGTATAAAGAAGTCTTCATGTCTATATATGAAAATTATTAGTATTTTCACACAGATAGCCAGGGGTAAAAATCAGAAGGTTTAAAATAGGGACTGAGGCAAATGGTCATAAGTTATCAGTATAAAGATACGCTTTGTCTTCCTTTGTGGACTTTACAGCAGATTGAATCAGACCTTATTTTACAGACAAAAAATGGTAGATGAGTAGCACTACTGAACTCCAAGAGGATTGAAAATGGAACTTACCACACCTACAGTGCAAAGATCACTGTTCCTAGCAACTCTAGTAAATAGAATGTCATCTTCCTCATTTAAACACTGAATAGGTCAAACAATACATCTTAACAGGTTACATTATTCAAAGCAACCTGTAAAACCCCATATTGTTCTGCTAAGAATACAGTCTCCTCTATTTACCAAACAGCATTACAACTACATGGAAAGCTTTAATAACATGGACTTTCTCAAAATGAACAATAGAGAACTTATATATGGAAGCTAACTCTGGTTAGGTAATATCACAGGCCTTAGAGTGCATCTTTGGATACCATGAAAGTTTCCATTCAGACATAGTTACTCAACAGATTAGCACTTATGTGGGCTACTTAATGATCTGAGATATTTCATAATAGAAAGCACTAGCATTTTTTTTCCAAAAGATACATAATGATTTTTATATTTAAATATTATTTATTGACTTTTAAGCCATTCAGATTAAACATATTTCTTAATATACATCATAATCAAAAGGATGTTTTTAATACAAAAGTACTAAGCACGTCAAAGTTATCCATAGTGAAATATATTTCAATAAACATAATTAAATTTAGTGAGGTGAGAAATCTAAAACTGCTAATTGATGATCTGGTTAAAAATGAGAAAAACACTACCTTCACACCTGTGCTTCAGGACGAAGATGCATAAATATTCAATGTACATTCTTTAAGGAATCTCTAAGTCTTTCACAAAAAGACTTGTTCATTCATTGCTCCATCATAATGACCTCCTGAATGATAATTAGTTGGGCTTTGCAGAAGGACATTTTGGCCAATAATGGAGTTCAGTGATAAAATCCTCTATAGCTGTGATAACGTTGATACTTTAATAATACTTTTATTGATCTTAAGAAGGGAAAGTTTGATATGAGGGAGAACAATTTGCTGATCCATAGGTTTGCACAGATATCTATGTCTAGAACTGTAAATAATCAGCTCTACATCAGCTCTTATTTATGAAGCAGGAAGCTCTGCACTATTATAAACTGAATTTGTAGGAATATGATTGCGGCTTTCCCAGTTTTTCATCTCTACCTTATCTCTGCTTTTTTCTGAAGAAGCATAACGAACTAAAAAAAATTAAAAGTTCACATCTGGTTTCTGACATAGAACTCATAAAAAATATTGAATATTTGTTGAATAAATAAAAGGTTTATTATCTTATATGTTCTATTTGACAAATAGCAACTTGTTTAGATGCTGGAGGTGCAAGGGGGGAAAACGATTGCTATTATATAAAATATGACTAGAGCCCACAGAAAAACTAGTAACAAAAGTTTTTATTCAAAGATATATTTAGTCAAAGTAGAGAATATTTCACATGAACGTATTGATTTAAATTTTATATAGGAAACAAAAAAGATTATTTTGACTCTTGCTTTAATTTTTTTATTTTAACATTATTTTTGTAATACTTTACTAAGTTATATATTAATACTTTTGACATAATCAACATTAAAAAATTCAATTGTATTCAAATATTGTTTTTCAGACTATACTTCCAATTAAAAAAGGCTTTTGTATTCAAAATCAGAACCAATGATGATGTTACAAATTCAATTTTCTAACCATCTCTAAGAGGGAAAAAGAAGTATCTAACCATATCTTTTTTTCATCAACATAGACATGGAGACTATCACATGGAGACTCTTTTAATGAGATAATTACTCAGGTCCAACAGCTGTGTTTTCCTTAATCCACACAAATCCATCTCTTTTAGTAGCAAGAGGTAAAAATATTGATTACATTACAGTAACTGAATGCAGTCTTTACCCTAGGAAATTATTTTAAGTAGTTAATGTACCAAATTTTCAATTTTTATTAGGTTTTTCCCCTGACCTATGGTAACATATTGTTAAAGCAAGTCCAATGCATTTATTTGAAAACATAAAATCATAATTATTGCTCATAAGAGTAATACAGTACTAAGTCACATAGTAAATATATCTTCTAGTCAACCCTCCCTTTAGCCATGGTAAAACTGATTTTCCAATTAAAAAAGAAAGTAAACCTCACTTCCAGGTTGTCTAAAGAGAGAATTTATTTAAGTTATTCTACAGAACTAAATAGCTTTAAGGATAGAAGGAAACCTATGTTTCACATAAGACACATATATTGGACAATTAAAGAAAAAAGACATGCCATTCAGACCAAACCAAAATGTTACACTAATACAAGAAAAAAATGTCAGCTCTAAGATTTTTGTATTGCATAAGGTACAGTATTGTTGTCACCTGTGTCGCACCTTGAGAGTCTTAATTTCCACAGACTCCTAGGGCGAGAACGAACGCTCTCTAACTAATTTCTTTTTCCCGCACTAGGTTTTGATTTCCCTT
>JAGPOW010000229.1:870878-901166 GCA_030014935.1 Caiman crocodilus
CTGGCTTCAGGCGTTACTACAAGGGGTTTGATTTCACTACGAGGGTTTGGCTTCTTAGGTGGTGTCATGAGTCACCGCCTACAATGCAATTTGCACAACCTGAAGATTTTTTTTTCTTTTAGTTGAAAGGTTGCACTTATAAAAGGGTTAGTGAATGAAACTATTGCTAATGCATCATCTGACTGTGAGAAGAGATGACTCATTTTGTGACCTATAGGTCAATTAATTATCATTTATATACAATTAAACTCCAGCAATTTTGCAACAATGAAATAATATTGTTTGGAGTTACTAAATAAGTACATTACTAAATAATCATTTTACATCTGTAACTTCAATTGCTTTTTTAACCTAAATGCAGTAACTTACGTTTAAAATGCAGTAATGAAATTGAAGTTAGCTATAAGAAATACCACTATGAGTGTGGCTAAGCATTGGAACAGGCTACTCAGAAAGGTTGTAGAATCTCCACACTTGGAAGTTTTAAGATCAAGTTAGACACTCAACTGCAATAGTTTAGTCAGTGACAATCCTGTTTTGCCCTTTGACTCCTACTTTTCTATGGGAGCCCATACATGAGATCAGAAGCTGCTCCAGTGCACTGTAATTACAGTGTGTCAGAGCAGACTGCATTAATTGAGTCTGCTGGAGTATGTTGATTATCACATTCCAACCAGCCTCTGTGTCCCCTGTATCAATGTCACTGTAGTTCAAAATGGTGGGGGGGTACTTTATCTACAGCTCATTGAATGAGCTGTAGATAAAGTGCCCCTGCCGACACTTGGAAGTGTGGTAACACTGATAAAAGAGACACTTTGGGAGCTTTAATTAGGGTGGCTCTCAGAACAGATCTAATTGAAGCAGCATGCATAAAAATGCCCTGTGATTCTAACACCCAATGTAGTTTACAGAGGTGGATATGGATTCCACGCCTATTTTTAACATGGGATAATGAGAAAGGGATAACGAGGCTCAAGAAGTTAGATGCCCTATTATTTTCTTTATATAGCACAAGATGATATCTACCCAGATAGTCTAAAACCAAATACAAATTACAGTTATTTTTAATGCGCACAGAAAAATTAATGGTAACGTGTGTTTATTGAAACCAAGAACTAGTCTGTCACAAATCTAAAAAACATTGACAAAGATGAGCAACTCCTTAGCAAGTAAAAACACTTACATTGCTTCATAGATTCTAGTCATAAAGCTGTAAGCTGATCAGCAAATTAATCTGTACCATCTGATTACTTGAAAAGTGACCAAGCACTTTACAGGTAACCACCAATAAACATTTTTTCCAGGCTATACATGTTTATCTTTCCTTTTTGCACCAATCAAGAATAAATATTTTCACTGCTAAAAATAATGACTATGTCACATTTGAAAAAGTATTATTTTGTTAGAAACATCACTCAGGTAATTATTAAGAATCTGTGTCATAGTTTATATGTAATGATTCCATCTTACAGCACGTTAAAATATATAACACCACATCTGCCAATACCAGAAAATCACTTGTCTGAATCTAACCGAAGAAGCTTAAGAGTACCACTTGTATAATGGCCCATGACAAAACACAGGGTTTTTTTTCCTATTTATAAAGTTTTCTTTTCTTTATCTTTTGAGTAACCAGTAAATAAGGATTACTCAGTTGTTTTTTTTTATAGATACCATCTTAACTACTAAAAGGGGAGAAATATTCCTAGCGCTGTAAGAAAAAGGATGAAATTCATATATTATTTACTAGACCTCTAATGAAAACTCTTATCCTAGGGTCATCATATTATCAGCTTACTGGATCATTCATACTAAAATATCAGACAAGCAACATGTAATCCATTCAACATCCTTTCAACCTAAAACCAAAAATGCACTATGTGAAATATATATGTACACACATCCACACAATAAGCATATATTGATCATCTTTTCTATTTATTGAAGCAGAGAAATAGTTTATATGCCCAGTTGTGGATCTTGTACCATGCAGTATTAAATGTGTCTTACTTAACAATTGTGATATCCACAGTATCTAAAATCTTAAAAAGGTCCAACTATTCAGCAAAATGAGAAATAAAACAGAAATAAAACAGAGTAAACAAACTGTGTAGCCTACTACTTCCACATGCACATGAAAGCATTTTAATATCTTGAAGTTAGCTTTTCATTTCATTACAAAATAGTGCACATTCACTGCACACTTCTGCAGTCAGCTGTTTATATTTAACCTGTATTTTTACAATACAAATTAGTCCAGCAAATGTATCACTAAGCCAGCAGTACTCATCTCCCAATATTAATTTTGCTGTACCTTTTTTCCCCCCATAAAGCTGAGTAATGTGGACAATGCTAAGAACAAAATCATTTATTAGTAGGAACATCTGGATGACAAGTCACATAGTGAGAACAAGAGAAGTAATAGAGATTGGCAAAATTACTGTGCGATTCTTCTGAAGCAATCACAAAAGATACTGATTCCAAATCAAAGGCCTATTTGAGTTTAAGTGACACGAGGGAAGGGAGAGAGGTTCTTTTCTGGTACAAATTGTAGTTCCACAAGTGTTCGCATCAAAATAATCTTTACTTATATTAAGAACATTCCTAAGCATGAGTCAGCTGTCTCCAGAGCAGCCACTCAATATCATATAACTTATAACTAGAGTTACTTATAGGTACATACAAGTGTTACATTTAGATTGATGGGTCCAAGGTTAGTTTGACATAAACACATCATCATGTAGGAGCTCATGGTACCTAAATCACCCCAAAAAGGGTGCAACTAATCTGAGTTAGTTCATTTTAGGAGGTGAACTAACTTTAGTTTGATAAAGGATTAACTCAATCTTGCAAGCACCTTTACATGTTCACAGCACAACCCCAGGGCTGGGAAAGCCCAGCCATTAGCCTCAGCTTTGGGGCTATGCTGTTCCTACTCTCTCAACTCTAACTGAGCTATTTTTAGCCCCTCCACTATCCTGCCCTCCCCTTCCCCCACCCCAACGCTCCTGAAGACCCACCAACTTCCCACTATAGAAATGACAGCCCACCCTGGATCTGCCCCATACCCCAAGATCCACTGTGGACCCATCACCTGCTACTGATCTCTCCAGCACCTCCCCCACCCCCCCAAGTTATTTACCTCAGGCTACCTATACCACTCCCACAAGTAGCAAATGCCTAAATGTGACATTCGAGACTTCGGTTTAGGCAGCTTAAAGTAAGTCACCGACACAAAAACAGTGTGTTGAATGCTTGTATATACCCTGTCATGATATACCTTGTGATAATAATATGGAGTTTGTATTTATTGGCAAAATATTAATAGATCCATAGATTTCTGGATTGTAAGGCAGGAAGAGTTCTTGGAAGATCATCAGCTCCACCCCCTGCACCAAGCAGGAAAAATAATTGGGTCAACACCCCTCATCAAGTGACCCCAGCAAGGTGACTGTCTAGTCTTCTTTTAAAGATTTCCAGGGTAGGTGGTTGCACCACCTCTGGAGGGAGTTTATCCCACAGCCTGGACACCCTGACTGTGAAGAAATTTTTCCTAATGTTGAGCCAGAATCAGTCTTTCCAGGAGTTTATGGATATTACTCCTGGTTTTCCCCTCAGGTGCCCTGGTGAACAGTTGCTAATCGAGCCCTTGATGTACAGCCCTTGTGCAGTGGTAAGCTGCTACTAGGTCCCCTCTCAGCTTTCTTTCCTACAGGCTTAAGAGTCCCAGATCCCTCAGCCTTTCCGCACGTGTCTTGCCGTGTAAGACTCTGAGCATGCAGGTGGCTCTTCTTTGGACTCTCAAGCTTGTCCATGTCCTTGTTAAAGTGTGGTGTCCAGAACTGGACACGGTACTCCAGCTGCAATCTCACCAGTGCTGAGAAAAGCAGAAGAATCACCTCCTTGGTTAGGCTGGAGATGCATTGATTGATACATGCCAGATCATTATTTGCCCTACTAGCTAAAGCATCACACTGTCGGCTCATGTTCATAGTGTGGTCTATTATTACCCTCAAGCCCCTTTCATTCTTGGTGCTAGTCAGTTTGGTGCTGCCAGGCCTGTAGGTGTGTTAGGGGTTGCTCATCCTGAGGTGGAACACTTTACATTCTCTAACTACATTAGCTTCTGATCCACCCAACTTGCCAGCCTGTCTAGGTCTGACTGTATCTGTAGCCTATCTTCAAACATGACCGTGCTTCCTCATGCACCCAGCAGTGTCATCCAAGAACTTGCCATGAAGACATCCCACATACAAATTGCTAATAAAGATGTTGAAAAGTACTGGACCTAGCACTGACCCTTGCAGAACACCGCTGCCCGTTTCTCACCAGGATGACAGGATGTTTTTTCCCTTGGTCCAGTGAAAGACTGAGGCAAAGTAGTCCTTCAGGAATTCAGCTTTTTCCTGGGTGCCACCAACCAGAAGCAATCGCCCCACACTCTCATTTGTTTTCCTCCTGTTCCCTTTTTACCTAAAGAAGGACTCCTTGTCTTTGATTCCCATTGCTAATCCAAGTTCCGTCACCTCTTTAGCCTGTCTTGTCTGTTCCCTGCAAATGCAGGCCATCGTGGAATAGTCTTTCTTGGGGACCACCCCAAGATTTCATTGTTTATAAGCCTCTTTTTTCTTTCTTAAAAAAAACATGATTTGCCTGTTTCACCAAGAGGGTTTCCCAGCCCTTCTATTACCTTTTTTTCTGCATGGGAGTGGACTTTCTTTGTGCTTTAAGGATTGTGTCCTTAAGAAACAAACACTCTTCATGCACACCTTTCATCTTTGGTCCTTGGTCCCACAGCACTTCCCCTACTAGTGACCTAAACTTTTCGAAATTTTCATTATGTACACACAATTTTCTTCCCAAAATATGCACACATCTGGAAAGAAAGTTCAGAATCAGGGTGCTGCAGGTATGTCAAAACTTTTTAAGCCTCAGTGGCATATTTAGATGCATACTTTAATGCACATTAGCCTATTTTAATACACTTTAAAGTGTCACTGAAAAAACATGCTATTTGGTTCATATGCAAAAAAAAAAAAAAGCTAATGCATGTTGTGTCACTTAAAACCTAACCCATGTCTAGTCCAAACCAAGCATGTGAACAGTCAACCACAGATATACATTCCTTCCTTTCTCCTCTCATTGCAGACCTGCCAATCTCCTTCCCATAGATATGTCAGATCCCCCGAATCCCACATGGACCTGCTGTCCCCGGCCCCCCACCCAAACTTACATAGACCACGTTCTCTGTGCGACACTCAGCACTATCAACCATGTACATGTGAGATCTGGTCTATGATTACACAGCTTAATGTGAGCCACACCATTATAGTTCAGGTCCTAGTAATGTGTGCACACATTGGTAGCACTGCCAAAGTGCTGGGAAAACTCAGCTACTCACCCAAGCTCTGGGGCTGCACTTTTACTTCCCTCCCTCCCTCTCCCCCCAACCTCCTCCCTCTGACAAGGATATTTTTAGCATTCTGACCCCCCTTCACCTCTGGACAGACAGACTCTCCCACAGACCCACCAACATGCCCTTGCAGACCAACCAGCCCTCTAAATCATGCCTACACTGTTGGCTTAGAAATGGTATTTAAAGGCCTGTTTCTTGAGGAATTGGCATATAGGTATAGATATAGATATATGCATTATAAGGGGTGAAGATGGGCACTAGGGGTTAAATGGATTTGTAAGTGCTTGGAAGATGCACACACAACTTTTCATGGCCCTGGAAGTAGACAGTCTGTCTAGCACAACAATGCTAATGGATGGATACAGCCTGGGTGCCAAAGAAGTATGCACCATACTGTCCCATAACACAAGATAAGTGACACCAGCAACAAGGCCTCAAAAAGCGGGGGAGCGGGCTGGTGTAAGTCCAGTTTTGGGGGAATAGACCAAATTGGGAGAAGGCCTGGAAGGCTTTATGGATGTGTGACCACAGAGAGACAACCAATAAGAGATGACCATAGATGAAGTCATCAGGAGTCATCAAGGTGAAAGAAAAATACAAAAGTAAAGACATGAGATTAACAAAGGGTCCCTCCCTTTGTCTCATCTCTGCCTGTTTTGCTTTCTGAGAGGGGTCCCCATCCCCCTGGGAAGTGTCACTGAGGCCACCATGGACTGAGGGCATACCAGCAGCCCATCTCATGCACCCTACTGGAGGGGGGCTGAGGGCCTTGGCCTTCCACCTCCAGGCTGCTAACACCCAGGACAGAGAGCCTCTGAGTGGAACCTACATCCTGACCAGATGTACTTTGACTCTGATGATAGCCCTGGGATTGGTAGATATAAACTTGTCTGATTGTTTGTATTGCTGCTTATTTGTTCTTACTCTGTATCAATAAATTCATCAATTATTGGCTGGCAGGTGTTGTGGTCGGTCTGAGGGGTGTGCCCATCCAGAACAAAAGTATAGGTGTTGGGTCCAAATCCAGTGTAAACAAACCCAATCCCCCATGAATCTGCTAACCTCCCTGATACTGCTTGCCCTCCCTCTGACCCTAACTTACTAAGATAAAGCTCCCAGCACCAGCAAACATCTGTACACCCAGTACCTGATCTATAATTATTCCATTTAAAGCATGCTGTGTGATTATGGATTGGACCCCAGGAAAATCTATACATGATCTAGGACCCTTATTACCTAACTGTTATAGACTGGCCTCTAAATCTAAGGCAAGACTATCAGTTATAAATGCTTCAGATTTTCCTGCCATATTCCCAGGCTGTATCATTTGTAGCTACAAATAGAACATCATGAGAACTTAATTGGCATATAGTTCCAAAAGCTTTACTTTAAGAAAATAAAATATAAGATAATAAAATACCTTCTCCATTAATGAATGTGTGGAATACAATACAATAAAATACAATACAATACATACCTGTATGTGAATTGCATAAGCTATTTATATACATGCACAAACAAATACATTTTCACAGATATATGTGCAAAGAGATATAGCATATTTATACATGTATAAAGCATGGACAATGTGAATATACAATACAATACAATCATGTAGATGCACTGCATATGCAATTTATATATATGCACACATACTTGTATACATATATACATGCAAATAGATAGATGTATCTATTAGGGCTAGGCAAAATTTCACTGGCCGTTTCATTTCAACACTGTTTCGACTCATTTTGAGGTTGACACAGAAAAAATGAAATGAAACAAAGGGCTTCAAAACAGCCTTGAAACAAAATGAGGCTAGTGAAAATGTTTTGAAAGTTGAAGTGTTTTGACCATTACAGCTAGGGATGGAAGTCAGTCCAGCTGGGCTGACTTCCCATCCCCAGCACTAAATCAGGTGGGGGATGGGGAGTCAGCCCAGTTGGGCTGACTCTCTGGCCCCAGCTGATCTACCAAAACGTCAAAATAGAGTTGAAACAGCCCTACTTTTTTGACAAAGCAAAACAGAACAGCTGTATCAAATTTGATACAAATTACTGGTCCATTGAAACTTTGAAACTCAAGGCAAAACGGAACGGTGCCATTTTGCACATCCCTAATTATCTATGCATGTATACCACATGGATAATGTGAATATTATATAATGGTTAGTGACAGTGGAAATCTTTGACACACAAATTTCCTAGTTGTATAGTAGCTCATTTCATGCAACTACTACATAATATTACTCTGTAACTTTTATATTACTGGGCAGTTCAAGACACTAAATTTATCAGAGTGTTACTCTTATTTTGTCTTCCTTCTAACATAAACTGACATCCAATATTTTTACTTCAGTGCCTTTCTTGCATGCTTTGAATTAAAATTTAATATACTGATTGAGCATTTCTACCTTGAAGTAAAACTCTGAGTATTTTTCCTCAAGTATACTGTTTGAAAACAGTAAGTATGATAATATATGAAAGAATAAAGATGAAGTCCCATCAGGACCTATTCACTTAGTGATTTTTCTTTTAATTTTTAGAACAGTGAAGTTCTGCAGGTGAGTTCATAGTTATTCAAAACCCACTAAGAAAGTTATCTGAAGACTGTAGATTTAATAAAGTGAAAATACTCACCAGAAAATGTGTGTTTTCTTGATACATCCTTTCATCATATTATTTGGTGATACTGGCTGAAATTCTGCCCTTCTTTGCAACCTTAACATTTTCATTGGAATCAGAAAGGTTGCCTAGTATGAATTACAAAGAACTTCAGCTTTTTGGAATAACAATTTTACAAATTAATTTTGGATATCTATTTGAATATAAAAGAGTACCTCTTGGTATTTGATGCTACAAATATGCCTGAGCTATCAGATAGTTCAGGCATTTCCTGATAAAATGAATAAAATTTTCTATGTGCATTTCAACCAGTAAAAGATAATAGTAGGGAAGAAAATATACGCTTAGAGTTACTAAAAAGAGCTCTCTGTACCAGAGACACTGACTGAGACAGGAAACTGCAATTCTTCAAGAGTTTTGTTCAAACAAATAGGTATGAAGCAACAAGGTGTGTTTTCTTTTTGGACGGTATCCTGAAAACATTTATTTTCCTTTTTTTTGTTTTTGTTTTTTGTTCATTCGCTTGCTTTCACCTGAAGTTTTCTGGGATGGAAACTGGATTTATAATATAACATGTATGCACAAAAAAGATGAAGTTAATCAAATATATTCTCTCTTCACATGCTGCTGGTATTACTAGTGAGAAGGTGCACAATTCCAAACAACCAAACAAATAAAAATATCATAGTATAAAGTGTAGGAGACACATTGGTTACAAACACTTTGATGTTTGTATTCAGGAAGAAGTGGAAGCCTGAAACCCTTAAGAACAGTCAGTCATGTTACAGCACTTAGGTCTTCTTCAAAACTTCAAAAATTTTAAAACTTTCTCTGAATCTTGCCTCATTTTCTGCTGCTGCCAGGTCACTGATATCCCTGATCAGGATAGGAGGGGGTTGGGAGGCATATTTTAATGACAGTATAATGGGAAAGGAAAAATGAAGCAAGGACCCTGCTGCACAATGAAAGGAAGAAAAGACTATCTCAGAATAAAGTAGGCCAAATTAGAACCTAGACTAATTATTTAGTACAACATTTCACATACCTCTAGTAATACATCTTTGTTTGGCTTTTATATATTTATTGATGTTATGACCAAAATGTGTTGGTCAATTTAATCTAGCTCAAAAAGCATCCTGTTTGCCTTCTACCTCAGTTTTAAAGTTACTAGCAAGTAATTTCCCCTGAGAAAAAAAAAGTGTTTCTCAGCTATAGCTTTGTATTTTTAGTTATTTATTTATTTATTTTAACAAAACACTTGGCATTTGTTTATAAACCTCCACAGTTTTCATAAATTCCCAAATAATATTCCCTCTAGTCTAAAATGATTTAACTTAAAATACATTTCTCTGATAGTTTTCATGCCGGCAAACACTGCTTCACTAAATTTCCAAATACAGGGAGCCAAAAGGGTTTTTATTTAACAATAGGTCAATAATTACCTTTTCTACCTGCCCATCTTTCCACTATTGTTTCTGGCATATTAGTTTTCAAGGCCCCAAGTTCACAGCACCTTTTT
Organism: Caiman crocodilus; assembly: GCA_030014935.1. Taxonomy (NCBI): domain Eukaryota; kingdom Metazoa; phylum Chordata; order Crocodylia; family Alligatoridae; genus Caiman; species Caiman crocodilus. The sequence goes on from JAGPOW010000229.1 coordinate 880,438, forward strand.
TTTTGCAAGAACAATGATACAGTGCTTGCATTATGAATAGTAATTTTATTCTCTGCTACAGTGGCTGAATGCAATGACATATATATACCTGCTTTTCAATATCCCACTGCAAATTCCTTAGGGTTCTGTGTCAGCAGCAGCATATTTAGCAACCTTGAACAAAACTTTTTTTTATGATGGTTTTATTTATTTAAAAACTATCCTCATTGGACTATCCACATGACATACAAGAAGTTATTTTCATGAAGATCCTATGGGATGGTAAGCTTTCCAACATAGTAAACAGCTGTTAAATCAAATTAAGAAACTAACATAATTTAAAATACTGCTTAAGTATTAAACTGTAAATAAAAAGGTACAGATTTTAAACTACTGTGCATTTCTTATCAATGTAAGGAGTGTAAAAAAATTACAAATCATAATAGTTTGTGTTAATACATGAACTGCTATCTCTGTTATGGAAAGATATACCTCTACCCATATATTACAACCAGAAGTAAGGCAGGGTTTCTCCTCTTGCAAACATTTTTTATGAATGATATATACAAAATAAATATAATAAAGCCATGTTTCTACAACTCAAAGCAGACTTCATCATATGCAAATAATCAACCCCATTAAAATCTTAATTTAAATTAAACACCTTTTCTTTTCAAAATATAGACTATAATGCAATCAACAATATTTTTTTTTATTCTTGCTCTTATTTTTTCTGACAATGTATGAGATAGTTTCCTTCAGTTAGCAAAAAATAAGTGACCAAAATCAATCTGCATTCAACTTCTGGAAGCAGATTAAAATTGCATTTAATTTGATTAAATAAAAAAACAAAAAAATGCTTGTTGTTATTCCACTCTTCCACATGCTGGGCACATATACACAAGATGCTACTGTGTAGTAGCTCGTTGCTACCATGTATTAGTGTTGCCAGGCACTAACTGTGTAGCAATGATACTGCACAGTACAGGAGACCCTCACTATTCACAGGGGATAAATTTTCGTATACCCTGTGAATGGTGAAATCCAAAAATAATTCACTGCATTCATGAATGCCATCTGTGTTCATGAATGCAGTGCCCCTGGCAGCTGAAGTGGGGGCACAGCTGCACTGGCACTGGTGGGAGTGCAGCAGCAGTGGCAGGAGCACAATGGCAGTGGTGGCAGCCCAGTGGTGGCAAGCATGGAGCTCCTGAGGAGCTCCATTTCAGTGTATTTAGGATGTGGGCTCAGCATTCATGAATAGTTGAAGCTGCAAATGCTGAACCCACGAATAGCAAGGGTTTCCTATAGTAGCAAGCTACTGTGCAGTAGTGTCATGGAATAAATGGGTGACAACAGTACTGTGCAGTAACATCAATTACTGTGCAGCCAGTTAGTACAGTACTTTGTTACGAAAGTACTAAATGACTGTGCAGTAACAAATGGGCAGTCCGCTGCATGTGTAAACTTATGTGTGTACACCCCCCCCACACACACATACAAAAACCAAAAACCACCTCACAAAACTCCCCAGAACTACAAGTCAAGGTGGGACACTAATATAATTCACATGAAAAGTCATTTTCATTTCACAGACTTCAAGTTTCTATGATCCAAATAAAACTCTCCTGTTTAACCCTCACTAAAATTGCTTTCCAAAACATGACAATAATTAAGTTAAAAGTAATGCTGGAGCTTTGAAGTACTAATCATGATTTTGATTTTTTTTTGAAGAATTTCTTCTATCCACTGTTAAAACTAGAAGCTCCGTATTCAATTGTGATCAGTTTGTTAAAATAAGTACATATTAAGACTCTCTGACCTCAGAATTCTTCAGAATCTAACTGGGAATTTGTAATATCCATGGGTATTAGGAAACCAAAAGAAGTTTGTGGTTAGGGGGGAGGGAGGGAGCGAGAAGGGTACAGTGGCTGATTTGTCTGTATGTTTAATTAGGAAAATAGGATTTTATACATTAAATTCACTGGTGACGCTCCTAAATTCTGAACTGAAATGCACACTCAAATATTTTCACCTTTTCTATACATTTAACACTACAAGTCACTTGGTAGTCACTTCCAAAAATTGGCTATCCTAATTTTATGAATTGGAGTCATTATCTTTATGATCATAAGGAAGTCCAACTCCATGACTTTAGCAGAACTGAATCCACTACAGACCTAAGCTTTATCCCTGCTCCCAATGATCTCACAGAGAGCAAAACTCATATACAACTGGAATCCCATGTTTAGAAAATAGTGACTGTAAAAGGAACAGCTCTTGTGTTTCACTAATTTTAAAAATATGTTCTTTCGTAGTTCCTTAGACTGTAGAATCCATGCAGGTCTACTGGGCAAGGCAGGGAGAATATTGTGTAATGTATACTTCATGAAAATGCAGTCCAGCGGTGAATCCAATAGTCACCAGTTACAAATGAACTGGATCAAATGAACAACAACAACAACAAAAGGCTGGGGGTGGGATTTGAAAAAAAAATATACAAAATATTATATCTGTTCCATTTAACAGGATCCTATTTCTCATTAAAAAACAAAACTGGGTTTTGACACTCCCATTAATGCTTTCAATTAATCCTTTTTTACGCTCAATAGCTATGAATTGGTTAATTTTTTACCTTCCTCTGATGGGTGCAAAGGTGAACTGGGACATTTAAGGGATTACTAAGGTTTCTACAGCCATTGTCATAAAAAAATTTCTCTAAAGCAACTCTACAGCCAGACCTTATCCTGCCTATATATTCATAATCCAGCTCATCTGGGTTTAGATTTTTTAGTGGGAATTTTCATGAAAATTGTGAGAGGACAAATGCAGAACAATGCAGATAGCTGTACCACAACTATAGCACATTATCAATGCAATGCTGACCCTAAATTACAAGGATTTTTTTTTGTCAGTAAATTAACAATATATGTATAACATACAGAGATTTGTCAGGCTACAAAATTCAGAATTTTTTTTTTAATAAATAGAAATCCAGGGGTATTCAGATCTAGAGCTTTGGTTTGGACATAATACAGTGGGAAACATAAGAGACCTATACATAGCTTGGAAGCTGTTTAAAAATAGCATATTAGAGGGTCACAAAAAGTGTATCCCACAAATCAAAAGGGTACTAGCTGGACCAATAAAATGCATGGTTTAATAGCACAGTTAAGGGGGCTATTCAATACAAAAAGACAAACTTCACAAACTGTGACAGATTACGTGTAAAAGCAAAATAAGGCAGTCCAGAAAAGAATTTGAGGATTAGGTAGCAAAAGTTGTTATAGTTAATTATAAAACCTTTAAAAAAAATCAGAAGGAGAAAGCCAGCAAGAGCATTGGTGAGATCCTTAAATGACCAAGATGTAAAAGGTACACTTGGGGATGAGAAGCTGTAGCAGAGAATCTGAATGCACTGTTTTTTGCCACAGAAGGTACTATGGAATTCCCATGCCAGATCAATCCTTTCTAGTAAATGGGTCTGAAGAGTTGGACCATGTTGAAGTGACAGCAGAGCAAGTTTTAGAACAAATGGATAAATTAAGTCACCAGGATCTTTTACTCAAATGTGAAATTGCCAAACTGCTGGCAACAACATATAACCTTTTACTGCAAATAGCCTCCATAGGTGAGGAACTCTGGAGGTCTAGGAACTACAGACCAGTGAGTCTCATTTTCATCACAGGGAAGTTGGCAGAATCTATAATTAAGAATACAATCAGCAGTCACATGCACAATTATGATCTGCTGGGAAAGAGCCAGCATGGTTTTCATAGAGGGAAATACTGCCTCTCAAATTTGCTAGAGTTCTTTGAGGGTGTTAACAAGCACATGGATAAGGGAGATCAGTTGGCATAACATATTTGGACTTTCAAAATGAACTTGACAAGGTACCTTACAAGGCTTTAAAAAATTGACTTTTCAAGGGATTGGAAAGAAGGTTCTATTGCAGAGTGAGAGCTGGTTAGAAGATAGCAAGGTGAAATTGTCAATTTTCCAGGGAAAAGGAGGTAAAAAATGGGGTCCTGCAGGAATATGTGCTAGACCCTATTTTGACCAGCATTTTTATCAATGATATGGAAATGGGAATTCACAGTAAAATCTCCAAGTTTGTATATCATACCAAATTATTCTGGGTAGTCAAATCCCAAGCTAACAGAGAGGATCTGTAGAAAGATCTCACCAAGCTAAGCGGGGGCGGGGAGAGGGGAAGGCAGATGAACTTCAGTGTCGATAAGTATAAGGTACTGTAACTGGAAAAAATAACTTGAACTGTATGTGCACAATACAGGGTTCTGAACTACTTGTTACAACCTGGGGAAAAAAAGCCTTGGAGTCATTGTGGATAATACTTTAAAAATATCAGCTCAGTTGGTGAAGTTATGAAGTGGTACCAAAAAGGCAAACAAAATGTTGAACTTCATTTAAAAAAGGAATTGAAAAAAAAACAGAAAAAAATCATCATGCCGCTATACAAATCCATGTTGTGTCCACATCTTGAATACTATGGTACAGTTCTGGTGTCTTCATCTCAAAATCATGTAGCAGAATCGGGAAAGGTACAGAGAAGGGAAATCAAACTGATCCGGGGCATGGTATAGTTGCCAAACAAGGAGAGGCTAAAAAGACAAGTACACTTCAGTTTGAAAAGGAGAAGGCAAAGCAGTGAATATAATAAAAGTCTATAAAATCACAGGATATGGACAAAGCAAACAGAATTGTTATTCACAAAGTCCCACAATACTATAACTAGGGGACACCCACTGAAATTAGTAGGAGATAGGTTTGAAACTAACAAGAGAACATATCCTTTTTCCCCTGCAACATATAGATAACTTGTGGAAATCATAGCCATAGGAGGCGAGAGAGGCAGGTATAATAGCCAGGCTCAAAAAGGACAGATTCACAGATAGATCTGTTAATGGCTATTGAACAGAATGATTGGAAATGTTTCCTCTGGCATCTCTAAACTGATAATGATGGATGCTAGGGAGGGTATTAAATAGGAGATATATCAGTATAGATATCTTAGGATCAATGCTTTCCCTCTCTAAAGCATACTTTTGTGCCACTGTTGGAGACAGCCCTATTTGATGTGCAGAGTGGATAATGGGCTTTGGCTCACCAAAGAAAACTATAAGCCACCCTTAATAAAAGAGGCCACTGGGGACACATAAGCTAAATACAGGGAGCAAATAAAGAGAAAACAGGAAGTAGAATGAGATCACAGGTTAATAATCAGGGATCCAGAAGGGAACACTGAGCACTGTACACCTTGAATGAGTTATGGGGGCCTTTAGATGCTGACTGTTGGCTTAGAAACAGTATTCAAAAACCTGTTTTTTGGGGGAATTGACTTATAGGTATAGATATATACATTATAAGGAGTCAAGATGGGCAGCAGGGTTTAAATGGTTTTCTAAAGAGATTGGGAAATACACACACAACTTTGCATGGCCCTGAAAGCAAACTGGCTGCTTAGCACAACAAGGGCAATGGATGGGCATAGCCTGAAAATTGAGGGGGGCATGCCATAACATGAAATCAGTCTTCAAGGCAGACATGTTGTCTAACTCTACAAGGACACACAGCCTAGGAACCCATAACACAACATAAGTGACACCAGCAACAAGGCCTCAAAAAGCAGGGGGGGAGGGAGGGCACTAAGTCCTGGTTTTGGGGGAACAGACCAAATTAGAAAGAGGCCTGGAAGGCTACGTGGACATGTGACCACAATGAAACAGCCAACCAGAGAGAGCCATGGCTAAAGAGTCATCCAAAGTCATCAAGGGGGAAGGAGAATGCAAAAGCAGAAACTTGAGATTAATAAAGCGTCTCTCCCTTTGTCCCTCCCATCCCTCCTTGTCATCCTCCTCCTTTTCTTCCTTGAGAGGGGTTCCCATCCCCATCCTTGTGGAAGGGTTCCTGAGGCCTCCATGGCCCACAGGCGTACCAGCAACTTGTCTCATTCATCCCACCAGAGGCGGGCTGTGGGCCTCGGCATCCCACCTCCAGATTGCTGACACCTAAGAAAGCAAGCCTCAGAGTGCAGCCTGCATCCTGACAAGATATACTTTGACACTGATGACAGCTCTGGGATTGGTAGATATAAAATTGCTTAATTGTTTAGAATTGTTGGGTTTTTTTGGTATCACTCTATATTAATAAACTTGCCTATTATCAACTGTGCATTGTGGTCAGTCTGACAGTTGTGCTCATCCAAGGTATAGGTGCTGGGTTCCTAAAATCCAGTGTCAGTACCAGCCAGGAAAACTCTGCTTACAGATATGAGTGGAAGAAGAGCAAGAGAAAAAGAGACCCATATTTGCTTGGGTCCCCCCTGGCCAAAGCCTTCTTCCCAGTCAGGTATATCACCTTATATAGTTCCCATCTTTAAAAATGGGAAGCAAAAGATAAAAGGGAATTTTGCAATTTAAGAATGATATGTGAAAGAAAAAAATAACTGGAGTGGTTTCAAAGACTAATGGTAATGATTATAAAAGATTTGGAGTAAAGCCATGGAAGAAATAGTTATGAGAACTAGGTATGTTAAGCTTGGTGAAAAGGAGCTTAAGGGGAGACATAATAGCCATTTTTAAATATATGAAATGATGATATAAATAAAGGATGGACAATTATTCTTCCTTGCCACAATGGGCAGGGAATGAAGCAATGGTTTTAAACATGGAGCAAAGGAGATTCACATTAAATTTCGGGGTGGGGGGGAACCATTAATGTCAGAACAATAGGACAATAAAACAAGTTGTAGAAGTTGTAGAATATCTTTCATTGAAGGTTTTCAAGAAATGGGTCATCATTTGTCTGGGATAGTATAGAAGCAGCACACCCTGTATGGACTAGGTGACTCTTGAGGATTTTTTCCTGCACCATAGTTCTATGATACTTTATATAATTTATGTTATCAGTAATTCCTATAGACTCTTATTCAGTTTAATTTGTTTGATAATAACAGAAGTAAGGAGAAAATTGAGTCCAGGAAAGCTGTGTAATTCCTATGCACATACAACAAAATATAAAACTTTCAGCTCTCTTCAGCAGAAGGTATTCCATGATATCTAACTGAATGTGTTCCTTGACCAAAAAGCATCATTAAATCCATTATATAGAGTAACACTGGGGAGATCATTGTTCTTCCTTATTTCTGACAGACTGCTAGTTAGAATTCCTACTTCACATTCTGAAATTCTGATTGCCACAAATTGAGCAGTGTTGAAAAAGTATCACTGAGTGAAGTTATTTAGCTCACCAAGGTGTTGCAAATATATAATTGGAGAGCAAGATACAATCTAGGAGCCTCAATTTTATTCAGAGCAGAAACGAAGGAAAGCAAACAGTACTTATCTATGTCCTCCCTTCACAGCATGTTCAGGTGTTTTAGCCACACTAGAACAAGTTAGGTCCCAAAATTTAAAGACAAATATCTCAAAAGTTGAAACCTCAAAGTCAAGATCATCCTAAAATGCCTAGATTTTATTTTAAGAATAACTATTTAGTCTGTTTTCTGTTTTGGGTTTTTTTTTAAATATTATTTCCTATGTGTATATGTAGCAAATATGGATTGAATTTTCAACATTAAATGCAGGCAAAATGTGAGGACACAAAAATGTAGATTTAGGCTTTCCCATTCATCTGTTTTCTGGATCAGCACTTTTCCTTCTCTCCCACAGCCTCTTCATCATCATGTTCCCCAAGTACAACACTTCTCTAATTCTTGTATCTGTGGCAGACCCTTTTTCTACAAATTAAACTGAAAGATAACTGTCACTTTATCTTCTGATGGGGAACAGTAGGCCACTGTTGCGAAACTCAGAAATTAGACTATTTCAGCTATAATGGACCTGAGGGGTCTTGATTGCTAGTTCAGGAAACTACAGGCTAAACAACACAAAGGCCTCTAATGACCATTGTGAAAAATTTTAGGAATTGGAGGAAAAAATCTTCACTGCTTGTGTTTTATCTCAAGAACTACACAACTGGTCCTAAATCAGAACATTTATGATAATGCAAAATATAGACAAGACTAGAATATGTTCAAGTAAGCATGTAAAATTTGTGGGGGGTTATATGAACTGAGGATTTGATTCCAGAATTGTGGGGTGTAGTTTATGTAACAAAGTTCTGCAGCAGAAAAAGTTGTCGAATTTTTAACCAATGAAAGCTCACTTGTAGATGCCAACCTTGTGTGTATAATGCCTTGACTTTACACACAAACTATTAAACAGTATGTAAGTAGACATCCAGCTAGCCATGTTTAAATGTCCTATTTGCATGTGCATCATAATACATGTGCCTATTTAAGTGTGCCTAATAGTGCATATTTAAGTGTGTCTATTGTTTAAAAGAGTCGCCGTTACCTTACAGAGCATGTATATAGGGCCAGATTCTATTCCACCTATTAGGTGTAAAAGTAGACTCAGGCATTTTGGGCACTATAGATGTGCAGTGAGGCTGCTTCATTACAGTGTATCAAAGCAGACTCAATTAGCTGGGCTGAAAAATGTCAGTAGGGGCACTTTAAATAAAGCTTGTTCAAAGAGCCCCTGCCACCATTTTTTCCGCATGGGGATGCTGATACACAAGACACTCTGGGCACTTTAACTAAAGTAGCTCTTGGAGCCACTCTAATTAAAGTGCTGCCCCTCCCCTCCTCTGCCCCTTGAGCATGTGCATAAATGCTGTTAAGTGTTATCCTGTTCCACCCATCTTGGGTCCCTGAAAAACTATGAAGGGACAAGGTGATGGGGTCTTATCAAACATAGATTAAACCAATGGTGGCCTTAATTTGTTTTACCCTGATTAGATGATTTATGAGGCATAGAGACCAATGGGTCTACAAATTCTACAGATGGCCTTATTAGTACTTCATTGACAGAATATTTCCTAAAGAATAATCTAGAAGTTCTCATAATATCAAGGATGATTGCCTATCTGAGATGAAAAAAAATCATCTAATTAAAATAGGTCTTTTTCCCTCCAAACTACCCCTGAAACAGCAAACACATGTAGCTTAGCAGAAGCAGTCAAATTCAGCACATCTACTACTGTATACCCAATAGGATCTCCATCTTGTTCTGCACTTTCCCATCTTACCACTGGAATCCATGGGGATGTGTGGGAGTATTCTGAGAGAGCGTTGTTTATATTATTTCAAACCAGAATTTGGGCAGCTGGTACAAGGAAGTAAACGTAAGGCTAGTAGCATAACAGTAATTATATATTGACAATTTTTTTTAATATCTAGCAGCATATTCCTATACACCTTATCACTATACGCAAACAGAATACTCATAGTATTACTGAGTTTTATATAGTCAGTGTGCTATGATTAGAAAGAGAAATAAATACATAAATAATAATACATATATTCAAACACTAACCTATCTAAACTGCCTGTCAGGCCATTCACTAGACAGAGATCACTACATTAAAGTTAGGAATATGCCTGAACTAACTGCAGTAAAAAAAAAATGATCCTCCCCATCAGACAATGCAACCCTCTGCCTCCAAATATTCCCAAACAGGTCTCAGGAGACAACTTTGTTAAATAATGACTTATACCACACTTCCAGAGTAATGTTTTCTCCTTTCCTGGCACCCACAATGGAAGATTAATGCCCTGATACAATACCTGATACAATACAGTCATCAGTGAATAACCTTCTTTCAAATAAATGAGCAGAGCCCACTCTTTTTTTGTTTGAATGGGGCTACTAGAAAACCTGGAAATAGATTAAGTCAGTGGTTGGAAACCCTTTTAGGCTGTGGGCTGGGTTGATCCAGTTTGGGTCACAAGCAGGTGGGAGGTGGACACTATAGGACCCAGCCACCACCACTGCTTTTTCTTGTAGTGGCATGAGGAGAATGCCAGCAGCCAGAGCTCCTCCCCAAGGCGGTAAGGAAAAGTGACTGTTGCAGAAGGGCCTGGTTGTGAAATGCTGCCTAATGCCGACAAAAACACATAGCTGTGGGCTGGATGAAATGGCTCTATGGGCGGGATCCAACATGTGGGCAGGATCTTGCTGACTCCTGGCCTAAGAGTTTAGAACACTTGCCCAGCAAATGTTCTCTTCCCTTTTCTGAAGTGATTCAAGCCCATATCTCCCACTTCCCAGGACAATTTACTGGAAAAAAGTAGTCTTGGGCTCCTGTCTCTGCTCTCTTAACTTTTTACAAATTAAACAGTCAGGAGTAAACAATTCCAGGAGCAGGGGTCAGAAGCACTTGCCTAGCTTACTTTATAGTCTGTGGTTAAAGCAGCTTTTGAGAAGTAGGAAATGCAAATTTTAATATGTTTATAAAAAATAAAAAGGGACTTTAAGAGTAACTCCTTTAACTTTGGGTTGAGTTTTCAGACATTGTTTTCATGAGCAAATATGTCCATTGTAGCATAATTTGTTGTTGACTGGTTTTAACTATGTTTGTTAAGTCTAAGTATTAAAAAGTATCTTTTTTCCCTGTACTGGTTATAAAAGGGCAGATTACTTACTTTAGAAGTACTATGAATTATTCATTTATCCCATTTCCCTCTAAACCAATTGTTTGCTGTTAGAATGCTATTACTTTGAGCTCACTTCTTGTTTCATTAAAATAACAGCACCCATGGCACTAAGAGTCTTTTAGCATTTCTACTAGGAAAAATGTGTACTTATGGTTTTATCTTCTGTGCTAGAACAGAGTCATTAGACCAAAATACTCAATATGTGACTTTAAATATTGTATAGTTTTCTTTATACATTATTTGAATAAGCACCCCTTAAGCTAAAGGTGTCCAAATAATTTCTTACACTGGATACAATTCATCTAGAAGTAAGAATGAATTCCAACCTTCAGTCTGCTACCAGCATTAAACTTTTGACTTGTGCAAAACACCCCCATCTATTTAATTGTTAAGAATTCATAGAATTCAAATGACTTTTTTTGTTTGTTTTAATCATTACAACTAACAAACTTGGGAGTTAAAAAGCTAGTAAAGAATGCACCATTATTTGCCAGTATAAGCATTCGTGAGTTTAAAATTATAAAAAGAAACTTCTTTAAATGATTTAAAATAGCTACACTAAAAAGTACATCTTAAAGACACACCCCTTAGATGGCTCTAACCAATTTCTGTGGTTTCAAGGAATGCTAAATGTAGTCTAACTTCTTATAGAAATTAAGACTATTGCTACTCTATTTGGAGAAATTTTATCTACAAATGCCTTTCTACACTGGAAATTTTTATTTTTAACTTTTAATGATTCATGGGCACTAGTTCTCATCATACATTACATAGGCTGTTTTTTTTTTCTTCAGAAAAAAAAAATAGAATCTTTTCCAATTGTAATGTATGTGTGTTTCTTGAAAGAGATTTACAAAACAATTTCTTGTTCTGGACATTGATCAAAGATGTCTGGAAAGTAATTCTAAAACTATAAAGGGCTACTTGATCAACTGAATCTTTTGTCACTTTTCCCTCTGTTCTTGCATAAACATATCCAGCAGTGACATGTCATCCAAGACTAGTGTTCTTTGCCATATCTCAATATCATCAAGATTTTCACACACTGCTAGTCTAGTGTTTTACAACATCCAGACTCTTTGACATCATGGGCCATAATGAATTCATATTGACATGTTGTTTTTTGGATTAGTGAATTTTGCTGAATGACTTCATTGACATTGCTTCTTGAACTTGGCTTCAAGGTTTAGAACTGCAATATGGTTTAGGAAACAAAAGCTAAAATATGGAGCTAAATTGAAACTGTAAAGGAAAATTGTTAGGAGTGTATAATTACCCAAAGGGGACAATGTCCCTGAAACCAGTTAGTTCCCATATTCCTGTGAAAAGTACTATAGGGGTTTTAATGGCAACAGGAGAACTTCTCTCGTGCATGAAAGTTTTCAGTCAGTTCTAAATAAAACTCCCCTATAATTTGCTTTTGAATATACAGAAGTTGCAGTAAAGATAATAGTTAATTTCTAGAGTTAACATACCCTCTGGAAATACAGAAAGAATTTAACTATACCCTTTCATTTAAGTTCTCAAATCAAAAGCTTGTACTTCAGCTTTAAACTCAGTGAATCAAATTGCTTGTGCTATTACTTAGAAGGAAAACCAGGGTGGAATCTTGAGTGTACATCCAATAATGCTGGCCTGTTGGGATTTTTCAGACATCTAGATTATGGGTTTAGGAAATTTAAATGAAATATAACAATAAGAAAATGTTGTTTGAATGCTCACTCCCCAAAGGGATGTTATATAATGTTAAACCAGATGTTTTACTGTGTGATAACCAGAAAAAAAAGGTAAAGGAAAAAAATCTACGTAGCATAAATCTGATGAATTCATTTTAGATGTTTGAAAGGTTCAGAGATGAAGACAAAGAAATCTGATAAATGTGATAACATTAAAGTAAAAAAAAAGACACAGATATTTTTAAACAGGCATACCAAACTAAAGTGTATTCCCAATAAGGATTTTGGAAATCAGCCATGGTAGATACGGATTAGTAAATCAGAAATTTATTCAGGAGACATTGTTAAACACCTTGAAAGTCAGTATGTTAATTCTGAATTCAGTCTTCCCTTTAATGGTCACCTGGGGTGAAGTTCCTATAAAACTGATGTGATGGGAATTATACAGTTTGGCTGAGTGATGCTGTGCTTTACATAGCTGGAAGCTTGGAGATGTACGTGGGAGGTATACTATAGAGCCTGGCATACATTAGGGAACATTAACCTTGTAGTATAAAATAATATTCTTTAGCAATGCAGGAAGGCAGGAACGGAAGAGCTGTCACTGCATTTAACAACTTAGAGTGTGCTGTAAAACCAGCAAATGATAAAACATTAGATCTTAAAAATATAAAGAATCAGAAATAATTTGACATACAAGAAGCTATTGAAAATGAAATTCAAAGGTAAGTGATGTAACTGGTAAAGCAATTGTGAATTAAGCTGGAAAGAATAACTACAACTACAGCTAAATTAAAAATAAAGTGAAAAAAATCTCCTCTGTTCATTTTTTTAAGAACAGTAGTAGAATTTCTGTTTACTGCTTAAATATTTTTTTTATCAAGCTGTAATATTTTTCCTTGCTGTTTATCAGAGGCAGCCTTTGAAATTCATATACCTTTAGCATACCGAGCAAGATTTTGAGGACCTGTAGTAAATAGTCAATCTTAACTTTAATTATTAAAAACTGGGCATGTATACATGAGACACTTTACTTTAGATTAGAGATAATTACTTTGTAGTAAGCATCACCATCTACACATGAAAACATTTACTGCACAGTAACTTGCTCTAATCACGAGTAAATTCGCTACTTGCAAATACAAGTAGCAAATTTACTACCAATTACTTACTGTGGAGTGTGGCATGTATAGATGGCCAACCAGGAGCAAATGTGCTCCCTGTCACTTGGACAGCAGGAAGCAGAAGATTGATCCCTGCCCCTGAAAGTTGCCTGCTGCTGGGACAGTCTCTGACACCAAAGGCTGGGTGGGGACAATGTTCCTCTGCACCCACAGCAGGGAGCTCCCAGCCCCCATTTCACAATCACGATCAGGGAGTTGGGTCTGGGAGATAAGATTCTTATCTCCCAACCCTAGCTCCCCAGTCCTGGGGCCTGGGTTGGGATGTTTTTAAAAGCTATACTGATTGGCTATACCTAAATCATAAAAGCTATATTCAGATCACAGAAAACAATTACAATCCAGAACACTAATTTTAGAACCCCTTCAGACAGGATGCCAAAAGTGGATGTAGGTTTCTTATGGAAGAGAACAGCACGGGTATTGGTAAGGTTTTGTTTTGTCTTGTTTTCTGCTTGTTCATTTCTTTTTTACCAGGAAAGCCATGGGTTAACAACAATCTCAAGATTTTTCAAGGGATTTGAGACACATGAGAACCCTGACTTTTTCCTCCCATATATATTTACAGTTTTAATCCAAGATATATACACAACATTTTTTATTACACAAATTCATAAAATTCCATAACAGTAACTTCATTAGCGGAATAAAACAATAGGTTATCACAAAATGCATCTAACCTTCAGCTTCTTGCAACCAGATTAACTACTGCAACTCACTGGAAGAAATGCCATTATTCTCCAAACAGAGAGGTGATTCATAAAGGTCTGGGACAGTCTCACTATGAAGAAAATAACCTGTCAAAAGAAAGATAAAAAGCATGTTTTAGCTTTATTATATGGATTCTGTATTATGCTACAGGAAATCCCTCAGATACTAAAAACTCCTTTTTGGATTATTTGACCCCTTCTGAATTAGCATGAAATCTATTCTAATAATATCTCTCTTACTGAAACCTTTTGATGTGCCTTCAACACAGCTAAGGAGATAGGAAACATGGGTCACAGGAAAAAAAAAATCATATTTCTGATGGAGTCTGTTCAATATTTATGTTTTCTAGAAGTTTTCTGGGAAAGAAACGTTCTAAAAATATGTCCTGTAAAGACTCACAAATCCATTTCTTGAGATCCTATCTAGAATTTGACATCTCCCAGGGTAGAAATGTGATGAAGTAATTTCCGGCAACATATTTACCTCTCTCCTAAATTGGTTCATGGTATGCTCATTCTTTCCAAGTGTCAACTGATCATACTGTTTGTTCCTGTCCTACACTTATACTTTCCCTCAAGTGGTGTTTGAAGATCATTTCAGTGAAAAAACAATGAAACAAAAAAACCCCAAGACATGTATCCTAATAATACAAAGAGCTGCTGTTTCACAGGAATGAACATACAGATATTGTGTCGTGGAATAACCTCATTGCATCACATTATTTTTACAAGCAGTAAGTCACAGGGATAAGGTGAAATGTGATGACAGAATGAAAGATGGAACTGTCATCAGAGTGTTAGAATGGGATATTGGAGACATTGCCAAAGTCCAACTGAATAAAATATGTCCTAAGTAAAGACTCGAAATAGCAGAGAATTTCTTGTACTGAGTTTGATCTTACATGTTTCATGTGAAAAAAATAAAATGAAAACAATATTACTGACCTATGTATTGTTCTAGCTCTCTAGGAATCCTAGTTCTTGGAATTAATATAAATGGCACTGGGAAAAAAAAAAAAAACAGTGGAAAAACCAGACCATTAATTAGAAAAATATATTCATCCAAGACAGTGCAAGTGTGAAAATCTCAGCAGACAAGAACACCAGTGTAATAGAAACAGCAAGAGAGGAAGACTGATGATAAGATCTGGATAATTCACAACAGCAGATTGAGCTCATCATTTTTTCCACATTGAATATAATAGTTTAATTATAGATAATTTAATGATGCAGCCTAATGGCACATAATGCCTATCCAACAGAAAAAAAAATCACTTTGTACTATCACAACATAAATTTCCCAGCACTGAGAATGGGAAAGGGTAACAGTATAACCATAAGAATAAACAGAAATATAATTAATTAACTGTGCAGAGGGTGTTGCCAGCAGGACTTTGGCTTCTTTGACCATGGGATGTTGTTTCAAGAAGGATTGCTCAAAAGAGATGGGATCCACCTGACAAAGAGAGAAGAGCACCTTTACAGACAGACCCACTAGCCTAGTGAAGAGAGCTTTGAACAGGGTTCACTGGGTGGATAGAGACCAAAGTCATGAGCTAAGTGGGGAAGTAGGAGAAAGCAGGAAGGGCCAACAAGAGAAGCCTTCTCATTATTCCTGAGAAACTAAGGCAATGGGTTTGTTACCTTGACTATCGCATATCAATGCATAGAGCCTGGGGAACTGTGACATGATTAGAATAACGAAGATTCAGTAGGATAGTTTGCATGACTGTAGTACTGTCATGGATGGGTACAATTTGTTCAGGAAGGACAGGAAGGGCAAAAGAGGAGAAGAAGGAGTTGCTCTTTATGTAGAAAAGCTTTATGATTGCTCAGAGCTCCAGAATGAAACTGGAGATAGGCCTGCTGAAAGTCTCTGGGTTAGGGTCAGAGGGCAAACAATAAGAGTGATGTTCTTTTAGGGTCTGCAGACCAGGAGGATGAGGTGGGTGAGGTTTTATTCAAATAGCTAGTGGAAGTTTCCTGATCAGGGTCCCTGATTCTCATGGGGGACTTCAATCATCCTGACACCTTCTTGGAGGGTAATACAGCAGTGCACAAGCAAAACAGGAAGTTTTTGGAGAGTGTTGGGGACAACTTCCAGTCGCAAGTGTTGGAGAGGTCAGCTAAGGGCCATGCATTTCTTGACTTGCTGCTCACAAACAGGGAAGAATTGGTGGGGAATGTAGAAATGAACGGCAACCTGGGCAGCAGCAACCATGAGATGATTGAGTTCGGGATTTTGAGGAAAACAAGGAATGAGAGAAGCACAGTAAGGACCCTGGACTGCATAAATGCAGACTTTGACTCTGTTAGGGAACTCATGGGCAGGATCCCCTGGGAGGGTAATTTGAGTGGGAAAGGAATTCAGGAGAGCTGGTTGTGGTTTAAAGGGGCCTTACTGAGGGCACAGAAATGAACCATGCCCACAGGAAGACTAGCAGGTGTGGCAGAAGACCAGCTTGGCTTAGCAGACAACTCTTTAGTGATCTAAAACACAAAAAAGAAACCTTACAAATGACCAGGGTAAGAGTATTGCTCAGACTTTCAGGGATGAAGTCATGGAGACCAAAGCACAGTTGGAGTCACAGCTAGCAAGGGACACGAAGAGCAACAAGAATGGTTTCTACAAGTATGCCAACAACAAAGTGTTGTTGAGTGTCAGAGAAAGTGTTGGTCCTTTACTAAATGGGGGAGGCAAGCAGTGACAGATGATGTGGAAAAGGCTAAAATACTCAATGTCTTTTCTATCTCACCCTTCACAATCAAGGTCAGTTCCCAGACTACTGCATCTGGCAGCACAGTTTGGGGAGGAGGTGAGCAGCTAACAGTGATGAAAAAATAAGTTATAGACTGTTTAGAAAAGTTGGATGTCTACAAGTCCATGGAACTGAATACAGTGCATCTGAGTGTGCTGATGGAGTTGGCCAATGTGATTGCAGAACCACTGGACATCATCTTTGAAAACTTTTCCACATTGAATATAATGGTTTAATTACATAAATGCAAGAAGGACAATGCTTTCTCCTCATTTTCCAGAATGGGGTAGGCATAATCTGTCATTTTTCAGTGAGTTTGGTGGTGCAGCTTGCAAAGTGAATTGTACTATTCTCTGAGCTGCCTTTTTGATTTAGCCAAGTATGTTACAAGAAAGATTTTTACACTTTTAACTTAGTCTATATTTAAAATTCCCCAGACAACTGGTTACCTTCAACTCTCTTTTTTCCAATAAACTAAAAGCACTGAATAAAATGGCTATCAAATTTCTGTAGGATGAGTTGCAGATTTCCCCCCCTCCCTTTTCCATTTTGAGCCATTTTGAAAAGTTCAGTCCCTATGTTTTCAAAGTGTTCTACTACATATGAGTTTTTCATTTTTCTTTCCCAATTCTGTAATCATAAATATTTTTGTGAAATTATTAAACCACTGCTATAGGTGCTACTGTGGGCAGGATGAACTACATATTGTTTATAGCAGTGTGGCCAGCCTGAGACATGCATGTCACAAGTGGCAGAAGGGGCCCATGTGTGTAGCACGTAGCAAAAAACAGGAAGCATGATGGAGTACAGTGACAGATAGGACAGGGACACAAAGCAGAGCAGGCAGCAGAAATATCAACAGATTGGGCAGGAGAAGGGAATCAAAATGGCACTCAGAGAAGGGGAGGGGATGGGACGGTCCTTGTTGCATGCCTGCCAAGAAGATTGTCCTCCACGGTTTGTAACACGGTAGCATTAAGATGTCCCTATTTATTTTGGGGTTTCACTGTGACATGATACAAAGGCCTTCTAATTGGTATACAGGCTATGAGACTCTGCTTTGATTTTTAATGTGTTGCCTTTTAGCTCACAGCAGATTTTTTTAGCAGATTTGGAAATTGATACTGAATCTCTTAGTAGTGTCTTCACCATAAAATCAACTTTTCTTTAAATTAACAGTACAGTGCTCTCATTCATACAACTATATGCCTGGTTACCCAGGGCTAAAAATCCCCACACTCATAAGCTCCATGTTCACTTAATATTTTTGAAGCGTAAATATAAACATAAACATACTTTTCATGTTCAGTTATTGCATTAAGAAGTAAAGTATTGTATTTCTTGCTACTTTCATATTCATACAGTCAATAGAGACTGACAGATGACTCTACATGCATCCTCCTTGGTTACTGTTGTACATTAGCAGATATTCAATCAGACGTGAATACAGTATGTAGCAAATACTTTGTCTATTTAGACCATTTTGGAATCACTCTTACCCCCAGGACATTCTACTAACCAGTAGATGGTGGTGTGTAATAGTTCAGACACTCAGAAATAGAGAGCCATCTCCTTGCTTCCTTTCCTTTCCTTGCTTCCACAGTTTTAGAAAAATATATGAGCTGTACTCAGCACAGACTAGAGAGAAATTTCTGCTAACCGAGATACAGGGTCTAAATCAGCAAAAAGAAAATTAAAAAAGATACAGGAAGCCCTGTGTGGATAATCCATAGATAGTGGGGATTATCTTCTATTGTGGTTGTTCATTTTAATTTGTGATTAAGTATTTTTTCATTTTTACTATCTACCTTAACACCTATGTAATTACAATAGCATTTCTCATCGTTATTACTAGATTAATAGTGGCCTCTTCATGAATTCTCATCTGACATAGTGAGTTTCAAGCCTTTTTCTTCTTCTTTTTTTCCCCGCATTTGTACAATGTATAATTGAAAGGTGGATTTTAGTATTCATGAAACTGACTGATAACAATGTAAAATGGAAAAAAAAAAATTGTTTCAAGTTCCAGATCCCTCATCAGCAACAACTAATATTTATTTGTGCAAGAGCTATGTCTTCCCTCCTTCCTTTTCTGGCCTTGCTTTTTTAATGATGTATACTATATAAATGGAGTAGAGAACTGGAAGCACTAATCTGAAAAAAAATAGGGTTCCAAAGTTAGCTTCCCGTGTAAGTGATCTGATTTTCAAAAATACTGACCATCCGCTAACTTCTCCTAACTTGATTGTTTCACATGACTGATATCCCACTTCCCTTTGTATTTCAGAAGTATTTTTTTTCAGTGAGATTGAGGGTGCAGATAGATGTGCAGCTCCCTGGTCTAACTCATGACAATTCATAGATATTGCCATGAATTACACTGATCCTTCCACTCCAACAAACATTAGCTTTTGGATCAGGATGGTGAAGAATCAGCTCCAACATTGAGTCAATTCAGGCAGAGAGGCTGCATCTTCCCCTGCTTTCCCCTGCATTATTTTATCCTCTAGCTCCACCTCTCCTCTGGAAAGGAGAGGAAAGAAGTCAGGGAAGGGAGGTCATTCCTGGGTTTCCTCAGCCCTGCTGGAGTTGGGCCAGGGCGGGGTGTAGATTAGCGCTCCCCTGAGGGACTCCAATCCAGCCCTCCCCTGTCATCATACCCCCCACTGCCTCAACAGGGCTGCAAAAAACCCAGAATGGACCTCCCTCCCCTGCCTTCTCTCCCTCCCATTCAGAAACAGCAGCTCATATTGAGTTGCTGTTGCCACTGGAGCAGACAGAAATTAATGAAGTCACTCCACTTAAGAGTCTCTTCATTTGAACCCTCATACAATAAGAGTTAATATGTCACATGATTAGCAGATTTTGCACCTGCGCTCTTCTGTTTGGGCATGGCTTTAGAATGATTTCAAGGGGCCAACTGCATGACAAATGCTATTTCTGTTTGCACCTTGAGAGTCTCAGAGTAAACATTTGAGAATTCCTGGTACATTTTTACATATTTTGAAATTGGACACAATGCAGATAATTGCATACAGTTGCCAAATGTATATCAGCTATATTTTAAAAAAAACTAAATATATTTACTCAAATCAAAGACAACCTTGAATTCAAGATTACTCCCCCTAAGTAATTTATATCTAAAATTAATAAATGTGTTTTACTTTCCATGTTTAGAATCCGTGGAAGTGGAAAGCTGTATAAAGTGGAAAGTTGTATTAAATTTGTCCTCCCACTTCTTCTGGGAAAAGCAGTGGCAGGAGGTGAGGGAACAGCTCTCTAACTCTTGCTCTCCATGCCTGTCTCCTGCTACTTGCCATCCCACCATGTGCCCCCTGCCATGTACCTCCATGCCTGTGCCTGCACCCAACTCCCTGTTTCCACCAGCAACTCCCTGTTTCCCCCTCCCTGGGCCTTTCCTTCACCATTCCTATACTTGACCCCTGCTGCCTGTCCCTCCCTGCCTCTTCTCAACCCCAGCTTATCTTTTGGTGCTGTTTTACTCTAGCTCTGAGTCAGTTAGCAGTAGCAGTGGCCCATCCCAGCCTGCATTAGGACTAGAGGCACTGGAGATGGAGTACAAGGTAAAAGGGGTGGGAGGCAGCTAGAGAGATATGGTAGGCTGTGCAGTCTTCACCACACTCCTCCCTGCCCCCCTGAGATGCACATATGGATCTCCTCCTCCTATAGTCACCTCTGCATTCCTCCAGCTGCAAGTCCCTTTCCCCACCAAAGTCATCCCAGCCTAGAGGAGGCAGCAACTCTGTTCCAGCTTTGTTATGCTTCAGCCCAAGTCTGAATTTGTTGCCCGGCATGCATGAGCCAATATACGAATGCCAGTTGGAAGTTTGAAAGAAAAAAAAGTTTTTATTGCTAGCAATAAAGGTGCAAGGTAGCAAGCA
>JAGPOW010000229.1:901266-931541 GCA_030014935.1 Caiman crocodilus
AGATGGGCATAATTTACAAAACAACCTTCCAGTCTCGCTGTGTATTCTGTCTTGGGAGGATGGTTCAAGGCCATTTATTAGGCCTTCAAAGAAATGGCTCGGGGTTATTCACAACAGCTTCAGCCTTGAACCAAGTGCTGATGCTGGAGCTGACCCACCTCCTACCCCAGGACAGCACTTAAATTGATGACAAGACTTTTTTTTCCCCATGATGATTGAGGGAGAGACCTTGTCTTGGATTTTAGTACATATGGTAATCAATGTGTTCTTTCTTGTGATACTATGAGGATTTCAGCTAGCCTTTGTGGGGCTGTACTGAAATATCTTGAGGCTCTTCTATGTTGGCAAGCAACCAGCCAGGATGTTAAACCTTGCAGTGCAAAAAGAGGAAACTAAATAGCCAATTTTACTACAGCTCAAACCCTTAAAGTTGTTAATAAGCTAAAAACAAGTAGCAAGGAATATGAATAGGGTGATTTTTGTTGTTGCTGCTATAGATCTGCTTGTAAGTTTTGTAATAAGTAAGAAACATTTGAAATTCTCATTGCTGAGAAGAAATCTGATTAAATTGGCCTCAGTCGCAACATCCTGACAACCAGAATGAAGGTTTTGGTGATTGAAAAGAGAAATGTATTGTTTATAAACTTTTTGGAAAGTACAGGGTAGGTAGAAAGAGTTGAGGTGATGATTAAGATATTATTAGTTGTTTTAGATTTCCCGGTAACTCAAAACCACAGGATTTTAAATGCATAAGCTTCATTCAAGCTAATAAAATCAAAGAGGGGACATTAGTTGAGGTATGCTACAATATATTGAATCAAACCAATGACTATGAATGATTACTCCCTAAATACCTATCTGTAATGTGTAGAAAGAAAGGAAGAGAGAGAGAGAAAAAAAAATAAAAGTTGTGCTTTTATAGAAGAAATACATTTGGGAGATAGTATATTGAAGTTTTAAAAGAAACACTAGTAAAATACTGACTCCTTTTCTAAATTGTTGTGGTTAATAATTTTCTAGCAAAAGGCATTACTATCACAGAAACTGAGCTAACTGCACTTCTGGCTCTTCTGGTAGTGGTCCCAAGCTAGCACTGCCTCAGGGTTGAATCATGTTAAAATTAAAATTCTTCATAATAAAGCAGAAGATGTGGAATTGCCCCAAAATATTTCTGGTCTGTACTGGGAAAGAAACAAGCTGATATACTCATATCCCAGAAGGATAATCAAATTTCTATCCCTTTATTTACTAAGGAGCATATAAAATTGTATCTCTCAGGAATTTCTCACTGGTGTGTTTATATTCAAATTGGATGGTCTGTTCCTTTCAATGTTAACTACTTTTTAGGTGGGCAAACTTCAAAAGGGACTCTTACATTTCTCTTTGATGCCATGCAAGATTAACAATTAAAGATCTTTTAGTTACTCAGCCATGTTTCTTTAACTGTTTTCCATATACTTATTTTGCAATATCTTCATGTGAAACTTGTACATTATATACTCAGGGACTGTTAACATTTATGTGAAGTTAAAATACACATTGCAATGAAAAAGATTATCTTCATTGAGCTATGCCTTTATCCAAAATGACTTTATTGAACTGTTCTTTGCTCCCTGTATCTTGGATATTAACAAGAGCATCCAGGCATGCTAGTAGCCTTTGGGTCCTAGGAATATATATATATTTTAAAGCATTTCAAGTATTACTCTGCATCTGAAAGTAAATCAAGTAACTTAAGTATGTAGTTTCACTAGCATGCTTTTGTACCATCAGAAAAGTTCCACTTACATTATAATAGATCAGTCTATTCAGAATGGGACACAATATGTCTTCTAGAAATAATTATATATAAACTAATTCCATACCAGACCTAATTACTAAGGAGATAATTTTAAAATTCCAATGCCCTTAAGGCCAGTTTTTGATAATCTTACTTTCATTTAATAGAACTTATTTATTACATGATTACTTTAATAGAAACCAAAGTGATTAATTGTGAAGTAAAGTACTACAAACTGGGTGCATCTACACAAGATGTATACTGTACAGTTGACTAATTAGCTGTGCAGTAAGTGTCTTGGTGTCTACACATGTATCTCTATTATGTGAGAGTAAATCAAATTTATTCCACAGCAGGATAGTACAAGAAACCCTCACTATTCATGGGTTTGGCATTTGCAGTTCCAAATATTCGTGAATGCTGAACCCACATTTTAAACACACTTTATACACTTACAGGAGCTCCTCATGAGCTCCACACTTGCTGCTGCTGGACTCCTCCCACTGCCGCCAGGCTCCTGCCTCCAGAGCCATGCCCCCCACTCCAGGCACTGGGGGCACTGTGTTCATGAACGCAGTGCCCTATTTGTGGATTTCACTATTCACAGGGACACAAGAACAGAGTAGTGCAGGTAATGTTCATTAAATCTAGTACCTCCATTATGAAATACTAGAAGAATATGCATTAGCCTGTTTTTTGTGACACTTTAATACACATTAAAATAGGTTAATATGAATTAAAGTGTATGTGTAGATGTGCTGTGTGAATACTATGCTGATGAAGAGTAAAAACTCTGCAGCAGCACACATGTAGACCTTGCCCTAACTGGCTGAGGCATGAGGGTGCTTCAGTATAGGGGCTGCTTGCTGGCTAGCCCTGTGCTGAATTTCTCTCTTTCCAGAAACAGCCCCTCCACAGTATATTGAGCTGACGGGGTGCAGACCCAGCCTGACAGGATGATCCCTGGAACCCCATGCCAGCCAGGGCTGCTCCATCCTGGCTGCACCTAAATAAACTATGGAGCTTACTTCTCCATAGTTAACTGCTCCCAGGTGCACTATCCGAATATGCTTCCAGGACCAATTGATTCCAGAGCCATAAGCTCCACGATTTAGTCAGGCTCTGTAATTGCATGTGTTAATGTTCCCATTCAGAGCTGAAGTACCTGAATAGGTTCTTTGGAAGTTAGATTAGTATGACAATATGAAGAAAGTGAATTGAACTAACAAAAGAATGTTTTTTTCAGGACCGTATTCTAGGTATGATTGTCTGTCAAATCTAGAAAGCAGCTAATGATTGCATTTCTACTGCTCCTGAAATTGAATCCTAGTTCTACAGCTGATCTTCCCTTGGCTTTGAACAAATACTTTCACAATATTTATTCTTCCCCCAGCACACATCTCTCGGAGAAGTTGTAAAACCTATATGAATGGCTGGTATCTGGAATAAGCACGTTTTTACATTATTATCCTATAGTAATATTTTTAAATGGCATATACTAATTAGGAGAGAAAATAATTTATAATTAATTATTTTATAAGTTATCTTTTTCCAAAGAACGGATAAGAATCATTAAAATTATTTTCCATTGCATTCTAATAATTTGAATTTATATAAAATTATTCATTTCAATATGTGTATAATCCTTTGCTTCATATTCAGAAAGTAAAATCTGACATTTAAATTGTATTATTTAGTTACTACGAGCTATAGAATTTATTTAACAATGTTTAGATTTATGGTTAGATGAGCATTTTTTGTATGCAACTCATCATTTTCTTTCTAAATGTATGGAAGATTTGAGAAATGAAAATCACTTCTTGTGGCCATTTGTGCTCATAAAACAAAGTTGCATAAATGCTTAGAAAATGCAAACAAATGATCACAGACTGAAGAAACATACTTGTTTAAAACTGAATGAAGAAAAGTTTGCAATGTTTACCTACTTCTAATTCTGATTATAAATATATGCAAACATGTACATATACATTTTTAACATTAAAATGTAACAAATCTGCTCTTAAACTAGGAAAAATCATCTGTATGTGTATGAATGGGTATGAAGATCAAGACTAATGCTGTACAAAACAAACACTTTCTCCCTAAGGCTTGCAAACAGGCATAGCCTTAATGTTGTCCCATCGTTTAGTAGGTTAAGGACACTGATATAAAACTAAACAAGCAAAAAATGCAGAAGCACCTAACATCACCAGTGACTAGCATGCCCATATTTTTGCAAGCTGTAATATATATGTAATATATGTAATATATGACATTTAATTTGTATGTTTGTGTATGACAACTGTATGACAACTGCTCAAAGAAACTTCTTCACACAAAATAGAAATATTATTCTTATAGAATCGTTACAAATCAAGGTTGTGATTATACTACAGAGGTTATTATGCTGTAGACCAATTTTTCTTCATCAGTTGAAAATATTAAGTTTCCCATTGTGAAGAGCAGACAGTGGCTTTGCATAAATCATATTACTAAAAGTGATGTCCAGAAAAGCTTTAGAAAAATCATTTTTCTATCTTAATATTCAGCAGTGTCCATAATTCTAATAGGAAAAAAAAAAAAGGATTAAAGTAAGGATTTTGTGTCCATAGTCTGTCATAGCCAATGATGATTAGTCATAAAAGCTTCAGTCCATTAGCTAAATATCATAGAAGTAATAATGGTAACCATTTGTGCCACATGCATAGCATGCTCTTTCAATAGAGTCTACTATATGAGATTATTTTTTAAGATGGTATAGAAACATATTTGCTAACACCAAAGTTCCCTACCAAAAATACTGCCTTGGAAATTATGAGGGCCCACCACGGTTTCTTAATTTTGCTAGAAGAATTATCTGACAGTATGCCTGGCACTGACCACAGTATGATTACCTAGTTAGTCCTTGCTTTGCTGTAATTAAGAGGTTAGACATGGAGTTTTAAAGCTCCAAAAGACATTTCCAGATGTGGTTACACTCTTAACTGCCATTGATTTCATTAGGTGCTAGAATGAAAATTCAACTGTGCTCCTACCTGAATCTTTAGATACCTAAATATCTTTAAAAATCTGGCTTTCAATGCCTACTGTAATATTTCTAAGGTCACAGCCTTGTTATAGCCGTGAGGGTCTAAGAAATACATGAGAAGCAAGGTGTTGTTTTTTTTTTTCAGTGCTGGCTTTTCTTGAGCCAAATATATAGTTGCAAGAGATGTTAGGTAATCTTTTGGGCACAAGGTGCCCTTTATCAGGGCTGGTATTTTCCCTTCAGGGCTGTTTAAGGTATATACTTCTACAAATTATGTGGGTTAGAGTGGTGCTCTCAGAAATGTGTGATAACATGTTACAGGCCAGCTATAAGCCAATATATTTTTATTACTTTGCAGAGATTTGAGATGACTATTGCCTTCCCATAATAATTTTTTTTAAGTCAAACTATTGTTCTAGATACACTATTGGTGTTAGTGCCTATCTTTAAAGTATTTTTCTTTCTATACTCAGGGCATGGGCTATTAATTCATTGGAAGCAAACAAGGAAATGTGAGGGGACTTTTACATGAAGGAGGGTAACTTGCACGAGAGAGGAATAAACTACTACCAGTTAGCTTTTAGTTAACATGAGCAAGAGTATGCACATGAAAACTGCTGGTATGTGACAAAACCCCATGTTCATTTACCTTTTGGTTCATATCCCTGTGCCCCCAGCAGTAGTGTTGATACTGAATTTTGACGCAGCACCTATACCTTTGTTGTGGATGAACACAACCCTCAGATGGACCACATCACAAGCCAGTTGATAATAGGAGAATTTATTAAGACAGAGTAAAACAAAACAAAAAAAATACAAACATCAAACAATTCTATATCTACCAATCCTACAGCTGTCATCAGAGTCAAAGTACATCTGATCAGGATGCAGGCCCCACTCTAAGGCTCTCTCTCTTAGGTGTCAGCAGTCTGGAGATGGGATACCAAGGCCAGTGAGGTGCATGAGACAGGCTACTGGTATGCCCTCAATCCATGGTGACTTTGAGGACCCAGCTGACAGGGATGGGGACCCCTCTCAGGAAGCAAGATGGGTAGGGACAAGGAGGGATAGGACAAAAGGAGGGACAGGGAGGGATAGACAAGAGAAAGGGAGTGACCCTTTGTTAATATTAAGTCTCTACTTTTGTATTCTCTTTCCCCCTTGACGACTCTTCATCCATGGCTGTCTCTGGTTGGTTGTCAATCTGTGGTCACAAGTCCACATAGCCTTCTGGGCCTTGTCCTAATTTGGTCTGTTTCCCCAAAACCAGGATTTATCCCTCCTCCCCAACCCCCGCCACTCTGAGGCGTTGTTGCTGGTGTCACTTATCTTGTGTTGTGGGACAGTATGGTACATACTTCTTTTGGTTCCCAGGCTGTTTCCTAGACTTGGTGTCCTTGTTTGTATTGTGCTAGGCAGCCCATTTACTTCCATGGCCATTAGAAGCTGTGTGTGTGTCTCCCAAGTTCTAGAAATCTATTTAATGCTCGCTGCCCATCTTGACCACTTATAATGCATATATCTATACCTATAAGCCAATTCCCCAAAATACAGGCCTTTAAATACCATTTCTAAGCCAACAGTAGGATATTGCATAAATCCTACCTGCTCGAATGGTAGCCATTTATATTTAAAATTGCTCTGTCTCCTCCAAAACTTTAGCATGGTAATCATATCTACCCATTTCTCCTTTCAGAATTTATGTCCAAATTAAAAAAAAGAAAATTAATGCTGTAATAGTTTATAATTTCAGTTCAATTGATCTGTGTTTTGATATACAAGAACACAGAAATTTCCTACATAAAATTCTGAAAGGACATCCATATTTCCCCTGTTCATTATTGTTCATACAGTCAATATTTTTATCTTCACTTACTATCTTCAAATGAATCTACCAATAAGCAAGGATATAAAAGAAGCAAGAACCTTCTGAAAGAAAACCTTGCTGATACTCAGAAACATTTGTCTTTCAAATGTTAAAGAGTTCTCTAGGAAATATCTAGGTGACGGGTTGTTTTTTTTTCCCCCAGATGTAACATCAAACATTAAGGTTCAAGATAAGAGACAATGACTAATTTATTGCAAACCTGAGCCACCAAACTCATGTTGTCTTTTGGTCTTCAGGTTTTTCCCATGATCCAGTCTGACTGCAGCAGGACAATCAGTATCACATTTTGGAATTGTCATTCATCTTTGAAGAATTACATTTGTGCATTTTGATTTTCCTCTCTAAAGAGACTACAAATTTGTCTTCCTTCTCCTGGAAAATTCTTGCTGTAACTATAATTGAGAAGCAGTCCATAAACCAATTTATTTAAACTAAAATAAGGTCTATTTAATCAAGAAACTTGAAAATAATTAATGTAAATGTAAATCAAATGGAATACATTTTCTGACTCTGGAGACATTTAAAAGTCAGACTTCCCAGGTTAAACATCTTTGGATTACAAAAATAGAAGCCAGCATAATTTCATGTTGATAAAGTCTTCTCCCTAAATGCAGTAAAGCTTTTACTCGTTCAGGGCCTTATTCCATCTTTTGCTTGACCTTTTCTCTCTCCAGCTATTTGAACTTCCTTTTTTTAATCCAAGTTACACTTTTCTCTCACTATCTAATTTTCAAATCCTTTTACAAATTAACTTACGTATAATACAGAACCTACTCCAATCCATTTGATTGGAAACTACATTTTCTCTAGTAAGCCTGAAGGTGAGTCCTGTACCGTATTTGTAATGCAATGTTTTCTGGAAGTTACCACCTATAACAGGGAACCCTACTCCTGTTACCAGGAAGCAGGATGGCCCCTTTAAATCTAGAACTTCCCGAGGTACCTGGAGGCTGTGCTGATGTGGATGGTGTCCACTCCAAAGGTGGCAAACAAGCTATTGAAAATATTCTCTGAGTGGGACTCCCTCAAGAACTGCTGACAGATCAGAGAAAGAATTTTACATAACACATGTTAGAAGGAGTGAGTAAAACTTTGGGAATTAAACATCTAAAGACAGAAGTATATCATCCACAAGTGGACGGGCTTGGGGACTGATTAAATCAGATGTTGAAGCAGATGTTTAAAAAAAATCATGGTAGAGAGTCCTTAGAACTGGGATAAAATGTTACCCCCTTTGTTATTTGCTGTAAGGAAAGCACCCCAGGCCTCAAGCCAGTTTTCACCCTTTGAATTATTGTACAGCCAGCAACCAAGGGAAATCCTTAATTTGATTAAAGACAGTAAGGAAGAACAGCATAGTAAAGATCAGAACTTGATTCAATATGTAATACAACTGAGGGAATACCTTTAAGCAGCATGGAGAGAGGTTTTTAAAAACCCCTCAGAGAGGCCTAGAAATGACAGGTGATTCATTATAACTGATGGGCATGGGAAAGAAAGTTTGAGCTGGAAGACCTTGTGTTGGTTCTATTGCCTGACCAAGACAGTAAGTTACTCACCTGGTGGCAGGGACCCTATGAAACTACATGCCAAGTGGGACCTGTAGACTATGAGGTGTACCAGAGAGACAGACAAAAGAAGAAGCAAATGTATCATGTCAACGTGTTGAAACAGTGGCAAGAGTGAGAGTGTATGGATCTGGTCCCTCATCCCGAGGAATCAGAACTGGGACCCTTTTTGGTGGAAGGAGAAAGGCAGGGTGACATAGAACTGGCCCCATGACTATCCAAAAAACAGAGAAAACAGGCCGCGAGCTGGTAAGAGAACATAGAGATATGTTCCAAGAAACTCCCAGGGAAGCTTGGGATGTGGTACATCAGATAAAAAAATCTCCAGGCCGGGTGATCTGTGAGAACTGGAGATGAATTCCATAGTGACTGCAAAATCAGATAAAAACAGAGATCAAGATGATGCTGGTGAAAGGCATAATATGAAAGTCCCACAGTGACTGGCAGAGCCCCATCATAGTAGTGCCAAAGTCAGGTGGGAAAATCTGGTTCTGTATTGATTTCTGGCAGGTAAACACAGTAGTTATTTTGATGCTTATCCAATGCCGAGAGTAGATGAACTGGTGGAAATCATTGGGTAAGCCCACTATATTTCCACTTTGGACCTTACAAAAGGTTATTCGCAGCACCAACAGCACCTGAAGACCAAGAAAATATGATGTTTGCCATCCCTTGGGGTCTATTCCAATTTTGAAGCATGCCTTTCAGATTATATGGAGCCACTGCCATATTTCAGAGGCTAATGGATAGAGTCTTGGCCTCTCATGGGGGCTACACTGCAGCTTGCATGGATGATATTATTGTACACACCACGGGTTGGGCTTGACACTTAACAGCAATGACAGCAGTAATGCAAGGCTTTAAAAGGGCCAGGTTGACAGCCAATCTGAAGAAATGTACAATTGGGAAAGAAGAAACACAGTACCTTGGGTTCCTAGTAGGAAGCAGTAAGGTGTGATCATTGTTAGACAAAGTAGAGGCATTACAAAAGTACCAAGCTCCTCATACAAAGAAGCAAGTGAGGGCTTTCCTGGGACTAGGTAGTTAGTATAGAAGGTTTGTGCCTCACTTTGCAGACTTAGTAGTACCCTTGACTGAGATGATAAAGACTGGGACCCCAATCAAGTGAGGTGGACACCAGAGGTGGAAAAGGCATTTCAAGCCATGAAGGACATGCTATGTTTGCAGCCTCTACTATATACACTGAATTTTAATAAACTCTTCCTGGTGCAGACAGATACATCAAATATGACTATTGGAGCAGTGCTCATCCAGAAAGAAAGAGGGGAAGAACATCCTATAGCAGATATAAGTAGAAAATTACACCCACCTGAAAGGAATTATGCCATGATAGAAAAAGAGTGTTTGACAATTAAATGGGATGTCAAAACACTCCAATATAATCTGTTAGGACTAATGTTCATGCTGATCACAGACCACACACCTGTACACTGGCTGCAGAGCATGAAGACAGATAATGCAAGACTGATAGATGGGCCCTTAGCCTTCAACCATATTGTTTTGGGGTGGTGACTATGCAGAAGTGGCGGCAGCCTCTTCAGGAAGAATGGGACAAGCTGGGAGACAGAAGCCCAATTGCATGTAAGCTGGCAGTTTGCCTCCCCTACTTTTATTTTCTTTATATGGCCACAGGAGCTCATTGTTTACATTTAATGTCAAAGCATTCCTCCCGTACAGCCTCAGCCACGCATGTGAGGAAGCTTTGCAAACATTTGGATTTGGCCAAGTGCTCTTCCCATGAGATGTCTGGGTAGTTGAAGTTTCCCATGACAACTATGCACCAAGAGCATGCAGTCTCAGCCAGTTCCTTGGTGAATCCCTGATCAAGCTCTTGTTCCTGATTAGGAGGTCTGTGGTAGACTCCTACCATTGTGTCCCCCATGCCATGTTTTCCACATATTTTATCCCAGAAGGTCTCTAGTCATCCTTCTTGGGTGCCAATGTCAGCTTGCAGGGATGTGCAGCTTTCCTTGACATGTATATTTTAATTAATTGTCCCAAAGTCCAGAAGGATTAGAGCACAGCATACTGCAAACATCTTGGCTTTCTCTAGAAACCCTAAAATAAGCTGTTAAATAATTGTGGTGCTTTTTAAGGCTTTATAAAGGTTTTACTGAATGCTCCATGAGGTGAGTGACAAAATAATTTACATGGTAAAATAAACGCTCAATTTATTCTCAATATTATTTTTTTTTCAAATGTCTTAGATTAAAAATGGTCTTTCAAATTACGGGATTATAACTAATAAGAGTGTGCTTAAATTTATTACCTTAAAAATACTGTTTCAGTTGTATTTAGAAAGCAGCTTATTACTATGTTTAATTTAATAAAATATGAATAACTGAGGTCACAATAACTTATATTTCCTTTTAAGTTGCTAATACCATTCTAAACAAAGTGCATCATAGGATATGACATATACCAAAATCCCTGGTGGTCATTATAATCAGAGAGAGATTAAAGGTTAAACAGATTAATATATGAAACATGAATGTAGGACAGTATGATAAGAATTTATTAAGTTAGGTTATCAAAAGGCTGGAAGACGCAATATATATATTTTCTTTCCTCTCTAAAATCACAGAAGCCAGTTTCTGAATGTCATTAGTATGTGGAGAAGTGCCAGGCAATCCATTTCTCCAGCTTCACCAGGATAAGATGCCTGCAAGGGCAACCAGGCATGTGATAGCATTATTAAAAGGCAAATGGGACACTGCACTTAAGATTTAATCTATCTCTAACCATCACAAAATTGAGCAGACTTACTGAGAGCAGATAGAAATATTGATAAACTTTTTCTTAAGCAACAGGTTTCTTATAAAGGTTCTGAATTTTCTTCATTTATTTATTTGTTCTCACTAGAGATGTACACAAAAAAAAAGAAAAAAAAGAAAAAAACCCAGCAATTCAATATTAGTATTATATCCTACCATTATTTCTCATCTAGTACAAAAGGATTGCACTCTCATCTGATATAAATTGGCAGAGTATTACTGAAGAAACTGACCATTATTGCCTGGAGATTTCTGTGCAAAACTGAGTGAAGCATAAGAAGCAGGAACAAGCAGACACCTAACGAACAAAAGCCTTTTGTCGCGTAAATATTTAAAGGGAAGAGGAAGAAAATAAATAAACTTTGTCTTTCTTTTTTTCCTCGAATCTCTTTGAAGTATCTATTGTTAAGTTATAGTAAAAATATTACAAAGATCCAGTTATTAGCATTGTAGTTGCATGAGGGAGTGTTTTAAAGGCAGCTGAGGCAAATCATTTTCTTTGTCTTTTCTTCCGCTTTGGGTTTAATTGTGGAAGAGGTCATTGCTGACAAGTTGGTGTTAGTTCAATACACAGAGTGCTAAAATCCTCCTGAACCCAACTAAAATAATTTGTTTAAAAGCACCCTACACTGATCCTCAGGTGATGGAAGGTTCCTTTCTCCTGGATTCAAACACTGAAGATAAGAGAATGAAAAAAAAAATAAAAAGATCTGGGGCAATGAACAAGGACTATTTTATTTTCCATACCTAATTCTTAAAAAAAAAAAAAAAAAAAGTTGAAATTAATATATGCAGGCATTTTTTGGTTATCAATCAGTTCTGTCTCAGTGGATGCCTTGACACAGCTCTTCATTTACAGCATAATGTACCAGATAGGAATGCAAATCTGTAGTTTATCATTTTTAATTAAAACATAAAGCGGGGTGTTCAAAATCTGCTCATAAATGATTTATCCATGAGGAGAAATGTTTCAAATATGTGACTAACGTTCCTACAAACAATTAGAAGTAAGCATAGGGATGAGCCAGATCGGAGGCAAAAATTGGGACTCAAGGGGCACATCTACATGACACGTTTACTGTGGAGTAAACTCCACAGTAAACATCTCACGTCTACATATGAAGCCTTATGTAGGAAGCTACATGGAAGCTAATGAACAGGAAACTAATAAACTCTGCAGCAAGGTAGTATGTGTAAATAAAAGTACTAGTCTGCTGTGGAATTTTTTTACTCCGTAGCAATGCAAATGTAGATGCAAATGCAGCCGGTGAGGCATAAGGGTGCTTCAGTGAAGGGACTGCTACTGCCTAGCCCCACACTGGAGCATCCTTGTGACCCAGTCAGTCCCTCCACAGCACATTGAGTCAGGTTGGAGCAGCCCCAGGCTGGCAGGCTGACCTCTTCCCCCCCACCAGCTTTCTTGCTAGACAGGACTGCTTCAACCCACCTCAGTGTCCTGCAGTCCTGTGTGCACACTCAAATGTCATGGCCAGGAGCACTAAACTCTTGCACAATAATCCTGGAGTTTGTTTCACATTATTTGCAAGTGTTGATGTGCCCAAGAACAGCTAACTTTTTGTTTTACCAAATACATGGTGCAAATTAAGCGTACTGTAATGAATGTCCAGGTTGCCTGATCACTAGAGTCTTGAAGCATCAGGTATACATTTGGTTTTCCATTGAAGTGCAGTTCAGACATAAGTAAAATTGAACCTTACATTGTATTTCCTCTTACCAGATTCCCACTACCAAAAGGAGCAGAGGACCAGGTGCTACAGGTATAGGTGAAATTCCAATTTACTTCATGCATATAAATGGCAGTTTTACTTTCAGGTAAAAGACAGTTTTGGTACTTACACACAGTTTGATATTCTACTGCCCCTGAAACAGGATGTATAAGCATAAACATGTCCACTGGTCAGATATCACACAGCTGTGTATAGGAATGCCTAAGCCTGGGAAAAAAAAATAAACAGGAAGGGAAAGGTCCTCCTCCCATGTGTCAACCCAAATCAGGTGAGTGTCCCTGACACAATAGACCACCCCTCCGTATGATTGGCTTTGAGACTACCCCTCTAAATGATTGGTATTGTTCTAAATTTGGTATATTCCACTAAATTAATTATTCCTATTTGGCAAATTTTCATTGGCTACTCTAAAGGTATAAAAGTCTGTGCAGCTTCCGCCCAAATCGGAGCGGAGCGAACTCTGACCACGTTGCAGGAAAGACCTCACAGAGCTCTGAGCACACCGCGAAGAGCTCCAAGCACGTGGCAGGGTGACTTTGGCAGACTGATCACCCACCAACGACTCCCTGTCAGTGATCTCCCGATGTACCCCTGCCCTGCATGCTTTCATCTGTACGCTTGATGCGGTAACCTGAACTGTAACTACGGAAGTGAGCATACAGCCTATGTCGCGGTCACCAGCGGCATAAGTAAAATCTATTTAGAAACCAATACACTGTTCCGCCTCTCCATCCACCAGCCCACCTGACATCCTCTTGGTTAACCACTGCTTCCCTCGGCCTGCTCTGACCGATCGGCCAACCAAGACATGGCGTCACGAACAGGATCTAGGGGCACGGCAGTGGAGAAGATTTTAATCAAGTGCTGCCCCTGGTGCACTGGAGGGCATTCTCTGACCAATTCTAATGAATTGTGGGCCCATATTGCATACCATCAGGCAGGAACCTAGGAAAGAGGTTTATCAGACGTTTCCTTTCACTGAGAGGAGAAGAAAAAGCTTTAAGAGAGTGGGAAGTCCATCTCCACCCTGGGGCATTCAGGAGCTTAAGGAGTAACAATCAGGTCCTATTCAGGCCCCGGGACAAAGTAAACACAGTGTCCTTTGTGAAAGTTAAGCCAGCGGGTGCAGCAGAACCAACCCTTGCTCAGGAGTACGCCCGCTGTATAAGATGTGTGCGGGAGGGTGGAGAGCTGACATCGGCTCATCAATTCAATCCCCCAACTCTGGCGCCTGGATCAAGGGGCCACAAGCTCCTCTCAGAGCTCCAGGAGAAATTGGAGTCGGAGGGCTGCATCGCAGCGCGGTGGACAGGCCCAAAGTGGGACAAAGGAAAAATGTTAAATGTGATGTTCCGCATGGTTACAACTCTTTTGCGGGAAAATGCAACCCTAGAGATTCAGCTGCTTACAGTCAGCCAGATAGCTAAAGAAGCAGTGGTGGAAGAAAGCCTGGGGCTGACCGAGAACCCTGAGCCACCACCATTCCAAGATGACGCCAGGGAGAAGGGAGAACATGTGAAAAGCCTCGGAGAAGAAGGCACGGTCATGTGATCATCAGTTCCGCCCCCAAAAGTGGCACCAAAAGAAGTCCCACACCCTGGCGTAGTGTTAGCAGTAGAGCCACCCCTCTACGAGGGAGGGAAGTTCCCACCCTATACAGTTAATCCCCTCCTAACTGCAGTCCAATAATAATGGTTAGGCAGGCTACTGATATGCAGGATGCAACCTGTACCATCACAATATGCCGCATCTGCACAAGAACAGAAATGCAAGAGTTGTGTAAAGAATCAAAAATAAGTTCTGAAGAATTGTTAGCCATGTGGCTAGGAGGTCTAGTAGTGGAGGTCGGGTCAGATTTGTTAGATATCAAAGAAGCAAATTATCTAACTCGTCAAGCCTCGTGGAGTGGAGGACATGTCACCGACCTGGATGTGGTAGCAAGTAATACTCTCTGGCCCATCCTGCTTCCAGCGCTTGTCGCCGGATAAGTGATCCACAAATTTCATGCCTGGCATGAAGGTCGTCCAAAAAAGGCCAGTGCAGAAAAAACTCCTGCTAGAAAAAACTCCTGGTGGCCATAATAGGCGTGTCATATGTCTTCTGGAACCCCAGTGTACACCAACTGGGACTGACACGGGCTCAGTGTAGAGGAAAGTGGCCTCATCGTCACTTGTGGAACCCTGGAACTGTCCCTGCAACCTTGGACAGTATACAGGACTGTGTGGAAGTCCACGGGGGAGATGACACCACAACGCTTAAACTCCTCCTCAATTCTATGGCTGGACAACAGGCAGGAAATCTCTTGAGTCACCTTCCACGTCTAGCCATTATGGAATCGTATATGAGGGTTTCCAGTGACGTAGAACATCGATCCTCAGCATACCCCATTAGAGCCCAGAAATCGAAGTGCTATGAGTCTGATGCTCAATCTGATGCAACAATAGTTGCAATCATTGCCACAGTGAATGCCAAAAGAAAGAGCCATGTTCGGGTTTGTCTTACAGCGTTCTGGACTAACCAAGTGACAATTGTGCCTTCTAGGAGATGAAGAGCAATGACACCTTGTGAATGAACTGGGTTTTGAATATGACAACTAAAGATGGCGATGGCTGATTACCAACTCTGGCTCGCTATGGCTAACTGATTCATTGCCTTGTTGTTTTCCAGTTTTGTGGTGAGTTCAACTGTTGCCACTTTTCCTGTTAGTTGTTTGTTTGCTTGTTTGTTTGTCCCTTTGCAGGCTCGACAATGATAGAGTGACAATCTGTGACTGCCTAATCGTGAGGACCCCGAGTGCCAAACCACAGTACATTCGAGTCAACATGGTAATGACCACTTACTTACATCATGAGCAGAGTCGTCACTATGTTCTTGCTGCTATTGATGGGTTCCTCGGCGAGCGGAGCTGACTTCAAGACCTTCAGCTCGAACCTAAATTTCCTGTTGTTCAGAGCCAGGACTGTGACTGATGGCTCATCAACAAATAGCCTTATCGCGTGCTTGCAATTCTACCTTTCTGTTAATAATCCCATGTTCATACCCCTAGTCTACCTCTTTAGTGTAAATACCTAGTTTAAGATGAGACAATAACTGTTTCTAACATCAACACCATAAATAAAGACAAGAAAAATAGAGTGTGTGTTTAGCAAAGAGAGTCAGAATGTGAAGAAAGAGATAAGGAAAATGATGATGAAAGGGGGCAAGTAGTAAAGACACAAAAAGAAAGGTTATCAGGTTCTATGGGGACCTGTACACTAAAGAAAGAGGGAAAGAAGTTAGGTGACAATAGAAGGAAAAGAGAACTTTAGACAGAAAAGTGGAATGTGAGGGATATTGAGAGTGAATAAAAAATGATGGTTAAATTAGTAATGACTACATGGTAAATCAGTGTCACAATTAAGTTTTCACAGATTCTGAAATAATTGTGAGAACCCCCTGCATGGGGGGCATTATAAATTCTAGCCTAAAATATCTTGTCTAAGTTAATCAACGCTTTAATTGCTTTGTGTTTCTTAATCATAATAATCACTGTTGTATATATGCACATTGTTGTGTTTTATAATGTGTAAAAAGAAAAAACCTGTAAATTGTATGTACCCATTTACTACCTCAACTTTGTAATGACGCAACAAGTTTCCAGATGAAAGTTGCTCTTACCTAAATTTTGTCTACTGTGTCATGGCCAGGGCAGCATGTCACAACCCAAATCAAGTGAGTGTCCCTGACACAATAGACCACGCCTCCGCATGATTGGCATTAAGACCACCCCTCTAAATGATTGGCATTGTTCTAAATTTGGTATGTTCCGCTTAATTAAAAATTCCTACTTGGCAAATTTTCATTGGCTACTCTAAAGGTATAAAAGTCTGCGCAGTTTCCGCCCAAATCGGAGTGGAGTGAACTCTGACCACGTTGCAAGAAAGACCTTGCAGAGCTCTGAACATGCTGCAAAAAGTTCTGAGCACGTGGCAGGATGACTTTGGTGGACTGATCACCCACCAACGACTCCCCGTCAGAAACCTCCTGACATACCCGTTCCCTGCGTGCTTTTGTCTGTACACTTGATGCGGTAACCCAAATTGTAACTATGTAAGTGAGCATACAGCCTGCGTCGCGGCCACCAGCAGCGTAAGGAAAATCTATTTTGAAATCAATATGCTGTTCCGCCTCCATCCACCAGCCCGCCTGACGTCTGCTTGGTTAACCACCGCTTCCCTTGGCCAGCTCTGACCGGTTGGCCAGCCGAGACACCATGTTTTTAACCCAAGAATTGAATGGTTAGGGCGCTCAACAAGGAATAGTTGGATCTTAACCTTCCCCATGAAGGCAGGGTTTACACCTGCATTTTTCTGATATCCTAGCATACTGCTCTAATCACCAAATGACAGGTTAGGCATTATACAGCACCTTTTTTCACCCCCGCCCTGTTGAAGTTAATCTTGGTACTTTGCATTTGCTAGTCACTGGATAAAGTTCAGGGGGGGAAGATTTTGCCACACTGGGGACAACGGGTTAATCTAGGACTCAGGACTTGTTCTCTGCCAGAGCAACAGCCATCCCATTGAGACATACATCCTCTAACTAGCTGTTTTCTGCCTGGTCTCACATATTTCCCAAAGGGACTGGGTAATGCTTAATCTGTGGTGTGGAGATTATAGCACTGTGTCTGAGAAATGACGGTTCAAACCCTCTCTAGATGAGAGAGACCTTGAACCCAGGCCTCCCACCTTCTGGGCAAGTATTTTACTATTTAGCTACTGAGGCTAAAATATGAGGACTGGTCTCCTCCTCCTTCTCTTTAATACCTGCTAGTCATTGGTGTTTGTTTGATTGCAATGCAATAATCTGCAAAGCTTCATAGGTGTCTGACCAGCTCATAGTCTACTGCATATGTTCAACTTATGCAGCTATGCTTACGTGTCTATTCTTAGGGACAAAACTATGAATTAGTGCTGATTAGGCCACTTATAAACCTGGAAAATTTCCATACAAAATTAAGTCAAATTCAATCCATAGTATACAGCAGTGGTAATCTGTTCTTGCCATTGCTTCCAAACTATTTTAACTGTAAAATTTAATCATATGAATTCTCTCTCTCTACCTCTATTACAGTCTGGTCAGTTATGCTACATGAACCTGGACTATGGTCAAATTATTTTCACATCTAGAAGAGTAAATGGAAATATTTTGAGCAATATTTGTAGACCAACAGACTAATTGTAACAGGGTGTTAAATTATTTTAGAGTGTCTTCCCTTGGGTCATTAATTTGAAAATACTTTCTATTGGGTGCAATCTAGTACAATGCAAAAGTAAACCAATCAAATATAATTGCACTCCAGAAGCACATTAATATCCAGGCATATAGACTAGACTTGGTAGGGATGGTTTACATATTGCCTCATACATCAGCCTCAGGCTCTTTTTTTCTCTCAACTTCTTTTTGTCAACCCTGTCCTGGTCAGATCAGAGGTGAATGAAGACACTGATGGATTTAAGCAGAAAACCTCAACTCTCTTAATTTTACGCTGAGGAGAAATCTTGACTATTTGGCATTTATGTGCAGGAGTCATGACATATAGCTCAGGTTACGCTCAACCTTTCCCTTGGGACTCAGACTTAGCCTGTCCTTTTAATCCTTTCACCTGCCCTCTACAGGATACAGAAGATACAAAATGTCAAACAGTTTGCAAAGAATGCAAGTCTTTTCTTCTGCCACAGAAACAAGACCCATTAGCAAAATCCCAGGATTTCATTTAGCTCCAGAGCTGGCTTTGCCCTTGCAGCAACTGGCAACCAGGTTCATGTTGCAATGAATTTACCAATCCTACACATTACTGATATCTGATATGAAGTTTCTAACTCCTACTAACTTATTATGGCCTGAAGAGGATGAAAAGATATGTACGAATCTGGCTGGTGTGGTCTGATCCTCTAAAAAAGAAATCAAACAATTGGAACCATCCTAAAAATTATAGTTTTCTTACAACACATGAAGTAAAGGAGGGTAGGACAAGGAAGCCCTGGGAAAGATTTAATGAGGGGAGCAGAGCCAAATTCCCAAGCTCTTTATGTTCATCTAGTGTATGTAATCCCAGTTTTAAGGGAGCTGTAAAACAACCTACATGTTAGATGAAGTTTCCCATCCGATCAGATGACCAGGTGGCAGAGTTGTTCCCTGCTCTGCTATAATTTTGCCTCCGATCCTCCTTAGTCCCTACTTCTTATCTTAGCTTCTGTCTTTCACCCTCTACTTACACATTCATGGTCAGTCTCTTAATCCTTTCCTTATTTCTTACATACCATTTGCATCAATCCTGAGGCTGACCACAATACAGTCTAAGCATCTTGTAAATAAAACCACACTGGAAAACAGCCTTGAAATTTAGTGCTGTCCTTTAAACTGTGGTCACTTAAATGTATTCATTTTACATCTGACTGCAGTAGTTTCATTTGGAAAGGAAAAAGCTTTACCCTAGCTTAAGTCGCTCATCAATTTTTATTGCTGGGAAGGACAAAGGAGATGCACTTGGGATTAGTTTGCTGTCTGAGGACAACTACAACACAAGTTTCCCATAATCTCCAGTATTATTTAAGGCCACATAGTAAATGGTTTCCTACTCCATTTACCTACTCCAACATTATCAATCTGATAGTCATTTAAAGGCCCTTGTGCCTTAAATGAGCTGAGCCTCAGGAAGTCAGAGGCAAATGCCAGAAATTTAGATATTTCAGATATACTAAGTAGCCAACCTGAACCAAATTCTAAACCTTTTAAATTCCATCCATCACCAGTGACATACATCTAGCTTTTTGATAGTTACATACCACAATGGCTGAGAAAATTATTGCTATGTCAGTTGCAATTGCTGTGGTGTTCTGTAATTTCAAAGAAGTACAAGGAACCACATAGCTGTGTACCATGAAAGCTTGGGAAAGTTTACAAATACATTGGACACTTCGGAAGTGATTCAAATGTCTTACACTATTTTTTTTAATGTCAGTAATGATTTGATAAGGGAGTAAACATCTCTGATGGTAGAATCCTGAAAAGAGGCAAGGAAGTCAAATGTCCCATCCTAGTGTCCCTGGAAACATAGAGCCAAAACCTGACCTTAAATTGAGAGTCATTCTGAACTCTGATAAAATTAACTAAAAACAAAAATACATTTTATTTCTATAAAGTGCTCCTTCAATTATCTAAAAATTATCCCAAGACCTCCAGTAGAAGAAGAAACCATTACTATCTTAATTTTGCAGGTGAAGAAATTACAACACCTATGGGTTAATTGTGAAACTTTAAGATGTGTCCCAACTCATGAAATATGAATCAAGTGGAACTAAAACTATCAAAACAGCTTCTTTTTTTTTTAATTTAATGAATGAAAAAAAAAATGTTTTGGATGAGCCTAAAACAAAAATCCTAGTTTTCCTGTCAAAACAGAAGATTGGGGAGAAATGCACATCAAATTAAACATTTTTTACAACTTGATATGAAACTTTCCATTTCCAGTTTTTGTGAGGTTCTCTTTATTTAAACCAAAATTGGGTAAATTTCCCAACAAATCATTACTTTTTAATTATTATCAAATGTTTTACTTATAAAGTATAGGAACAAAACTTTCCAAATATATTTCTGGAGCAGATCAAAGAATTTGACAAAAACCCCAGCTCTGAAGTGTTTTGCTAATAATCAATGAGCTTT
This sequence comes from Caiman crocodilus, assembly GCA_030014935.1. Lineage (NCBI taxonomy): Eukaryota > Metazoa > Chordata > Crocodylia > Alligatoridae > Caiman > Caiman crocodilus. The sequence continues at coordinate 921,778 of JAGPOW010000229.1, forward strand.
GGATGTGTATATATGCATCAGAGAGAGTGAAAAATTAGAAGATTGTGTATAGGATGGGACAAACATGGCATGCTGGAATGAAATCAAGTTCATACAAATCTAGGCTACATAAGATGCAGTGTTTCCTAATATTAATAATTATTAGACTACAAGAATGGCAAAAGTCTCTTTCTTTGAGTTATTTAAAAGTGGGAAAGAGCTGGAAAGCATATTATAAGAACAATTCCACAGAAGGTAAATAAACAAGTAGGGATATACTAACAGGATAACAGATTAATTTGTCTCTTTTTATGATTGCTAAAGCATTCATAATGTTCTCCATATTAAATTTGTCAATAATGTTTTTCAGCATACAGATTCAACTTAGATACCTACTGTGTGTACAAGCTCATTTTCTCAATAAGAATGGAAATATACTCAGAATGGTGGATGAAATATGTAGTAACTGTGGTCAATATTTAATTCCACTCTCTGCTTTTCTTTATAACTACACTTTTTAACTGCTTGAATGGGTTTTAGTACTGAGTGTGTTGGGAGCTTTACAACTAAGCTTCCCCTGCCTAGTGAATGTATTAAGAGTAGTTATGGGTATTTTAATGTATCAACACAACTGTGTGAATGCACAGATTTATATTGCAAGGCAATATAATTATTACTTTACTAATAACATTTCTTCATCAATTTTCTAGAGTTTGACATGGTACAACAAAGGTTAAAGAGCCCACAAGACTTGACCCTTACTAACCTTGCTATTAGCAAAAGGGATATACCACATGCTTTGCCATCTATACTTTGTAGTTCCTCTATATTATAATGCAGGGAGATATATGAGGATACATGATGACTCAATGGATCAGCATCAGAGCAATTTAGCTTAAAATCATTCATTGGATTTATTGCAACAGCCTGAGTACAGAATGAGTCTCTTTGATTTAAATGCTTGCTGGAAAAGCTCCAGAGGACGAGGAGCTCTGAGGCAATTGTTATGGGAGAATATAGTAACTGATCCTTTCAAGATTAATAGTAAGATTCATAAAGTAACTAAGGTACCTCAGATGGTACCATATACTAAGCTGAGGTATTTAAATACAAGAAGATGACCACAAGAAATCCTGCCTAATTTAGGTGGCAAAATTTCAGGCAGTGCATATTTCTGAATTTGCCTCCCTTTTAGGTAACCTGAGCATTAAGCTCATCTCCAGTGTAAAACCACTTGGGGCTCACAAAACAAGGCATTCCTAAACCTATGTCCATGTAGTAGCTCAGTCTAGTAGAAGTACACTATGAGTGTGTGTATACATGCATTTAAGCACAACTAAATTTAATGGGACTGAAGTTAATCTAAAGTCCCTGGACTTGGCACTAAAGTTAGTTCCAAGTCCCTGCAGCCCTGCCATGTGCCTCTGTGGTCACTGCAGGGAGCTCCAGCCACGTGGCTGCCAGCACTTGACAACCATCTGGGAAAATCAGATCCCTGGCCAGCCCCTTCCCTGCCCAGGAACCATGTGTCCAGCAAGCACAGGGGCAGCACGTGGCAGCTCCCTCCTTGCCCACTCTGCCGCCTCACTCCAGGGATGCTCCATACCCTGTCCTTGCCCCTGCCAGTGATGCCCAGCATCCCACTGCTCTAGCCCACTCCCTGCCAGTGACCACCAGTACCCCACGCTCCTGCTGGCCATGGTGTTGGCCCCAGCAGGCCCCTCCTTTCACAGGCCATATGACAGCCACACACCCACCAGAGGAGACCAGGGCACTGGCTGTGGGAGGCCCTGTACAATCCCTTCCAGCCCACCTGCCCCAACACCCACACATCCCATGCCTCTTCCCCACCTCCAGTACCAGTCTCTGGACATGCACATGGGTGAAAAAAAAACACTTTATCATTCTCACAACACCCACACCCCTCTCTCCCCCATCAACAAACAGAACCCCCTCCCTTCTCAACCAACAGAGCCCTTCCACCACCCTCCCCACCCTCCAATGATAAAAAATCTGCTTACAGGTGGGACACTATATACAAGGAGAAAACTATATACAACATTTTGGGTCTTCAAACCCAGAGTGGGAGCCTGTGATAGGGGAGAGGGGGTAGTGGGAAGGGCCCTGGGGTAAGTGCCCAGCACCCGAATCCCTGAATGTTCCCTAGGACTAGTCTCAGGCCAGCCCTCTAATGTCAGGGAAGGCCTGGCACTAAGTTAGTGCTGAGTCATGCCTACATGTGTGTTAATGCGTATTAACTAATTGTACCTAAATTTTATATTTTTATTTGCAGGTATCAAATTTAGGCATGATGGGCATTTTTACACATGCTCCTGATACAGTGCAGTGCAGTGCAGGGTGCTTTTAAATAGCAAGCCACACTAATTAAAAGTGCACACATCATGTGTATTAGCGGCTCAACACATTCCCAGGCTAAGAAAATGGCGACACTGCACTTTGAATTAAAGCAAATCAAATGTGTTTTAGTTCAAAGTGCACCGCTGCCATTTTCTAAGAGTGGAGGCATGCTGTACTGCTGATACACATGATGCACAAGGCTGTCAGAGCACATCAATTTACATGCTCCAGAAGACTCAATTAATCGAGTCTGCTCCAAAATGTTAAATTTCCAGTGCATTGAAGCAGGTTCCCCACATGTGTGAAATGCCCCGTTAGCCTATGTTAATGTGCATTAAGGGTCCACACATGTAGACACATGCCCTAATGAGCATTAACTTAGGTTAATGTGCATTAACACGTCTCATGTAGACATGCCCTACAGTGACTAACTGACAGCATCACGTTGAGCATTGGTGTTGCTTTCATTCCAAGAGGCCAGTTGTCATCCTGATGCTTATATTTTGTATACTAAATAGCCTAATTGTAAAAGTACCTACCTGGGGCATGGGAGACTTTTGTTTGATCAGTGTCATGGGGTTCAAATCCATATTACTCTTTAGAATAATGCCATCACACCAAGCCTATATAATGGTATTCACTACTAGCTTATAGACACTCTCTAATCCTATTGAAGTTGAGAGAAGAAAAGTTTTGGGGACAGGAACCAGAACACAGTTCTCCCTCAACCCCCATCCCTTCAACACACAGAAAAAAGCACTAATCATTGTACTAGAGTCCTCCTTGTATGTTCTCTCTCTCTGGCTACATCACTCTTGTCATTGGCTTCACAGAGATCCCAATTCAGCAGAAAAGCTAAAGAGTGTTTCCTATTTTAGTCTTGCCTCTGGCTGTCACAACCCAAACCAAGTGAGTGTCCCTGACACAATAGACCACCCCTCCAAATGACTGACATCATCTTAAATTTGGTATGTTCCGCCTAATTAAGTATTCCTGCTTGGCAAATTTTCACTGGCTACTCTAAAGGTATAAAAGTTCATGCAGCTTTCACCCAAGTTGGAGAGCTCTGAACATGTGGTAAGGTACAGAGGACCTTGTCACGTGGCAGAGAAAAGCCGGCAGACTGATCACCCACCAACGTCTCCCCGTCTGTTCCTGATGTATCCCTTGTCCTGCATGCTTGTTGCGTCTACAGGTTCATCTTGCTAGCTCGTTGCGATATCTTCATTCTGTAACTATGCAAGCAACTTTACTGCCTGTGTCGCAGCCACAAGCAGCATAAGTAAATCTTAAGTAAAAGTTATTTTTGTAACCAATACACTGTATCCTGCCTCTCCATCCACCAGCCCACCTGACATCTGCTTAATTAACCAGCGTTTCCCTCGGTCGGCCCCGCCAACCGAGACACTGGATTGATGTCAAGTGGAAGATGTGGGTTTAAATATTCTCAGACAGAGCAGGGTCATTATTCTCCAACACAAGAGGTGCAAACAGAAGTGGTAAGTGTCACCTGATCTGGCCACAAAAAGCAGTTTATGGCTATGACCAAACACAAAGGCACAACCTTGAACATCTTAAAGAATGTCCAATTGGGTGAAAATCTAACCCTTCATTGCATGAGGTATCAGATAAGGATGCTACAAAATGTAGTGTCTTTTGTAACTTTTGTCCATGGAGCTCCCAGCCTGCCTCTGTTTTCAGGGGAAAGGGAATGGAGGGAGTTTAGCCCTCCCTAGGGGGGTTTGGGGCTCTAATTCACCCACCTCATCCTTCTGCACCAGCTGAGGAGCTCCAAGAATGAGTTCCCTCCCCTGCCTTTCCCCCCCTCCCATTCTGAAAATAGCAAGCACTGAAATAGAGCTGTGGCTATTACTATGGGAACCTGGCTGTAGACTCTCAGCCTCAGCTAGGTTCCTCTCCGCCCTTGAACAAACAGTGAACTTATCTTTCATCTGGGGTAATGTTGTAACTCAGAATGCTTTGTAAAAATCATTCTGAGTTACAACTGGGACCTGCACTTCTGTCTGTACCCAAGATGCTTTATGAATCCTGCCTTTAACTCCCAGATATAGTGGGACAGAGAGGTTCTCTATAGTGCTCCAGCAATACAAAATCTGGCACAACAAGACAGGTGAGGTTTCCTGCTGTTCTGGGGAATACTCCAATTACAACATCTCTGCCATCCTTTCCAAGCCCCAGCTACTTAGTGATGTTGAAGGAATAAAGTTTGTCATGGTTTTTGGATGATCCTTCACTTATAAGCAGGGCCATCCCTGCAATTGGGGCAACCACCCTGGACCCTATGCTTTGGGGTGCCCTGTGAAGCTGGGCAAAGCAGTGGTGACATGGAGCTTGGCACAGTGGTAGCTCTGCATTCAGCTGCTTGCTACCCCCAATCCCCACTACCACTGCCAACAACAGCAGCAGCTTCTTCGAGTCCGGGACCCATGGAATCAAATCAGTGGGTGGGCCCCACATGGACTGATTTGTGCCAGGCCTTGCACCCTGTTCGGGTCACCTATTCTTGTAAGGTAACTTGTAAGAGATCTAGTATGGGCTGGCACAATTTTGCAGTATGTTGAAAATACTCCTTGAGTATTATATTGGACTGGTCCACAGAACATTGAAGAAATGTTGGTGTTTTAAGTTATCAAGGATCCAATGATGCATATTGGCATAGTTGTTAAACAACATTTATATATTATGCCAAAGCAGGCTCCATAGATTTTTATCTGATTTCTTGAATATCTTATGAAATATATTACATATAGTATTTTTTTTTTATGAATAGTGGATATATCAACCTTTCCTAGTTTGTCACCAAGAATGTCAATGGCATATAAGGGAAAAACTACTATACAATGGTTTCAGCATGAAAAAAAAAGCATCCTGGGAGGCTGCTATGTAAAAATGACACCTTCTATTGAACAATGGATCAATTTTTCATTAGAAAAAAGCTAATGAGAAAAGTTACTTTTATGAGATCCAGCAAATTTATGTCCATAGTTGACAGCCCTTCTTAAGCATGTATGCTAAATAAATCCCGGTGAAATCATGTGATTTTAGTGCACATAACTGAGAGTAATCTACGTAAATTTACAGTGGACTAACTAGTCACATCTCATTTACACTTTCAGTCATATTGGGTTCAACAAGTTTAAATCTTAACATGTTATTCGGTTAAGATTTGATTAATATTTGGTTATGATTTAGTAAAAAATGACCTAAGCCTCACAAAAACTCACCATACACAATCTTTAGTGCTGCTTTATTCATCTTCCATACTTAAAATTTTCAATCATTGTGATAAGGAGTCATTTCCATGCCAATATATTTATTTAAAAGTGCATGCTTCAGTACGCTTGATTTTATGACAAGCATCACACCATGACACTTTTCTTTAACTCCCATGAGGATCTCAGCTTTCATATAAAAGCTTGAGTTTCTATAATCCTCATATTTGTGGAGAAAAGCACCAAAATCTGTATTCAAACCCAAGGATACAAATAAAAGTGTTTGCTTACTTCTTTGATATATTATATATTCTGTTATTAAGAGCATTACATTCAGTAACTCTTTCCAGTAATGTGTATACACAGCACAGGTACAAATACAGATACAATATTTCATTAATAAAAAAAAAAAAGACTCCTTATGAATATAGCTGAATTCTCAATTAGTCATCTATCATATTACATTATTTTGGTGCTGATATTATCTAGGGATAGAGAATGACCAGATTCCTGTTTTTTGGGCCAAACCAAATTATTTCCATTTGATTTCACTGCCATTGCAAACAGCATTTTTGGTGTAACATTGTTAATAAACAAGACCTCTTGTGACATACTATAGTCTTATGCGCTTTATTTTACTAAATATTTATTAGATTTTCGATTAGAATCACTTGAGCAAGTAAGTCTAGATGGTTTGGGACAAATGTTGTTTACTTGTACACGCAAATAAAGGGCATAGTTTCAGATGTTAGCCCTTACTTGAGAGCCAGAATGTATTCTAGGCTTTTTTCAAGATCATTAATTAAATTTTTCCTACTTTGTACAATGGTGGCCTCATAAACTGTGTCTTGTAAAAGAATGTCCTTTAATTATGCAATGCTATCTATTAGAACTGATTTCACAAGGGCTCGTTTTGTATTTCCCACTCATAGCTGAACTGAAGAGTTAGATCCTAAATAACTAAATAACAAGTGGCAGTATTTTATACCGGTATGTGAGGTCTGCATGGATCTAGCAAGTGGTATTTGGCTAAATTTGGGGTTGTTTTTAAGTACCCTTGCAATCAGGACACAAAAGTGAAGCAATGAAGCACAAAGTTTCTCAAGTCATTTTACCTATTCATGGCAAACCAGCTCTAGGTTGCTTGAGGGTACTAGACCCTCTACACCAAGATGGTCAAACACACCCTGGGCCTCAAGCTGAAGGGTTCTTCCTGGGCCAGATCTTTGAGGCCAACAGCAGCTGTGACATGTCTGTTGGCAGTGGTGCAGGTATGGATTTGGTGGCTGCCAGCAATGGGGGTCCAGTGGCCACAGAGCAACAGCTATATTTGCACAGCCCTCACTTTTCTCACTGATACAAATAACCATATTCATCAAGGTCCAGGGTCCCCAAATTCTGTGGTAAGCTATGCCCACTAACCTTACCTCCATCCAGCCTACTGGATCATTGAGAGGCTGATGGAATGGTTCTGAGGGCCAGATTCAGTCCATAAGCATTTGTGAGCTTCATACACCTTTCACTCCTTCCTTACAATACTTCAATATCTTCTGCAATGGAATATATCCCAAACAATGTTCCAGATGCAATGGTGACATTTTCCTACATGCCATTTTTTTTATCATCCTTGGTTGCTCTGATAAAGCTTGGTTAATTGTTTGGCTGCAAAATAAATTAAGTATCACTAAAACATTAGCTATCACAGAATAATTCAAAATACATTAAGCATTCCTAACTGAGAAAGTCTTATATATATATATTATTAAAACCTCTCCCTTTAACAGTAATGGTATTTTTATTGCCATATAAGACATTAATATTGTTATTTTCCCTTATTTTGGGGACGTAAAAAGCCATTTTGTAAAATAAAGCACATAAGGGGGGGTTCTGAATTGTTCAGATCAGCCTTAACTGCATCATAGTACAATCAATTCACTCTATTTAATGACTACTTTGCTTTGTTAATAGACCTAGTTAATCTTCAGATCTCTTCTTGAACTTTCAGCAAAGAGATGTTATAAAAAGGTGTCATAACTCAGTTACTATTATTCATGGATTTCACTTGCATTTTTCCTATGGATTTAACATATTAAAGAGACATATCAGGTAGAACTGGTGTATGTTTGTAATAAACTGAACATTCTGAAGCTTAATACTAGCATTTTTATTATTAAAACTGAAAGCATTTAAAATATCTATTTTACTTATTTATATTTCTTTAGTTAATTTTGGCCTTTCTCTTGGATTCAGAAATGAATCCAGACAGTTAGCTAATCTGTCAAAAATGCATTGGGATTCAAATAGATTTTTGGCCAAATGTATTTCTATACTGTCATTGCATAGTGATAATGGAGGGAAAGAGAGCCTTTTTGTCTACTGCCTGTTGAAGCAATTTATGCCCTGAAGAGCTCTGATAGCCATAAAACACTGTGCACTCAGACTGACTCCACACTGCACCATAATACCACATTTCACTCTAAGGAATTTTCAGAGGTTGCCCAAATGCAGGATGGCTCCATAAGCCATTAATCCTCCCCTCTCCCCCGTGTATATAGAAAGTCAATAATATCCATCCATTCATCATGGTTATTAGGGCTGTGTGAAGCTCGGGTGGTGATTAAATTTGGAGGAAATTTGGCCCAATGCGGTGGCCAAAACTCCAGATCTGAATCAAATAAGGGGACCAATTAAAAGATCCAAATCAAGTCAAAGCTCTCTGAATCTTTGAAAAAAGTTCAGAAAGCTTTGATGATTGGGCCAGTTGCTGCCTTCTGCAGCAGGGAGCTGCAGCCGGATTCGGAGCTAGTAAGTAGGGGGTAGGGGAGGCAGAGCTGAAGGGGGGAAGGGGACCATGGGGGAACCCCTGCCAGGCCCCATTCCCTGCCTGATCTCCCAGCCCTGCCATGGCCATCCCACCCATCCCAGCTCCTGGTGCTTTAAAAAAAAAATCTCCACTCATCAGGTGCTGTTGGGGGGGCGGTAATTCCCACAAGCATCCTGACACCCCCCCTCACTCTTTCAGCCCCCCACCCCCATGGCTGCCCCACCTTCCCCAGCTCAGGCCCTTTAAAAATGGTGTAAAAAAATGATTGCAAGACTTTTCAGTGTTGCAGTCATGGAACATTTTTTCCCTAGAGTTAATGTCAAATTTGAAATGATATTATGTATGTACAGCTGTTATTTTTAATTAATTTAAAACTTAATTAGGGTTAGGTTGATCTAAATGCCCAATCATGCAGGTGTGCAGTGGGTTTAAATCATTCAATCTAAGTTATTTCACCCAAGCATGTGCACTAACTTAGACTGAGATTGGGTTAACTGGATCTGAGAAAGGGTTAACCTGATTTTATGAATATCTGCACGTATTCAAACTGGATCCTTAGGGCTGGAAAAGTTCAGCCACTACCCCAGCCCCAGGGCTGCAATATCCCCATCCCTCTAACCTTGACTGGCTATTTTTAGACCTCTGCCCCTAACCAAATAAACCCTGAACAGATCCATCAGTCCTCTGATCCTGCCAACTTCCATCAGTGAAACCACTAGTCTCCCTGATCCCGCTCACTCATTTCCCACCCTGGACTATTTACTAGTTTCCTTGTGTGGCTCCTAGGAGAAGCAAACAACTGCATGTATAACCCTGGTCTATGTTCATGTGGTTTAAAGAAAGCTGTGTGAACCTTTACCAGGTGCAATGAATGAATCTACATGCCTACTATCCTATCTGACTACTTCCAGGGATGAATACCTGACAATACTACCTTCTGCAGGAGTAGAGGACTTTCAGCACTGGACCAGATGATTCTGGCTCCAGAGCAGGTCTCTGTCATGAATTGCCTCCTTTAATCGCAAAGGGATCCGTGAAGCGACTCACTTCCCTTAACTGCAGGGAGATTTGCGAGTTCCGGGTAGTTAGCTGCTGGACAGGTTTATCCCGACCTGTTCCACTTTTTAAGGGCCCAGCTATGCGGTGGAGTAAATAAGATGAGGCTACTTACAAAACGTAATTTTATTTTCTTCCCAACAACAACAACGTAGTATAACGGGGTTTCCCACTCTGGACTCGGCCCAATTCTGGATTGAACTGAGCTTGATTATGAGTTGAAGGGACCGACTCCTCATAGCCTTTAACCGCAAGGCCTCGGAGGAGGAGAGCTCTGAGTTCTCTGAGCTCCAGGGATGGGTTTTATAGTAGGG
>JAGPOW010000229.1:931641-946726 GCA_030014935.1 Caiman crocodilus
AGGGACCGACTCCTCATAGCCTTTAACCGCAAGGCCTCGGAGGAGGAGAGCTCTGAGTTCTCTGAGCTCCAGGGATGGGTTTTATAGTAGGGCGGTACGCACTTAACCAATCAGGTACCACGATCCATTTCATTTCCTAATATGGTGCGGACAGGGGCCATGAGCAGATTTGATTGACATGGACTATGAGCAGGTTTGATTGACATGCCCCCTTGCTCATGGCACCTGTTATAGGTGGCTCTAAAATTCATCTAATTGGTTTAGGTCAAGAGTGGGATCGGTGAGGCGGGTATATACAAAAGCAAGTTGCTGTTCAACTTTGCTACGAACACAGGTAATAACACTACAAACTATACAGAGTATGATAAGAAAAGGTAAGACAATAACTATTAACGGGACAAGTATACGCATTAAGAAAGAGGAGAAGTCAAAACCTAAGCTATGGAAGAGGTCGGGCAGCCATCCTTTTGCTAGTTGGCCTTTTTTGCGGCATCAGTTATTGCATCCAACTGGATTTGCAAGGAAGCAGTAACGTTGGGAATGGCAATGCAACACGTCATTCAAAAGGTTTAAAAACTGACACACACCACCCTCGCGCAACAGGAAGGCATTTAGGGGTAGATTGTTTTGTAACGTCATTTTCGACATTGCCTGGAGTTGTGAATTGAGTAGCGTGATAGAATCACGAGTGGCATTAAAACCCAACTCGATGGCTTGAGTGAGGGTGAGGATGGCATCCCTGGAGTGGATGGAGGTGACTATTGGTGAAAGAAAGTACTCAGCTACCCACTGGGCAACTTGCTTGGCGTGTTCCCAACCAGTGGACAATGTCCATGTGGGATTGGCAGAATGCTTGTTTCTGTGGTACCATAATTGGGGGGTATGGGAGGAGTTGAAGGCTAGGGGTGGACAGAGTTGGATGTCAGAAAGGAAGCACTGTATACCGGAGAATGTGGCCAGTAAGTGGGTGTAGAGTTGGCTGTTTGAGCATGCCCACATCAGGCCGGGGGGAGCAGGGTTGGATAGTTGGTCAGAGGATGACGATCGTAGGGATTTTAGGTGTGCCTCCTGTGGGATGGGGTTAGTATTGGCGGGCAGCGTGCTATTATGGCACCATTGACTGAGGCGGGCTGCTTGGAGGATGGGAAGATAATATGTGGCCCAGGAGTGGGAGTCTAAGAAGTTGAGAGCTTTTGATGTGTTCCATGGTTGTATGGAGGTAAGGGTGATAAGAAGCACTAATTTTGGTCCTTGGTTGGGGTCGGAGATTGGGGTTCAGGAATTGGGTGGTAGGGTTAGGAATGCGGGGGGCTCCTCGGGATCCCAGGGGAGGGAGAATAGCCGGTTTCCTGAGGCTGTGATGAGATATCCCCGGGGGGCGTTATTCCCCATGGAACTTTTGAGCAAGGGATGGAATAATTATTGTATACCATGGTGTGGTTGCACGATCCATTTGGCCAACACCAGTTGATTTGGTTGGAGCAATTTTTGGTGTTCATGTGGGCTGGATTGCATAAGGTGGTGTTCCATGTGTAGACATCCGTTACTTGACGCCCCTCTCTGTAGTCTCCTGGCTTGGGTATGGCGATGGTGTTATTGTTGTTAATGAAGAAGAGGGCAGAGAACCGTGTGGAAATGTTGAAGGGCGTCACATAGGTTCGTAGGACGGGGGCCCTGACTGAGGTTGGGTGCAGGACACAGGCTGTGACTCCTTTGGGGTAGGGGCCGGTCGCGTTAGCCCAAATTGCGATGGCTTGTAAGACGGTGTTTTCAAGGAGCAGCGGTGGGGATGGCTTGTGGTTTAGCATGACGGGTACAGCGAGGAGGACAAGCAGGATATGTAGGTAGATGGAAATCATGATAATTGTTCCTTGGAGTTCCACCTGGAATGAGAAAACTGGGGTAAGGAGGTTTAGTGAACGGGGTTGGGGGTATTTTGTCTGTGCCTTCAGGAAAGCCAGTTATGGTGGGTGAGGTGGTCGGACTGTCAGTTCTCTTCAGCACTAATTCAGACGAGATATGTGTTGGGGTATATTTCTGGGCGGATGACTTCTCCTTGCACTGGTGTGGGTTGTCAGCTGGAGTGGCTGGGGAACGTGACCCAAACTAAGTCTTCAGCTTTATACCGGGATGTCCAGGGTGTGGGTGGTGTCGCTGGACAGTCCACCCACAGTAGTTTGTCATCGTTAAGGGCGAGAAGTGTGGTGGGTAGGTGTTTGACCCATTGTTTGTAGTTTCCCGCTCCTAAGAGATGTAGTTTTTCCTTAAGGAGGCCGATATGGCGTTCTACTACTCCGTTGGATTGGGGGTGATAAGGAAGGTGGAGGTGGTGGTTGATGTGTTCAGCCATGAAGTGTGCAATGGCTTTGGAGCCAAAAGGTGGGCCTCCATCCGTATGGATAATGGTGGGAACGCCCCAACTAACAAAGGCTGAGGTAAGTGCAGTAATGATAGTGGAAGCAGGGGTCTTTCGAAGCGGTATAGCTAATAGGCTGTGGGTTCCCAAGTCGACGATTACTAGGGCTTTGTTGAGCTTGGTTACGGTGGGTAGTGGCCCCATTAGGTCGACTTGCCAAGTGTGCCCAGGGACAAAATGTTCCTTTGCGAGGGCATTCTGCCGGTGGTTAGTGGGGTGCAGTTTCTCCTTGGCATAGATGGTGCAGGCTTGCGAGATACATGTCCAATTATGGTACGTCCCGTATTCAGTTAGTTCCGGGGTAGCAATCTCTCTATTCCAGTGAGCTGTTGCCTTTCTTGGTCCGGGGTGCCCCCATCGGTCATGCAGTCACTGTAAAAAGGGGTCGGTGATGGATGGGTCACGGCTTTGGGCTGTTAGTACCTCGAGATTGACGTCAGTACGAAGTGGGTCTTCTAGGAGTTTGTCAATGATGGCATGGATCAGATCCGTGTCGGACTTGTGGCACTTGGTGTGTTTTAGGAAGGGTAGCTTCGTGAACTGGCGCAGTATGGTCCAGATGTTTTCCCAGATGGGCTTGTTCTCAGTCTGAGTGGCGACTCCAGTGGCTATTTTATATATATATTGTGAGTCGCTAGCAATAATGGGGACGGGGAGAGTTCCGTCATGGCGTTGCAAGCAATGAACAAGGATGAGTTGAAATCCTCTGAGTTCAAGGACTTGAGCTGATTTGCCGTCTGGTCCTGAACATAAATCTGAGACCTTACAGGGTCAGCAGGCAAACCCAAACCCTCCTTGGCCCCTACTGGTGCTGTCTGACTCCATCCAGGCTGGGGCGGTTGTGCCATATAGATGGGGGGCTGGATTTGGTGGTGGGATGGTTGGGAGTGGAATGTTGCGGAGCTGCCAGTGAGCCCAGCGATACTGGAACTCCAGCACTAGTGTTGCCCATGTTGCAGGTTCACCTTCAAATAAAGGGTCCGAGGTTTCGGCGTCTAGTTGTGAGAGAAGGGGGGCACCTGGTGCTTGGAGGATTCCATGGCTAATGCTTAACTCGGTGGCTAATTGGGTGGCTAATAGTACCTTTTCTATGGTACCATATTGGTGTTGGGGGCCCTGGAGCATTTTATGGGCCACGAAGGTGAGTAGACTTTGTTTGTCCTTTGCAGTGGCCCCAATGTGGGTGTCGGTGTAGTTAACAGTTAGTGTAACTGGCGTGCTCAGATCAATAGTGCTTAATGCTGTGGTTTGGACAGTGAAATGAAGACTGTTGAGATTCCTTTTATCAGCTTCCATCCATGGTGTTCGGAGCCGGACCTTTTCTCGGACTCAGCGTTGGACGGCTGTGAGGATTGGTAGATGTTCTGGCGTGAGATAGTGTGGGTACCAATTGAGTTCTCCTAATAGTTGCTGGGTTCCCTTGAGGTTCCCTTGGGTAGGCTGAGGTTGGAGTTGAGTTGGGGGTTGATGAATGGAGTTTTTCCCCAGGTTGCAGGGGCTCGTAAGTTGTGGGTGAACCGAGTCCCCAAAAAGGTGATGTCTTGTGTGGGCGTGCTCAGGGATTTCTGAAGACTAACAGTCCATCCTTCTTTTGCTAGGTGGGCTATGAGTTCTTTTGTGACGCTTTCAACCTGAGCCTTGTCTCGGCCCATGATGGCGATGTCGTCGACATAGGACCAGATTTGTAAGTCTGTTTTGTCGTGAGGCGAAGTGAGCTGTCGGCTGAATCGGTCTAGAGTATTGTTGATGACCCCTGTAGCCAAGATGGGGAATTTCAGTACCCTTGTGGGCAAACGGTCCACTTATGTATTACTCCATTAACACGCATGTTGAGTAGGCCGTCCTTGTCATTCAGGGGAATTGAGTAAAACATATCTTTTAAGTCTAGTGTCTACTCCACCATGGTCGGTGCTGGTATTTTGCCATTTTGCACAGAATTTGGGGCAAGGTGGAGGCGTTGGGTTGCGTGAGGGGGCACACCTTTTGTTTGCTTCCCTGTAGTCGATGACGAGGTGGACTGCCTCTGGGCAACCTGGTTTTGCAATTCCCCAGCGGGGTGTAAAATAGGTGCTAGCATTGATGCGGTGGATACACACACAAGTTTCTAAATCACTGAGCAATCAATCGAGTGCTTTGGCATGTGGCTCTTTGGTAGGCATGGGGCGAAACTTCCAGGGAGTGATGTTGATTACAACTGGGCTACGCAGGTTTTCGGGGTCAACTGCGACAGGGAGCGCTTTGGCTATGGCTGCTTTAAGGTTAAGTTCTTTGATTCCCAGTATTCCCAGGATGTCATGAGTACTGAGGGCAGCGGTCAGTAGTCGGGGGTGGTCATGAACTCAGAACTTGATGACTGGTTTGAGTGCAATAGTGTTCAGTCCCTGCACTCGGACGGATCGTGTCGTGGGTTTGTGTGGTGTGGATGGTCTAATGACATTGATTTGCGCGCCCATGTCAAGTAGAAATGGAACAGACTTACTGTGATCCCAGTCATTTGGGTCTTGGATGTGGAGGGTCACATAAGGGCGTTCGTCCTTCGGGGCGTCGCTGACGGGTAGGGCTGAAGGCAGGTCTAAGTGAGGTGGGTTCTCGGGGATTGTGGTTGTCCTCAGGCCGCCGATGTTGGTCGCGGCGGCTGCTACTTGTTTTTTGCCTTCTCCTGAAAGATAAAGCTGAGACGCTGTGCAATAATGATTTGCCCCTGATCTCCTAGGCCACGTATTTATTGTTTGCTAAGGCCCGAATTGTTAAGGAGGAAGCCGAACCTTGCACGCTCTTCCAGTGTCCGCTGTGGCGGTTTGGAGCTTAGCTTGTTGTAGGGTGGTTGTCGCAGTATGGATACATTTGTCTCCCCCGCTACGGCCATCACGTTAGTGAATGATGGTGCAGATGTTGTTGTGCTGTCTAGAAGGGGACTAGCTTTCAGTAAGTGGGAGAGTACATGGGACATAGGTTGTCCGACAGCGGGGCCTAGGATGGTATTTAGGCTGGGGTGTTCTTTAAGGGGCCCATACACGTCAACGGCAGCTTCTAGTGTCTCCGCTGTTAGGGGGATGAGTCCTGGCTCACACAAATACCTGTGCGCCCACTTTTTTTCTTTTTCCCCTCGTTTTAGGGTAACTGGATGGGTGTGGGATTTCCATAAGAGATACTGCATCCCCAATATGGCATAGATGAGACCGGCACCCGTGGTGGGTCCTTTGCTAAGATGCCAGAAATGGGGCTTGCCTAGTATCATGACAGCCGCCTGAGCTGGGAGCGGGATAGGCCAGGCATTGTTGTCATCTAGGAGGGGGTTAAAAGTTCGGGGCCCCCCTCCCCATCCCGTTTGCCGGGCAAGATACTGTGACTCTTGTTGGTCAATTAATTCACCCGCGAAGTCTATTACTAGACGTCCAAGCCATTGGACTGGAGTTTCCTCTGGACGCCATTGGGATGTATCATATATTAGCTCCTTGAGTTCCGCTTGATTGCAGGTGCGAGTGACAGCTACTTCCCATGTGTGATCCCCTGCCCCATCGGTAGTTGTTTTCATGACGGTGACGGGGAGGTGCTGTGGCGGCAGCGACTTCCACGTCGGGGGGTCAACTCACTGTCATCGTGATGGGGATTAGGCGGGGTCTGGTTTCAGAATGGGTCTCCTCTGGCAAGGGCAGATAGAGGGGCGGATACAGGGGTGGGCCCTTTGACAGGGATCCACCCTCTGGCACTTGGGGATTATCACTGGATCCAAGGGGAGGGGTTGAGGGCACATAAGGAGGGGGCGTTACTTGCAATTTTTCGGGTCCTCCCATGAAGGGCTATATCAGCTTAACGTCTCCATCCTCGTGGTCAGCGCCATCTTTGGGTATTTTTCCCTCCTGTTTCTCTTTTGTCTCAATCCATTGCCCATGGCTTGCTGCGGTCACTGTCCTGAGTTGGCTCTCTATGTCGGCATTCTCATGCAGGGTTTTCATGAAACCACGGGAAAGGACGTTAATCATTTTATCCGAGTCCCACTTATAGCCCCCTAATTGCCGACACTCAGATTCTAGAGCTTTTCTAACTTCCATCAGCATTTTGTGCCCCCTCAATCCTGATTTAAGTAGAGGGGAGTGGAATTTGTCTGCGGGGGTTTGTTCTCCTCCCTCCCGTGCATAGCGTATGCATGCTGTAATTTCTTGATTAGGGGAGGGCAGGGTTTCTCCCTTCTTGTGCGGCTTGACTTTTTTGAGGCTTGCCACCGAGGTGGCAGCTGAGGGTCAAAAAAGGACCCTAGGGGAGGTTAGGACGCAACCTAGGGCAGCAGGGTGGAGGCCAGAGACCGTCCACTCCTTGCAGGAATCGTCTGTTGCACCCTGACTATTTCCAATGGAATCTAGGGAGAGATAGCCTTCTACTCCACCCTCTAATATCCCTCCCGCTTGATGGTACACAATGTGTGCCCAAAGCTGGTCACTCGTCTCAATGGACCTGTCCCCCCATGCCAGGGCAGGCATTTAATAGCTGAGCTGTGGTCCACGGCGATCCTGTTTGTGACGCCATGTCGCGAATTGTCTCCTTTAATCGCAAGGGGATCCGCGAAGCGACTCGCTTCTCTTAACCACAGGGAGCTTTGCGAGTTCTGGGTAGTTAGCTGCTGGACAGGTTTATCCCGACCCGTTCCAGTTTTTAAGGGCCCAGCTATGCGGTGGAGTAAATAAGATGAGGCTACTTACAAAACGTAGTATTTTTTTCTCACCAGCAACAACGTAGTATAACGGGGTTTCCCACTCTGGACTCAGCCCAATTCTGGATCGAATTGAGCTTGATTATGAGTTGAAGGGACCGACTCCTCATAGCCTTTAACCGCAAGGCCTCGGAGGAGGAGAGCTCTGAGTTCTCTGAACTCCAGGGATGGGTTTTATAGTAGGGCGGTACGTACTTAACCAATCAGGTACCGCGATCCGTTTCATTTCCTAATATGGTGCGGACAGGGGCCATGAGCAAATCTGATTGACATGGGCTATGAGCAGGTTTGATTGACAGTCTCTAATTTCATGGAAGAATTTTTAATGTCACAATTACACAGCTCTTTAACCTCAATTCAAGAAATTCCAGAGACAACCTTTTCCTAGCACTACAACTTTGTAGCACTGATTCTAACATACAGTTTCCAACCCAAGTTTTGCCTTCAAAACAGAAGTTACAATACCCCTTTCATCATTGTAACGGTTTAAGTTTGTCTCTGTTATAGAAAGCTATGTGGAATTTGCATAGAGCACAAGACCTTAATATGCTGTGCCTTTTTGGCACAATATAATATTTTCATTATAGCTTCAACCTCAACTCTGATGTTGTTTTGCTTCTAGGGCATCACATTTGAACTCTCATGTTAGCTCTCCCTGCCATTTTGTCAAGATCTACTGTACCTTAGTCTGAAAAAGCGCAAAATAATGATGGCTGGAATCCTGCTTCGGAGGCTTGCAGTAAATGTCACTTACATATGTACTTGCTGCCTGCAGGGCAGATTCAGCTTTGGAGGCAGACATGCTGTACATCACAGTAATGACTGAACTCCCATTTTAGATGATATGAAGTTCTGCCCTAGAGCAATACCACTGGAATTTCTGCTTTCCAAGGTAGAATTTTTATTGTTAAGCGATGTGCCCTACAGCTTGCTAAACCACTGCAATAAGAATCTGGAAGCAGTGATGCAGTGTTTTTCTACAGGTAACTACCAAAACTAAGCTGTAAGAACAACTGGATGATAGGATTTTGCTAGAATTGAGGGATTTTTTCCTCATACTGCAAGACGGTTTTTGAACTAGAAGTTCTTTCTAACAGAAATGATTGAAAAATAGCCCTTAAAGAAAAACTGAACTTTATCTGTGGGATATGGAAAGTCCTTCATAAAAGCTATGTATCATGACACCTCATGAAAACAGCATTGCAAGCATTTATTTTTCCATAGTCATCTTGAATTCAATGTAGATCTTTGTTTGCAGCCTGAATCTTGAATTATTTACCCAAACAGCCTAGGCTAGAACTTCCTCACATACATTACATTGGACTGACCACAGAATAAAGCATTGTGCACTATTAGAAAGGGTGGCAGAGCCTTTTGACATATTATTACGATTACTACTACTGTTATTATTATTTATAGATAAAGGCACTGCCACTATAAAGATGTGTACTGTGTTTATTTTGTAACAAATTAGTGTTCTTCCATTGGAAAAAAAAATTGTTCAAGGTACATATTTAAATATCCATATCTGTGGTGAATTATGACCTATTTTAAAACTACAGCTCTTATAGTTCCCCAGTTTGTCTGCTCTTTGAAAACTATTTAAACATTATTTAACTCAATGATTACCCCACAGCTGACCTGTTCATCTACATTAGCTGAACTTACAGAAGGATCAAGAATTCCACCAAACGACTCAGCTCACAAAAGAGCCTGCTTTTCATGGTTCATGTATTTCACAGGTCATGGAGTTACACCAAATGGAGACTTTGACACGGTAGATAAAGTATGCAAAATTAATAGAGCAAACAAAAACAAAATAAAGTTTCCTTTCTTAGGAGCATAAGAGAAGAGGCTTTTTTAGAAGCTTTTATCATATTTTTATCATGGCTTTTTATCATGTTATGGTGCATCTTACACAATAAAGGTAGATGTGTTCTTCTCAGAGTTTTTGCTTTATTTCAAAACACATATTTTAAAGTAAGATACAATATTGCCACATGATATTAACAATTTCATCAAATAGTCCAAGTCTAGGTTTAGAGTTTACAAAGAAATTAAAACTACTATATAAACAGCCTACATGCAAATAAGAAAAAAAAAAAACCCAACTAACAAAATCCATTACTGTCAGTTTTGGGGTTTTTTATACTGATTCTACTTCTGGAGGTTGGAAATACTAATTGAAGTTATTAAGTTACACAGTGTTCAAAATTTCAAAATCCTAAGTATGTATCTGTATACCACTGACCACATAAAGGAAAAAAACATGTGTGACATCCTTTGGTGAGTGATAATAATGTTGAAACCAAATGCAAATGAATACTGTATCTTTGGGAACCTCAGCTCTTCTCATAAAGCATGTATAAAGTGGAAGCAACTCATTTGGTTATTATTGTTGGAGTAGCTGTTCTGCAGCCAGCTTTAAATTAGGCTGCAACATCTTAAACATTTACATCTTTAAATGTTTCTTTCATCATCATATAATTTTCCTCTACAAGACATGCACATTTTCATATAAGAACTGTACAATATATATTGCCCTATAGTTACTTTTGGGATTGTTTTGACAGAGGGTTTGTGTACACTACAAACTAAAGTGTAGTTTAGTGATAGCCCAGCTAATGCTGTATGTGGTAGCTTGGGTACAATAATCAGTCTGGCAGTTGTAGCAGCACTGTTCATATACCAGTCTGAGCACAGTGCAGCCACAGTCAAAGTATTTTTGCACTCTGTGCTAGAAACAGCCATTAGTTATGGCACAGCATTAGGGCTTATATTTCATAAATAAGGCTAACATTCCTTTTGCTTAGATAATCGCAGGAGCAGCTGAACCTTTACTTCTACAGTGGCATAAATGCCTCCAAGGAGCAATGATGAGTAAGAAGCAGGTCATGGCTGTCTACTCCCAATCCACCAGCCGGTAGCTAGGGAATTCAAGAGATTCAGGATATATTCCCTGACTATACCTCCCTGCCTTCCTGCCTTCTGACAACACTAGGGAAGGAATCCTGCCTTATCTGCACATCAAAGAGCAACTCACAAAGGCACTCTCATGTACCCAGAGGAAAAGACTTTCCACCTTTATCTTCCTCTGTGCAAAAATGAAGTTTTTTCCTACCTATGGGGACTCTTTACCATCTCTAATTTTCCCTGAGACCAAGGAAGGGCATGTGCACCCAAAAGCTTGTAAAAAAGAGAGATTTTTTTTTTTTTTTTTGCAATTCCTTACTTGGGCTAATAAAAGGTATAATCTCTGAACCAAGAATAGAGTTTTGCATTTCTTTTTGTCTCAGACCAGCATGGCTACCAGATACAGCCCCGATTGACCACAGAATTCCTGTGTTATCTTAGGATGGTGCAATATAACTGAGGGGGATGGTCAGATTCAGATCTACAAAGGGACTTTGGAGGCACTAAACATTGCCACATTAACATTTAGATATCCATTTCCTGCTGCGAAATTCTTAAACCTAAGTTAGGCACTTCAGTTCCCCATACAGTGAATGGTTTACAGACATTTAGGAATGGAGTTCTCCAATCTAGTGAGCAGGGGAATGTTTAAGCTGGAGAACAGATAACTCCAAAATGAGGGGTCAACCTTAAATCACACTTCTCTACTAGACAAAATGTCAGCATTCTCTGCCCTCAATTACACATCTGCCCTCAATTCATAGCCTGTAACAGATTCCAGCACTTTGGTGCCCGGGTTGTCCTTTGAGTAGAAATCACAGGCTAAGTCTTTCTTGCCCAATATGTAGGAGACGTGGGTTACATATCCACCTCTTCCTGAGGGGTTTCAAATCTTTAATTTCTGCCTCTCCAGAAAATGTACAAACCACCAAACTAGAGGTTAGTCTTAGATGGGTGCACTCTCCACCACTTCTTACTGAAAATGTGAGATACTCAATAGAAACAAGTGCAAAATTTTGGGGGCCTGAGAAAAAGAAAAAGAAAGGAGGAGCCTCACTATAACCCAAAGATGACATTACTGAGAACATCCTTGGTCCTTGATATTACTCTTGGTTATCTTCCTTGGTATTACCCTTGGTTATGTTCCTTGACCCAAAAGGCTTTATGCTTTTTTATATTAAAGGGTCATAAGGAAAAAAAAAAAGTGCATGAAAAGTATTGGATGCTCATGAGAAGCAAACAACATTTTCCCCTTCATGTCCTGGTCAGTTCAGGTCAGCATTACCCTGCAGGCTGCATTCAGCCCATGGACTTATTTTAAAATAATTTTAATGATACAAATTGCTAATATGTTAAGACTCTTATGTTAAGACTAGTCATTTACACCAGTTCAAATTTTATATAAAACATAGGTTTGGTTGTGACTGTGTGGATCATCTGGTCCCTTACACAGTACAAACAGGATTTCCTATTTCTAAACATGTTGAGCTAGCAGATGGATACTTGTTCAGCTTGTTTTTGCAAACTTCAAATGAAGGAGATTACAGAACTTCCACAGGCAACACTGTATGCTGCCACTTGCTGTGGAAGGCTTGGTACTGGCATGTCTGTTCACAGTTGAGGCATTACATTTTGGAATCTCTTCTAATTCTATTACAGGTTGACCTACTTAAATTGTTAGGTTTGTCTGCCTTGTGTTTTATATTTCTGCTCTTGCAGTTAGGATATTTCTTTCTGAGATTTGATATGTCTCCCTTCCTGCTTAAACCCATCATCCTATGTCTGGCTCCTTATAACACAGGAGAACAATAATTCTCCATCTCTTTCAAATATGTCCTCCTTTAACCTCCCTTTTGCCACATCCACATAACTCCGTTTCTTCAACCTTTCCTTACATGCTTGCTTTCCAAGTCTTTTAGCATTCTTGCCATTCTCTGGGCCCCCTCTTTACATGTCGCCACTAGTTTCTGTGCATCCTTCTCATTAAACATAATACTTTAGCTGAGATCTAACCAGGATTGAACAGAATGGCACCATGACCTTCTATGTTTTATGTACAATGATTCTCTTAATATAACCCCAAATCTTGTTCTGCCACAGTATCATGTTATTGGCTTCATGTTGAGCCTGTGATCCATTGGAATCCCCAGATACATCTCATGATATTACTGCCAAGCGAGTTATCTGCCACCCAATATTTGTACATTTGTTTTTTTATTCTCTACGTAAAGCACCTTGCATTTGCCTTTGTTGAATTTCATTATCTGTTTATTACCATTTATTCAATTCATCATGTTTTAGCCTATATGTGGTTAATCCTGTTTTCCAAAATATTGCCAACCCCTCTAATCCCCTTATCATTCTGGTTTTGTACTGTTTGTATGTCCAATGTGCTGTATAACTATATATGATTACAGGAGAGGCAGCACATAGATTATGTCCAATACATTTTTAACAGGAAATTTCAAATACATAAATGAAAGTTGGGCTTCCAATTCCCATTCACTTTCACTGGAGTTTATAATGTGCTAGAATTTTGTTCCTACAGGTAGGAAAATAGTGGACTTTTGATTTTGGTGACAAAACTGAAAAGCTGGTTTAGCTTGATAAGAAAAAGAAATGTTTGGCATTTTCTATGAAATGAGGGGAAGTAATTCATTTTGACATGATCCAAAAGGTTGTGTTTGATTTGAGATTAAATGCTTTGATTTAATTTTATTTTTACTCTCTCAATTAAACATTGACTTACAAAAAAAGCAAACAAAAATGCTGCTTGAAATGAAAAACATTTTTTGAAAATGTCAAAACAAAGCATTTGATTAAAAAAACCCTGCTAGAACAAAACATGCTGCTATTTTCAAAATTTCCCTCCACACATTTTTATCTAAAGCTATTCACTGCAATCATCCTGAATTTACAATTGTTTCAGTCTACTTTTTCTTGTATTTAGTGGTTATTGAATGAACAAACAAACACATAAACAAACAATGCCAAGCTCCCATATTGTGTATTTTACATATATTTAAGTTGTTTGGCTAAGAATGCAACAATCTTTTGGTTCAGTCTTACAACTAAAGAAGAAAAACTTAAAGCCCTTATAAATGATGATTTCTTCCCTTTAAAAATGTATTATGTGGACAAAAAGTATCTGAAGAATTAAATTCTCATCATACCATATCTTACATTGAAGGCTTTACTCTGCTGCTTCTTAAGAAAAAAATAACTATCTTGATTAAAAAGACTGTCTTGGGTGAAATTGAAATTTACATTTAAATGCAATTAATCATTGAATTGTGCAAAATAATTCAGGGTCAGTAATATACGTTATGAAACATTCTGGTTCAATAATTTAATTAGAATCACACTTGAATTAGCTTTGCTTTAATCATAACTCTTGCTAAACTATGCAAAAGGAATGATGGGAATAACAGCCAATAGATAGAGAGCAGAAGAGGAGAAAATGCTTCAGAGTTGAATGAGAAATAACATACTTCTATTTTTCACCATGGCATAGGAAGACCACTGAGCCAAGGACCCAGGAACTCTAAGTATCTGAAAGAACAAGTTCTGAAAAATCCCAAAGATCGGAAAACTGCTATAATCTGTCTATCTACATGGCAACTTCTCTTGGCTATTTATGTATTTTCTCATGTATCGTATGTAGTGGAAGCCCACTGATTCCACTTTCAGACTTTCTTCCTCACAGAAGGGAAAATGCTACAATTGGCTTTGTCCCAAAGTATTCATGGGAAATGAAACCACCACTCGAAGTAAGTTAACAAAGCAAGGAAATAGTATTAGGTTGTAGAAAAGGAGAAAAGAAAGGATCAGGGATGATACAAAGAAAAAAGTAAACACCCATATATATTTGAAAAAAAAAACAACTCATCATAGGAAGACTGGCATGGCTGGGCACCTGGAGTAGCTCACACACAAAGGGGCAGTGGCAACTTCTGGCTGTCACTAAACCACTGGTGTGGTTGTACAGCTATAGCAACAACCATTTTCTTCCACCCTTCTCCCCATATTGCCACCTATGACAGCTAGCCTGGTAGCCCCAATGTAGTTACATCACTGAATATTAGTGGAAAGTTAAAGAAGCAAACATAATGCATTGAGAGGCAAAGCACAGTTTCACCTCTGCAGTCTTTGTGGCAACTGACATTACAGAAAGAGGTCACTAAAGGGCAAACTTGCAAGCTTTTATGTCCTGATGACTGTTATTTATTTATCTCGGTATTGCCTAAGCTATGCTGTTGACACCGGACTACCAAGTGGCAACGGCAAACTGGCTACAAATGAAGACAAATAAACTAAGAAGCATAACATCTTATGCAGGGCTCAAAATCAACTTCTTTGAAATATAGGAGTCATGCTGTAATACCGATACCAACTTCATCTCCCTTGGTAGCAGCAAAATTTTAGACAGAAAACTAGATGCCCTTGAAAAATGCCTAAAAAATATCTGGCTATTTGATTAAAGGACTTAATTACAAATGAAGGGACCTGAGAAATCTCCAACCTTCACTCCAACAGAATCAGAAGGGTATCAGACATATTTGGAATATGCACTTTGGATGCCCACAATTTCCTATATCCTGGTTATCAAACATCCAGCCCACAACCTGGATCCAGCCTATAGATTCTTTCTATCCAGCCTGCTGGGCTACTGAAAGGTTACTACAAATTGAGGGGGATGTGGTCTGCTGCTGAATCTGGGGCCCTTCAGCCCCACTGGGCATCGCTGTTGGTGGCAAAATTAACTTCTTATCACTACCCTTGGACTCACTCCTTCAGGATCAATGCTGGTGTCAGACCCCTCACTGCCATCACATTACTACCACCATTGCTGCACCACCCACTGTGGCAGGCCTCATGGCCTGGGCTGGATCTGACCCACAAGAGCCTCACCATCAAGAGGCCCAGGGCCTCCAGTGAGCTCCACACCCCATAGTATCATAGTATCATAGTACCTAGGGTCAGAAGGGGCCTAGAGCAGGCCATCTAGTCTGACCCCCCGCCAATTGGCAGAAAACGAGTGCCAGGGT
>JAGPOW010000229.1:968399-999122 GCA_030014935.1 Caiman crocodilus
AGGTTGGACATTAGGAGGCACTACTTCACAGTTAGGGTGGCTAGGATTTGGAACCAGCTTCCTAGGGAAGTGGTTCTTGCTCCTACCTTGGGTGTCTTCTAGAGTAGATTAGATAGGTACTTGGCTGGGGTCCTGTGACCCCAGCACTTGTTCCTGCCATTGGCAGGGGGTCAGACTAAGTGGCCTGCTGTAGGCCCCTTCTGACCCTAGTTACTATGAAACTATGAAACTATTAGGGGTCAGGAAAAAACTCACTTTATGGTATGAGCTGTATATATTTGTGCTTTCCTCTCTTGTAAGACCATAGCCCTCTTCCTGTGATCTTTTGAGCATATTTTTTAACAGCAGCACAACATTGGCCACCTTGGTCCCCCTGCTTTACCTGTGGCAGATTCAAGTGCTATGTCTTCTGTTGTGTCAGGATTGTCTGTACAGTTTTGCTAAGAAGTTAGACAGTGGCTTTGTATGGGATGATCTAGTTTCAGGCAAGGAGTCAGACAAGATGACCTCTCAACATCCCTTCTAGCCATACTTCTCTATGAATATGATGCTAAGGGTGCTGTACAGGTTACATTTAAACCATTCTAAACATGTGGAATGTTAGACAGTGTTAAAGTTAGAACAGTTTCAGAGCATTCAGAAATTAAGGCTTAATGTTGTATCTGACCTGCACAACTGTGACTTGCCAGGAGAGGGCCTAATGAGCAGGGATGATTCTGAGAGCCAGGACTCTGCCCCTCCTTTGTAAGCAGAGCCTAGAGAGTTAAATACAGCATGGAGCATAGGGAAGCATACCTCCCTGAGCTCCACAACCTAGCTGCCCACTGGCTCTGCTTTTAGTATGGAAGCTGCCATGGGTTAACATCAGTGACATCAGTGACAGAAAGACCAGGGGGAAGCATGTCTCCTCTGACTTCATGGTCTTGTGATGCTCAGCACTAGGCAGCCCTTTCCTCCCTCCCCCTCAGTAATGCAAGAACCTGGGAAGGTAAGCTACAGCCCCATCCCTGCTGATTAAGGGATTAATTATCCTGATTAAGGGAGATCTGCCCAGATTAGGCCCTTGGAGCTGAACAGCATAGTGCCATGTGGTCTAGGGTCATATTCACTTGGAGGTGGGGGTGTTGGTTTAGGGCCAGTAGAGCTTGGGAGGTTGGAAAGTTTGTCATGGGTAGAGTATCCTGGGATGCTCAATTCAACTTGGTCTTTTTATCCTTGTAAAGCAGACTAACTGTATCCTAGTGCAAGCTAGGTAGAATGGCTCAAAAATTACCTTCACCTGAAACAGTGCAACTTTAAGGTGCCCAGGGGATCCTAAATATAGTTTAATAACCATTAATGTGTGGACTGTCCTATTTTAAGTTTCTTTAGAATGGTTTAAAAGTAACCTGTAAAACCTCCTGAGATAAGACTACCAGCAAAACTGTAATTTCTTATTAATTAAATGGCTGCAAAGCAATTCCAGGAAATCTGAAAGTCAATGACATTTCTTGAAATTAGGGTAGTTGACAAACCAGACTACATAAATTCACACTATAAAATGAAGGGAATGACGAAATTATTAATCATTCATAATGACAATTAAATTAAATAATGTATTTGTACCCCTAGAATATTAGGAAATGTTATGCTACATCACTTCACAAAGAACAGAACAGTAAATATTAGGATCTGAAATGTCACAAAGTCAGATGCAGGTATCCCAGGGATTTTCCATTTAGTTTGCAGGACCTGTTCACACAATCAAAATAAGCAATTTAATTTTGCAGATTTAAAATTTTAGTGCATTTAACAATGATACAGGGTGATGTCTTGTCAGGGTTATATACGATTCAAAATGACCCATTCTGGATCTCTTATTGGGAAACATTCTTCCTAATCAAGAAAAGTGAGCGCTTTACAAGTCGCTATGCACCCTACCCCCAAAAAGTACTGGTATGAACTACACATTTAATAGATTTGCAGAACTTTTAAAGATAAAGAAGTCTGTGCACATATCCTAGGACCTCAACAAACTATATCCTACATTTTCCAAAAACTACTTTAAAACCCCCAAAAAACAATAACAACAAAATCAAATCTTGAAGAAGACTGGGTTCTCCACTCCTCTTCCAAAGCATGATTCCAATATTTTAAAAGCAATGATATTTTGCTTGCTAAGGGAAGGCTGCACTATTTACTGGGTTTCAAAACATCAACATTGCTACAAAATGTAAATTTGTGTTGACTCTAATGTGTATGCAAAATATTGAAACATATAACTTTACCTTAATAACGATGCCATAGAACAATTATATAATTATGATTAATGCAAGGTAATATTTTTGGTTCCAATTTGAAGGAAGCAGAGTTGCCAGAGTACATACTTATATTTTGCTCATGTTACCTCAATGATGAGTTAAAGTTGGATGCTTTAACTGTGAATTTACATATTTTAATATACTAGTATTCATGATTTTCCTTCCCAAACATTTGTTTTGGAAAGATTTACACATTTTTTCACTCTTAAATTACTGATATGTACTTTCAGCTTTAACTCCCTCTTAGTTTTACTGTGCATTTTTTCTGGGATTATTACACACTCCCCCCCAACCCCTCCCAGAATATTATAGTTCCTCTTTGTTCTTATTTGTATATTTATACCCATGAGAACAGGAATAATTAATTCACCTATCTCCAATTAAATAATATTTATGAAATATATCAGTTGTTTCCTTAGTTTTAGTAATTTCCTTTTTCTTTGTAAGAAACAATATGCCTTCTTACATTCCACAATGTGATTGATTCTACTGAAATGCTGACTACATTTTTCCCCTGGAAAAAGTCTATTTATTACTTTTTACAGTGCATTAGTTGCTACAAAAGTATGTTTTGTATGTTTCAACCTTCAATTTTGTAATGGCTTTAGAGTTAGGTTGGTATGTTTATATTAATATTCTATCTAGTAGAAGACATTTAAAATATTCCAATTGTCTTAGATAACATTATTCTAACATAGGCAGTGGTTTAGATATTTTCTATTTTAAGTACAGCCCTATTTCACCTGGAAATACTAAAAGAAATCTTATCTATTTATCTAACTACAAGTGGAAAGATTTTAAGAACAATCATTATAGATAGCAGCTAAAGAATTCAGGAATAAAAAAAAATAGAATAAAAATCAGACCAAGTTCCTGAATCATTTGACTATATGAATGACTATAACAACTACAGAGATTATAGGAAGGGGTTGAATAGTTTTAATTTTTTATCATTCTACTAGACAGGTCTTGCATAAGTGCCTGAATGATTTCAGAATTCCAATTAAAGATTATTATCATTGATAGAAAGACCATTTTTTCTTTTGAAAAAGTTTAAATCTTCATCCTACCACCATTGTTCAGAGTTCTATACAATTCTCCACTCTCCAAGGTGAGTGCTGAAATATGGAAATCTCATTTGCATCAAAATACAAGATCATCTCCTCTACTATTGTTGCAAACCTTAGGAGTCCAAAGTATATCACAATGACTGGTTGCAAAAAAAAAATTAAAATAAAAAAAATAATAATACACACACACACACACACACACACACACATATATATGACATTGTGAATGCATTTTTTTTCCTTTAAAGGTATTGCTGATATCTTTTGTACAATATCTAACCACACAAAAAGTTTGCACCATATATATTTCCATAATTATACAAGTAGGTAAAAATGTACTTTAAAATACAGTTCATTGTCAAATGCAGAAAACTTTGGTCCAGTTTTACAGAAAAATAGCAGGTCATAAAAATCAGTCCTCTTACTTGGGGATGGAAAGTAAAAATCTTACCTAAATGATAAAAGTAATGCACTTTCACCAAACCAAAGTGTTAAGATAGAGAGCCAGACATTATAGCCAGACAATATAAAAGCAGTTATATAGTTTCATCTAGACATGGCCTTTTCTACTACCCACTTCATTCTTGCTCTGGCTTCTCACCATCTCACCTTCTACACTTCTCAGCCTACAGAATATGCACCAAATTTATGAAAGTTCATGTAATATCATCCTTCTTACAAGATCACCTTTCAGTTTTTTGTCTATGGTCCTCCTCCCCCCCCCCACCCCTTAGCTGTTCTTAAATATAGATTCTTAGCTTTTTGAAGCAGGAACTGTGGTACATTGAGCACAGTGGTGCATCCACACATGCAAGCACATGCGCTTGCAGCAGCTCAAATAGAAGTGGTGCAAGTTTGAGCCGGGACTTTTTGATTCACATGCACTTTGGTGTGGAGCAAATTGTGCCACTTGGGGCAAAAAATAAACCTGCTGGGATCCTCCCAGATCTTCAGCCAGGGGTAGCTAGAGTCTGAGGCCAGCACCTGGGCTGTCCCCAGCAGTATAAAAAGCCACCCTGGCAAGCAGCTCAGGGCTACTAGCTCTCAGGAGCTTCTGGGGCCCAGCCAATTGGTACCTAAGGACACTACCCCTTGTGCCAGCTGGACTGCTGAAGCAGCGCTGAGAGTTCCCTGCACCCTGCAGCCGTCTGGCAGTGGGGGCTGCTGCCTGGCTGTGACCTGCTGTGCACCTGCTAGACTCAGATAAGGACTGCAGAGCCAGTAGAGGCATCTGCCCCTCTGGGCCAGCTGCCAGTGGACTGAGGTTGCAGGGTTGGCCTTTGTGCGGCACTACTGTCATTTGTACCCCCCGCCCAGCCATCTGAGTAGCTATCACCCAGAAGATGTTCTGGGTGTGGTGGCCTGCTTTGAACTGTCAAAGCATGTCCTCCTGGCCTCATTTGTCCAGGAAGTCAGCCACAGCCAGTTGGGTCCAAGGGGCCAGCTCTGAGCAGGCAGGGTCCTGCTGCTGGCCTTCCTAGCAGGACTTCTGGTGTTCCCTGTTGGAAAACTAAAAATTCCCAGATAAAAAAAAATCCTAAAGTCACTCTAAATCCCTGCAAATCCATGTTTCTCCACAAGTAAAAGAAAAGACTGCTATAAAGACAGGGAGCAAGACAGAGATAGTGATCAGTTGGACAATGTTTTATTGCTATATCTTACAGTGTTAAATCAAGTCTCTTATAATAATAAAGTGAACTCTAAATACATGTTTCATGAATACAAGTTTTACTTCACTTCCACAGGGTGATGGCCCCTGCACAAGGGGTACAGACCACCCACACAATGGGTATGGGCCCCCAATGGGGGCCAAATGACCCCCATAGAGGATATTACTCCCCTTGCAAGGCCCACATGACCCACCTCAGCCCCCACAATTGCTGTCCCACCTGGCCTCATCCCCCACCAGTTGCTGCAGCCCCCACAATGGCTGCCTCACCCAGCCCCACTCCCCCTCCACCAGACCCTCTAGTGGCTGCCCTACCTACTCTCACCCCCACAACTTTCAACCTCAGGTCCCCATGGCTACCCCCACAACCCCAGGCAACATAACTTAAAAAAAAAAAAAACAGAAAAAAAGTGGGAAAAAAAGCCTCTGCATACCTGAGGGGTGTGGGGGCTCCAAGGCCTCCTGGCAGAGCCCCCTGGGGCAGCACAGGGCAGCAGGGCTCAGGCTGGGTCCACTGTGGCTGTCACCCTGTCCAGCACTGTCAGCCAGATGCAGCCAGCCAGACTTCAGGTAAATGCCAGGGATTTTTATGTTTGTTTTTTTTAAAATTAGGGGGACGGGGGGGGGAGGCTAACCCCAGCAGGGGTTGTGGAGTGGGTGGGGTCATTGGGGGTCCCTCCCCATGATCCCCTCCCCTCTCCTCCAGCCCCTTACTCACCAGTTCTGGAGCCCTGGTGCTGAAATACGTGGCCTGCCCAATCGTGTGTTTCAACACCAGGGCGAGGGCCAACCATAGAGACGCTGTGGCACCCAGAGCATCTCCATGGAGGACCCAGCCTCTGGTTGCCTGCCCTGCTTTTTTAAACATCAATTGTTTTAGACTTCTGGATATCCAGGGGTCTAATTTTCTCCCTGCACTGCATATTTGCAGCATGTGGATCATTTTTTTTGTTCCTGCGGGTGCCCGTTGCCCCACCTCAAAGGGGTTTGAGGCAGGGCAAGAGGCACATGTGCGCTCATCTGGATGTGCCCAGTAGGTCTCCTGCCTGGTTGGTATCAAAGAACAAGGCTTTTAAAAAGTAGGGCTGAATATTTACATGGACAAAAAAAAAATCTAGCCATCATGATGGCTTCTAAACAATTTGGAAGGTATTAAGACTTAATCCAATCTCTAATAAAAACCAGGATACAGTTATAAAGAAGGCTATCATATCCCATCTATGCCCTGCTATGTGGTTCCTATGACTTCTTCTGAAACATTTTATAAACATTCTCAGAGATACTGGATTAGACATGTATGGACATGATCTAAGATAGTAATTCCAAAACTCTTACAAATCTTTTGAATAATTTTATATTATTTTCATACATAGTGAATGGTACTGTATGCTTAGGAGTCAAATGGAGAGCTGTTAGCTTTTCCCTTCTTTAACATACTCATTAGTAATCTGTAAAAATGTAACATTTACCTTGGGCCTATCTCCTTTGAATCTGATTTACTCAAATTGAGGTAGAAAATAATGTTTTAAGGAAATAAGCAGCAAGTAACTTTCTCTCTCAAATTACTTCAAAAAAATCTGTTGAAAGTGTATTAAGATTTGGCATTAAGAATCTCTAAATGCCAATTCAAGAATACAACTAACTGTTTTAGTCCCAGGTGAATTCATGCTTCAGTGAATACCACAATTGAAGACAATACTTAAAATTGCTATTATTTAATTTGATTATTGTTATCATTTTAAAGTGCTTGATTTATCATGGATAAATTAAACAGCTTATAAATGAGTAAATGTATGTCTTATGAAACTGAAAGACTGTAAACAATTGAATGTTTATATATAAATCAATAAATCTTCTAAGTGTTTAGAGCTCTTTGTTTACTTCAATGGAAGTTAATTTTGGGGGAGTTCATGATATTTTCAAATCTAATCTAGACTCGTTTGTCTAGCAAAGCATCTTTGGAAAGCAGCTTACTGCAGCTCTGCAATAATAAAGTACTTCTTTCCAAGAACTTGCCAATGGTGGCATAAAAAATGGATTATATAGTGTATTGGAAAGGACACTGAGCTATTTTACCAATCCCAGAATAACCCTGCTCCTGTCATCTGTGAAATATGTCTTCACCTAAACACAGGCAATACCCAGCAGCTGCTTTTAAAGTGGAGTTCCACTTTTCATATTGGTAAAATATGAAAAAAGAGCAGACACTTCCTGGCTATAAATGTTAGCAAAGAAATAAGGAAGCTAATGTATGAAGATATTCCTTAGTGAATAGGACACAATGATAAAATAACTAGATGATACATTGTGAAGGTGTAATGTGTCATATCTACTGTGAAGTGTGTGCTTTTTATATTTTATATATAGTACACACAAAACCAACTATTCAGACAGAAAGAAAGGAATATATTTTCTGCAATAAGTCACTACCTAAATCCTTTAAAAATTAAACCCGTCTTTGTACAATGACATTTCCCACTGTATACAAGAAAGAGGTTAAAACAAGAGAGAAACTGCCCTTGAGCCGGGGATGAATTTGCCAAAGGAAGAAACTGTTAAACCCAAACAGTAAAAACATGTTCAGCCAGTTGATGGTTAAGATATTTTTTAGTAAATTAGAAACTATAAAAACACCTTTTTATTTGGAAAAAAATAAAATATTTCTAAAGAACAAAGTAAATAACCTATTTTAGAAGCATTCTAAAGACTGAAATAAAATATTAATTAGAGAACTAGAAAAGCCAAACAAGCAGAGTTAAATATAAGTAGCTGGTAAAACATGTTTTGTAGAGATGTCAGGCATGTATAGTACCTATTTACACAGTCCCCATCTGTTTTACTGATTTGTTAATCAGATATTGGTAGATCATAGGTACCTAACCTGAAAATATTTCGTTTTTTCTGACAGCATTGTCATAACCTATGCTTATGACTTGCTTATCCCACCCTATTTATAATATAACATGGATATCATCTGAAATAGCACAATGGTTCATAGCACATAAAGGGGCTCTTCCAAAACCCATTGAATTTAATGACCTAGCTCTAGAATAAATATTAATGAATGCATAACCATTCAGGAATTCAAAATTATCTTTTACTTTCTACTGTGCATTCATTTTTAGATACCCTTTACTTCCAAATATGGTACAGATTGAACTCATTTCACTTAGAATTTCAAAAATTGCAAAAGTCATAATTCAAAATAAATATCACACAGTGGAGGGGAGGGGTGGCAGCTGCACAGGGAACAGGGTGGTGGTGGTTGTGGAGTCCACACACAGAGCAACAGCAGCACAGGATACTGGTGGCAGCCACCACATGAATGCTTTCCCACCCCACTCCCCCACATACACCTGGCTAGCCAGAAATGCTAGTTAATAGAATGTCTAGTTACTTAAATGCCAGATTAGACAGACAGACAGACAGGGTTTACTTCTCATCTTACCGCAGATTTTTAAGAAATAAAAATTCAGAAAAAAAAATTTAATCTCTTAATTCCTACTTTGTAGAATTGGGATAAAAAAACCCTCTCTCAAATTACTCAAGACTGTCATGGTCTTAGGCCCTTGTTACACCTTACACTGTAAGGTGAACAAGTTAATTGGCTTGGTGCTGTTCAGCGAAGTCAAGCAGTCACATGCCTTAAGGCAAAAAAAAAAATCTCTGATGAGACTGTGACTATCCCTCACATGCACACCTGTGACTTGCTCCTTAAGGTTTGGCATGCAGGAGGAGGATGAGGAGCCTATAAGTAAAATGTTTCCTAATGCAAACCAAATCCATGTTGTGAGCCACAATGGCTTCATGTTTTGAGTGTTTCTTTTTTTTGTTTGTTGTATATACCAGTACTGGATGCAATGCCAATAAATACACTAGGATTAGGACTGACTCAGAGCTCCTATCAGTCAGACCCAGGACTGCAGCCCCAGAATGCCCAGCAGCTGTGGTGCCCCTGTTGCCAATGACCAGCTCTCTGCTTGAGCTCTGATAGGCGTAATCCTTTTATTTTCTGAAGTCCACAGCCCTGCGCTCCCCCAGCCAGGTTGCCAGCTGTCTGGGTTCTGTCTGAGGTCTGAGAGGCCCAGTGCTTTATTTGGTTGGAGACCATTCTCCCCATCTTTGCCCCCACTGCCATCAAGACCTACTCATTGCTCCTGATGGTGGTGCAGGGGGGAAGGAGTGAGCTCCAGAGAAAAAAGGGGATTGGGCCTCTCAGAGCTCAAGTGGCACCTGGCCAGCTGAGTGCCAAGGGATCATTCATTGTTTTCTCAAGAGCTCACCTGCCCCGCTCCACTGCTGGCCAGGTGCCATCTTAGGTCTGAGGAGTCCAATCATTTTTTTCCTAAGGAGCATGTCCCTCTCCTCCCTTCACTACTGCAGGCTCAGCTGCTGGCCAACCAAATACCATCTAAGCTCTGGAGAAAAATGGATTAGGCCCTTCAGAGCTCAGGCAGCATCCAGGTGGCCAGCAGCAGTGCATGGGGTGAAATCTAAGAGTATGTCCTGGAATGTGTGAGGACTTTAACTTGGGCCGAAGATCTGTGTGAAGTGGCCACATCTTAATGGGACAGGAGAAAAATTAGGCAGGCCTTGGAGAAATGCATCTTTAAGCCAAATAATGAATGCTTTAAGCCACTTTAAGGGCATTTGTACACATGTATGTGCCACAGTATCAGGAGCTTTTAAAAGCGCCCAGCTGCTGTGATGCATACATTTATACAAATGGTGAAATGCACGCCAGCGCTGAGAAAATGGTAGTGGCATGCTTTTGAACTAAAACACATTGAAAGTGTTTTAGTTCAAAAACACACTGCCGCCATTTTCTATGCTGTGACGCAAATTTCACCATTTATACAAGTGCATGGGACACAGTGCATCAACATGCATGCTTTTCAGACTCGATTAATCAAGTTTGCTCTGACACAATGGATTTCCAGTGTACTGGAGCAGACCAAGGTACATGTATAAATGCGTACTAGGTGTTAACTAGCAAATTGCCCACCAAGAATTACAGGGGATGGGGTGCGGAGCACTGCCACCCACCACCCTGTGCCACCACCACCCAGGAGCAGGGGGGAAGCTTGACCTACCACCTGCCCTGTTTCCTGCTGCCAGTACCCCTGTCACTACTCTCACTCCCTCTTCTCTGTTCCCACCTTCATGGTGGTGCTCCACACTCTGATTGGTTGTTTTACTAACCAATCAAAGTGCTCCAAGAGCATTATGGACAGATGGACTAAGCCCTTGATTATATAAGAATGGGAATGCAATACAGGGGTTAAAAGCTTCAGAAGCCACCTAAAATTATCATGTAACAAGGCCCTTACTATATACTTCTCAAATGCCTGGGACAATGCTTCATGTTAGCTGGAACTTTACGGTACTACTAAATACAATAAATCACTTTTTTCAACTAATGTAGTCTAAATAGTTTGCTTAAAGAGGTAAAAGACATCTAGTATGAATAGCATGCCAAAGAGAAACCAAGGAGCTCAGTAGGTTAAAGATAATTCAAGCTAATTGTTAGCTAACACTTATCATTATCAAAGTAGCTTTATAATCATCCAAGTATTGGCACAGAACTGGCATTGCAACATATGTGGCTATCAGAGAACTGAAGCAGTTATGACATGTGTGTGTCTCTATGTGTAGGTGACTCAAAGCAGACGGTCAGGCTATAGTATTAGGTTGATTTTTGCATAACAGAAGCTTGAATTTACACCTCAAGGTGGAGGAAGGGGGCAGAAAAACTATCCTGGTGCTGAAATCTGCCCAAAACAAGATACAGTGAGTTGCAATGGCAAATGAATAAAGTACTGAATAGATGGATTGTTGTTAGAATGTATAGATACATTGTGAGAGACAGTAATGCAAAGCAAGAAATAATAAAGTAGCCTGTTGCTAAAGGTATGTATCTGCAATTAAGGTATGTATCCTTTCATATCCACAAAAAAGGATCTAGTCTGATCAAGCTCTGAAGGTTACAGTAAAACAATCAATCAATCAATCCAGTCAGGGATCTTTGATTAGAATATTAAGATCATATTTACCACTATCCATAAATAGGGTATGTGACTGGAAGGAATTTGGAGAGTTACTCTTCAACAACACATGTGGGACCATTGTGCGTACCAACACTTGCCTGTTGGAACACTGAAGGAGGATTTTCCCACTGCCCACCACCCTACTGTAGAGACAGAGAAGCTGACTATGGCAGAAAGACTCATCCCATAAGATTATGCTTATCCTTAGCAATTAATCTTGCTTTTATCTACTAATCAATAAACTTCTGACACTGGTTGGAATGACCCAAGGCTCCATTTAAATTCTTTTTTTAACCATTCCCACCTCACTCAAAATTTGTTGACACTAGAGTCATCATAAAAATAAGCTACTCTACCTTGAAAGATACAGGTTAGAGACAGGGATTAACGCCAAAACATTTTTAGGTTAGTAAATTGTGAACCTGACAAAGTTCAATTAAAAAACAAGATTTTTTTCATTTTATATGTAATCTGATATAAATTCTGGACTTCCCTGAATCCTGTTAGGCTGGGAAAAAAATTCCTCATGATATTCTAATGTGATTACTTTGCACTAAACTTTTAGAATGACTATCACTTATGGATAACAAATAAAACTTTAATAAATTATGCTTTACTAACATCTATGTTCCAGCAGGAGAAACAAAAAAAAAAAGGGAGGCTTATTTTACTTAAAGTCATGGGAAATATTGGGGGTCTATTTTAAAACTGAATTTTTAGTTGAGGGGAGAACCAAATTAAGCAGGGAGGATTATATGAAGGATCTTTGATAGTTATTTATACTATCAATAATTTTTTGCATCTTCCAAACACTAAACCTGATATAGGTTGTACTATACATATGTATGTAAGCTTTAGTTGCCGGGGTCTGTGCCCACAAAATGCCATGCCCTCTCTGCCGCCAGGGTCCCCACACTGTGGTGGGTCTCCAATGAAACCTTCTCCTTTCCCAAATAGCCTCACATAAACCACCGGTCTTATAAAACGGCAAACAAAACATAAGCCCCTGCACTATAATATAACACAAGCTACATAAGATGTGCTCGGCCCCTTTACAATACCCAGAGAAGAACTTAGTTAGGCCTCTTCCCTTCACTTGCTCTAAGAGGGCTCCTTCTCCCTTGGCCACCAGCAGAGAACTGCCTCCTAGTCCCCATCCTGGGTTTTGTATGGGCCCAGGGCCCTTCCGGCCAGCTGACCAGGTGCAGGTGCAAGCTAATTTCCTCATTAGCTAGCTGTCGTGGCAAGCTGCACGTGGGCTTCTGTCTGGATCTTTGGGTGCTCCCCAGGCAGTTTCTGCTCTTTTAGGAGCAGGCACCTAAGTGCCCTGAAACACTCACTTATACTCAAACCCTTCTTCAGCCGTTATTCTTATAGAAATATGTGGTCTCCAGGGTATCATCAATATTACTCAGCATGTTTGGGTTATGATCAAAACTAGTTTTTCCCTTATATGACAAATAAGGCCCAACTTTTTTCTCTGTTCATATGAATAAATGTATTTTCCCTTCTCATCTTGACTTGAGTATCATGACATTTCTTTTGATTATAGCTTATTTATAGCTCCTGACTACAGCTACCTCAAACACAGAGATTTTGATTTGTGGGAAAAGTATTTATTTATTTACAATTTAATTTCAGTCCAAACTGAACTGAGGCCATATTTTTCCTCAAATAATCATGTACTTTCTTCTTGAGGGACTCCACTAGAAAACATGTCTCACAACAAATGGTATCCCTTTGCCCAGCTTTCTTTGATTTGAATGTTACCTGTAGACCTACCCAAATAAAGGCAATCATTCAACTGAATGCCTTCAGGTAGCATTCCTGTCTGACCGTGGTCTACTGAGGTGCAGGTAGAGAAAGAGCCAGAAATTGTATAGGTAACATGTCATTTTCCATCCACGATGAGCTCCTCTTTTTCAGAGCAACAGTAACAGAAAATCTTTGCCTTATCTCTTCAAATTCAGCATACCCCCTAGGTCTCCCAGTGGCCTTAGTTTCTATAGCCATTAGCAATCTATACTGTTTTTTTTTAAAAGCTAGACCTCTCATACACAATAGATTCTGGTTCAGGACTGTCAGAACTAGTGACATATTGTTTCAGTTTTCCTACAGTGTGCTAGATGTTCTTGAACACATGCAACTAAAAACACAATGGCAACTGGCAGAATTTAGGTTCCAGCTACCACTTTAAATGCTCAACTCCAAATTATAGACTATGGGTATGCACAGGCATTACACTTAGACCAACTAAACTAGGATAAGATTGGTCTAAGGGCTGATCCATACATACTTTTAGGGAACTTAGGTTGGACAAAAAGGGAACTCCTGGAGTGGGTTAATTAGCACTCCCACCAGACTCAATGTCACATGTATTCAGCATTCCTGCACTTCAAAACGGTAGTGGGGTGCTTTAGTTAAAGTGCCCCTGCAACCATTTTACAGCACAGGACACTGAATACACAAGATGCTGAGGATGCTTTAATTAGAGTGACTCATGAATGCTGCTCAAATTAGAGCACTCCCTCCCTCCATGGAAAAGCACATGTAAAGATGTCCAAAATGGCCAGCCCAATCTAATTTAGTGCACATCAGAAGCTGTACTAAGTGGATCAGATATGAGCTAGCCCAATCTACTGA
Organism: Caiman crocodilus; assembly: GCA_030014935.1. Taxonomy (NCBI): domain Eukaryota; kingdom Metazoa; phylum Chordata; order Crocodylia; family Alligatoridae; genus Caiman; species Caiman crocodilus. The sequence goes on from JAGPOW010000229.1 coordinate 982,129, forward strand.
ACACATACATGTTCAGAGTGCTACCCCAGGGCTGAGAAAGCTCATCTGCTTGACAAAACCTTGTGGCCGCGCTCTTCCTACCCCCTGCCCCAACCAGACTTCTGACATCTTTAGTCTTCTGACATCTTCACCTCAGACAGACAACCCCCCTCCCTATATACAGATCCACAAACTGCCCAATGAATCAAACAGCCCCCTCCACCCTGGTCTCACCAATGCTCACTGGACCAGCTAGTCCCCTCCCTGCACTCCAACTTAGATCATGTTCCTAGTGTTGCTTCTGAAACTGATAAACATCTGTAGAAGTGGGACCTGATCTGTGATAACATGACTTAAAGTAAGCTGTGTGATCACAGACTGGGTCCTGGGAATGTCTTCACATACACTGGATCTCTACTTAGCTGCTGTAGGAAGAAAGAGAGAGACAGAGAGAGTGGGGACATGTGGGCAGCCTGCTTCGATGCACTGGAAATCCAGTGCATTGAAGCAGACTCAATTAATCAAGTCTGCTGGAGCACATAAATTGATGCGCTCTGGCAGCCTTCTGCATCACACGTATCAGTGTCCCTGTGTACTGAAAAATGGCTATTTTTTCAGCACAGCAATGCATGGGGATTCTGATGCGTGTGACACACAGCTACTTTTAGTTAGCACGGCTTGCTAATTAAAACCCCCAATGCCGCATCCAAAAGCATCTGTAAAAATGCCCAGAGAGAGACAAACAGAGAGACAGGGCATAATACATCAGTGGTTAATGAATATGGAAAAAGTGGGCCATGGATTCCATATTTTTTAGTGACTTATTACATGTAGCTGGGAGTATAACCCTGGACTCCCTTCTCAAAAATGAATGCCCTACCCACTAAGTTACAAAACCATATATATCATCTGTGCCTTTAAATATTTGATTGAAATGGAAAGTAGAATAGCTTCAACAGGAAGGACTGAAAGTATGTCTCCCCATCTGATAATGTTTGATTGTTAGGATATTTTCTAGGGAAATGTGTGGTATACATTCAAATGTCTCAGGGGAGGAAACTGATTTCAAGTTTAACTCGTCTTAGGCAAGTGCTCTCACAAGGGAGATGTTAAGAGGGGAGAGGGAAAAAGTGTGTGCGAGAGGGCATCATCATCACATTTCCTGGTTGATCTTTAGGGAAAAATCTGAAAACTCTTTCCTTTTTAAAAGAAAAATCTAAGGTGCTTTCCTTCCAGACAGTATTAAAAGCTGTGAATCCTGAGTGATTCATACTTCCCTGTAGACCAGAATAAGACATCTAAGTTGTGGAGAGGAACAGGGTTTAAGACAGATTCCTGTCCTTAATTCTTCTTATATTTTATCTTATATACAATTCCTGCTTAGAATCCTGGCTTTTATTATCCCAAGCTAAGCTTCTTTTCTCTTCCAATATGTTATAGGGGAACATATGTTATATGCCAACATGGATGGTCCATTAAACTAAGCACTTGAAAGCTATGTGCTACAATATGAAACGCTGCAATAACTAAATTTCCTAGCACAGTTACAAGAGCAACATTTTTGAGTCATTTCCAAGCAAGACTGGATTTGAAGTAAACAAACTCTTTGCACCTTCTTTCCAACACCTATTAAGTATCAACTATCCAAGTCTCTCTTCAAATATATCTTTATACTAAATATATTTTTAAATAATTTTACAGGAATTCACACTGAAGTCCTAATTTCTTAAAGGAGACAAAATTCATATAATACAATGTTATAAGCCCTGATTTATTAAAGGGAGGGGACTGAGGGGGGGAGGGGAGGGGGCAATTTGCAGCAACACAGAACCTGATTTTTTCTAATGTGAGGCTATGATACCATTCATATGAACAAAAGTGCTAATTAAGTAATTAACCACCCTCTTTCTCTTTAGGTTGTGAGTTGTTTGATGTATGCAATGTGGTTAATAGCTTATTTCATATGTCATACGAAGCTACACAGGGGGGGTCTTTCTGATAATGCTGACTGTATGTAATGCTCAGCTAGACTCAACTGCAGATGTAGTGCTAATTGTCAAACGCAACTGGGAGATAATTGCTAAGAAGAAACTGCCCATTCTAGTTGCAAGCTAGGCAAGCAATGAATAAACCTGTTCACTCTAATTCCCTTCAGGCAGTTCAGTGAACCCTAATTTTCAGTACTTTCTCACCAGCAGTGAAAACAAATTATTTTTAACAGGAGATAGATATGACCAAACAAACTATAATTAATAGATTATAATGTTTTTGACCTTATTCTCGCAATTTCTACATCATGCCAGTTCATGAGAATTAGATCTAAGACCAACCACATCGCCTACATTTGGAAAAAATAAGTATAAAATGCCAGAGCTGATTCACGTGTCTAATTATGATCTAAAATAATTTTGTATCCACTATGGAAAATAGTAAATAATAAAGTATAAGGTAGAGAGAAACCAAATTTCTAATACTATATATGTTTTTTACCTGCAACCTTCAAAGTGTTCTAATATTAATATTTATCCCCTTTTATTTCTTTTGTAATAACAGAAGGTATTATAAATATGCTAATGGAACAAAGAGTCTTTTTATTGGTAAAACAAAAGTTTATAATTATTTATTAATGAAATAAAGAACATCCCTCTCAAATATAGTCATAGAAAACTCTTTAAAGAAGTTAAAGCCTCCTTACCAAATATCTAGATTCTTAGGTTTTCAGACTTCATAACTAATAACTCACCATTTGTATGTGTATGTATATTTGTGTGTGTGCACATACACACACACATAAATGGTGTGTGCATATACCATTTGTACACCATATATGTATATACCATACATATATACATACCTACATGACAGAGTGAAATACACTCACTTTCCTCTTATATTAATGGTCATCTCTATCTCTTGGACTTATCTATACAAAAAAAGTTTCAATGGTTTTTTTTTTTTTTGGATCAATCTAGTTAAATTTGAGCATACTCCTATGTAGATGCACTTCATTTAAAGTAACCCTTGCTTAAATCACTTTAGCTCATGTTTATATGATCTTCCTGTCTCTGTGGAAAATTTCTGAGGAAATGGCTCTTTATAATTGTGCCCAAATATATTATATAACATATTTTGTGTGTTATATACTACAATACATATATAGAAAGATCTTTGTTTCCTTTTTTCCCCTCCTGTTGATTCAAACAAATGGTTGCTAATTTATTCTTCCTTGCCATTAATGTGAATTAGTTTTGTAAACATGAAAGTTAAATTACTTAGAAGGAAGTGAATTTTAATTATGATTGAACACACAGGTCTCACATTAGGTTTTTATATCCTGACTGGATAAATGAAACTCAAAAATATATTTCTATTGTAATTATTCCCCATTATAAGATTATAATTGATTTTTGAAAGTAGGTCCTAATATTATTTTTTAAATTGCTTGTTTTACCCTGTAGGGAGTAAACTCATTCAGTAGACTAATTTTAGAAAAATAGAAAAGATGTGCAAACACAGTCATTACAACTTCACACAAGAAAAACATTTGTAGTGATTTACTCAACTCTAATTTTTCCTATATAGTATAGAGATCATTTCATAAGAAAAAAGCTTCTCATCAAAGGGACAAGAAAGATAGTCCATAATACTCTATAAATGCAATATTGGTATTAATTGTACTAAGTTATTTCATTACTGGTGCTGAAAGTACTGTAAAATACTATGGTCATTCATCTATAACATCATAAATATTTGTCTTCGTATCACCACTGGAGAAAAATTAAACTTTAATTTAGTGGCATATACTACTGAAAATGATATTAATACATACCCAATACTTTCTTTCTATTAAATGAAATCATAGGCCAGATCCAGAGGTGCAGGCATATGCAGTTTGTAGTGCCACAAACCTCTTTGTGGAACCATAGGCTGCTAATTAGCAGCACTGGAGCACTGGGACAATATCTGCTACCAGAATTTCCCCTGGTACCACCTCCCTACCAACCTCACCTTCCTACCCAAAAAAATGTAGCACAAAGCACATCAAAGCTGTGTGCTGGGACATATGTGGAGACATGAGAGCAGGCATCCCAGCGATACCTGCTCCCCTGTTTCTGTGCACTATGGAGCCCCAATGGTGAGGCACCTTGTGTCTCGGCCAAGCAGCTCTGCTGCTGGCTGAGTGCAGCATGCCTTAAGATGGGGGAGCAAGCAGCTACCTGGGATGGCTCTGTGTGCCTCTGCACAAGAAGTCTGCTATGAAGGCCCCACACTGAGATGCACTGAGCCCCCATCTCAAGGCACACTGTGCCCCAGCCAGCCAGGGAGTGGCTGGCTAGGGAAAAGGGTCCCTTAGTATGAAGTCTGCCTACAGGCTAGATCCACACTGAGGCAATCTGTACCCCAGCCACCTCTTACTGCAAATCTCACAATCAGGGGCATGCACTGCAGCACAAAGTAGTGGCACACATTTGTGCTACTACTATTTATGCTGCTGCAAACTCACATCTATGTTTGTATGTATGAACCCATAGGGCAAGTCCAAACAAGCACGATTGCGTGGTATGTGGTGCTGCGAACTCCTTTGCAGTGCCACATACCACACAGTCCAGAGTGCTCCACACTGCAAGGGTGCACTGCCTGAGCATGCAGCACTGATTTGTTTTACCAAATGTCCACACACATGTGCATGCACCCATAATGTCCAAGTTGCCTTTTATTTATAGAAAAAGTATATGGATCAAAGGCTCCATAGTTATGAATGACTAAATTATTAAATAAATAAGTAGCAAACTAGAAACCATTTTGTAGCCTTTACATTTAAAAAAAACCCCATATGTATGAGAACTTAGTCAAACCATAATTAGAACAAAAATTCTTCTATGGTGTTCAGCGTGTACTTGTAAAGAAAATGTATGTATAATCTAGATATTCATGTTCAGATTCTGTTTTGTGGATTAGACTGTAGGTTTGTGGGAACTGATGGATATCAGAAGCTTGCAGTAAACCTCTACACACTCTTTATTTGGAATGAAAATATTTAAGTCTGGAAGTCAGTTAGTAAATTAAACATTGTCTCTATTAAGAATTCATTCAGTTATTATTAACTGGATCTACCTAAGCAAGCAATTTAAAGAAAGCTAATAGACACTATATGCAATAAGGCTTTCCAGAATCTATTACAAATATTCATCTATCAGAACAATTTTGTATTGGCTGCTCTTACATACAAATATAGCACTTTTCAGTTGTTTGTTAAGGCAGAGGTCATATATACATAATTGCCAGAGTTAGAAGAATGTCTCATCAATATCAGCACAAACATTGCCAAATACATGCAGAAATGCAAAATAATTATGTCACAATGGCTGCATAGTGTTATGGCATAGAGATTATAATATATTAATAACAGTTATGTTATACAATAAGTGTTTGGTGATATTTCATTAAAGAGCTAGTCCTCTTATTATCACCATTGCTCTATAACAAATGCCCCCTTGCCGCCCAACAGAGCCTGGGCATCTTTTTGAAGTATTTTAAGACCTTTGTATTTCAGGCAGGGTTTTAGTAGTAGGGGTTATGTTTTGGACCATTATTGTGGAGTTTATTGTTACTACATTGAGTTTACTACTATTGAGTTACTACTGAGTTACTACTATTGTGGAGTTTATTGTTACTGTACTTCTGTATAATTTATAAGGTTGTTTTGGTTTTTTTAAAATGTGAGCAGCCCTGAGCCTTTTTTGGAAGGTGTGGTCTAAATAAATAAATCTAATACATACCTACCTACCTACAAACATAATGGTGTATAGGATATAGAGAATATGATTTTTGAAATAATAAGGTAGCTTTCATCTCCTTTCAAGGTTTGCTAACTTATATTTAACTTAAAGCAAGAACATGCATGCTAGCAGTTGCCATAGGATGTGTCTACATGTGACACAACATTTCTATAGCAATACACTACAGTGACATAGTGTCCATGGGCATCTATCTACACATGACCAGGAGCTACTTTGCCATAGTGACATGTTCTCCTAGTAAAGCGCCGATAGAGCGACATAGCTGCTAAAAATAACCATACACCGCACGTACAGCACAGTATGGGCTGTTACTGCACTGCAATTCTGTAATTCCAAAAGGAGAGGATTTTGAATAGTGCAGACCTAGGAATGAGCCAAGCACTTGGGCTTCCAAAGCCCTGGGGTTGCATACCAAATATATACAAGCATTTATCACTTCAGGTTAACCCACACCCAATCTAACTTAATGCACCTCCTCAGTGAACTAAATTAGACCAGTCCAGAAATTTTCTGCGCTGTCTAACTTATCATAATGCCTGCATAATGTGGCACTAAATGTAACATCTGGATGTACTCTAAACTTAATGCCTGCATGTACCCAAAAAATACATAATGCCTGCATGTACCCAAAGGGAGCCTAAGAGGTTTTAAAATCCTAATGTGTGGCATGTTTAGAATCCAAATTACCTTAAACAAATAGAGCTTTATGAGTAAATTTCTTTTGAAAATGTGAATTTAGCACCTAGATAGGACCAAGTGATCAGAAGTACTTTCATGGGAAGTCATAAATGTAGGTTCAAAACTCCTCTAGCCAAGACACTAGTGATTAGAATTTAGGTTTCTCACTTCTTGAAGAAGAGTCCTGAATAGCAGGCTGTAAGAGAAAATGTAGTTCTTCCATTTTGTAGTCTCGATTTAATAAGGACGTGGTATTAGGCAACAAAACCTAGGAAAAGGCTATGCTTCTGAATACCACACTAAAAGAAGAACCCAACTACAGAAGGAAAGGGATCCTATTCTGTACTTTCGGGCTTGGATGCCTATCCCCAGGGTGCACTCATGAATCTTGACCAAAATGCATGTAATTGTCTTCATTTAATGTTTTAAAATCTGAGATGCATTGTTCTCAATTTTGAATTCCCTCTATGAGTAGAGGATGTATTTGGTAGTTGTGTTAGTCTGAGACAACAAGAAATGAAAAACTTTAGAACTCTTGGTTCAGAGATGATACTTTTTATTAGACCAAGTAAGAAATTGGAAAAAAATATCTTTTTTCTGCAAGCTTTTGGGCACGCATGCCCTTCCTCAGCCTGAGGGAAAATTAAAAAGTAATTGGTAAGTGGTGGTAAAAAGTTCCCATAGGTAGAAATAAACTTCATTTTTGCACAGAGGAAGCTGAAGGTGGAAACCAAGAGTTCTAGAATTTTGCATTTCTCTATGAGCAGGTACATCTAAATTTAAAGCTGAGCAATGTGCAGCTTTAACTAGAAGCCCTAAGAAATCAGAGCCTTGTTGCTTGCTTGTTCCCAACACTGAGAATTCTGGGAAAAACTTAGAACATTTTACCCTAACCATTCTGTATTTTCTTGTGTAATAGGAATGAATATAGATTACGTTAAGTAGGTGTCTATTGAATGTTAGAAAAGCTGTCTTATTTATATTTTCATGCTACTGGTTGAGAAAATTGGCTCAAATTCTCATTATTTTAGATTGAAATAATGTCTGCACTAATTATTCCTTAGATTTACGATGGCATTGTCATACACCGGTCTTGCAAAATAGAGCAGACAAGAGAGTCACAGGAGAATGTCAAAAAAAAGGGTAACATTGATTTCTTGCAATGTCTTAGAGAACTCATGTAAGAGGTATATAAGAGACACATTTGGACAATGTTCTTGTTTCCTGCTGGAGTCAATAGCATAATTTAGTATGCTAAATCCTGCAGGGTTGAGATTTAAAGCCAGATCCTATTCCACCACTTAGGTGCCTCAGTGTACTTAAGCTCCTAAAAGTGATTCTTTCTGCCTTGATCAGATTCCTGAAAAAGAGTTAGTGCAGAAAGTGGAAGGATCTCCCTTCTGCTCATTCCTAACTCAAACTCTGGTTCATCTCCCTAATTTTCAGGTTTTACATTTTAGTTATTTTAATTTATAAGGGTAAGTTTACCTGGGGTAGGCTGCCAATATTATTCTGCCCATTCAATCAGCAGGTGAGTGACAGTAAGGTTGCAAAACAACCATATCGTTTTTTTACAAATATATTTGCTCCAGACCATAGCATATTTGTCAAGACATTTCCACTGTTACTCCAAATTTGCCTTATTATTGGAACAAGCGTGGACGGAGACCAGGAGTCATTTGTGAACCACAAGAAGCAAAATACCCCATAAATCATGGGCCTATCAACTTGTACTTATATTGGTCTTTATACTGCAATAGTCACTAGGCAGAAGTATTTGTTTTTGTTGACACTTGCTATGATAAGAAAGTATTTATTTCACTGGTATCGTATGTATGAGTCAGTACTAGCTTTCCAAGTCTATGTCACAATGTCTTTTCAACAAACAAGATTCCTGTGTCCATGAACTAATATTCATCTTGTACAAAACAGTATGGGCTTCAAATAAACAAACATTATTATTCATGATGTATATCTCTGCTGAAGGTGAGGTAAGCCAATAAACTGCTTGAGCATCCATTTTATTGGTGTTGATATTGCTTAATGAATCAAAAGACACTGGCAGGACCATCCTGTTTCTGGAATTCTACCAATCAAGCAATGACTCATTTGGCCCAGTTTATAAATTAGGAGGACATCCCAGCTGGAAGGGGTAAGTCTTCTGATAAAGAGATAACTTAGATGGACATAGAACTACCTACACCTGTGTAGGCCAGTCTCAGAGGAGCAAATGTATGCACAGAGTCACCCCATTTCTGCATTAATAGGAGCACACTAATGAGATGCAGAGATTATACTTTTTTCTGTATTTGTTGGGATTATACTTGTTCTTGCCTCTCCCACCACCTTCAAGACCATGATAACATGACTTCTATCCCATAGGAAAAGGGATAGAAGCTGCCCATGTTTGGATTTGAAGAAAGGAATAGACAGGAAGGTGAAGGTAAGGACCCACATGATCCAACTCCTGGCTTTGTAGAAATTTGGCAAAACATGTCTCAGCCTGGCAGTCTTGGAAAGGCAAAGTCAGAGAGAGTCCAATGGAGCAATGATACCTACAAACCTGAACCCCTATGAAGAGTCAAGATCAGTGCAAACACATAGTCACATTCCACCCCCCTCTCCTCAAGATGACTCTACCCACTAGATATGATAAGCTCTCAGAAGTCAAATGATTTGGATTTCTAAAGCAAAAAGGAAACAAATTTTCCTTGTATCCCCATTTAACAAGAAGATTATAGAAATAATCAAAATTTTGTAGTAATCTCAAAAGATTTCTATTATCCACTTACTCACGAACTTGAGTGCTTTTTACTAGAAAGAATCACCTAAATATTTTTTAGCTTACAAATAGCACATGCCACTTTAGGATCTGTGAAGTCACGGCATGAGAATGTTTTAATATTTCAATAAGAAAAAAAAATTAATCTGCTTCTTCCTAACAAGTCAAGATAATAATTGAATACCAATAGGACACAAAACAAAACCATCTTTAATTTTCAATCTGTGGGCATTTAATCCCTGAATGCTTTTTTGCAAAATATTGTAAACGTAAGTGTACGCACACACACACGGTTCTGTATTTATATATTATTCTAATTCTATATTTATTCTTTTTCCTAATTTTGATTTACATTTTGTACAGAGCATTAAAGCCATTGTCTTTGTAGAGAGCATTAAAAATGACTTACATAAACTCAAAAATAAAGGATAAGTTCTACAAATTTTCTTTTTTCATTGGGTTTGATCAGACTAAAAATAAATCTCTCATAAATTATTGCTTTGATACAATTTATTTTTCCCCGAAAGAAGAAAGGCACACCACAGTAAATGCATTTCATCATTTTAGTAGGGTACCTTCATGCAGTGAAATTACAGAGTTTGCAGAAGTAACAATGAAATCAATGGGGCTACTTTCTAGAACAAGAATTACTTCCAGGAGTAATAGGCACATTATCATAAACATTTATACTGCTTTTTATTTTCATGCAGTACATACTATCTTGTCTTTTGTGTTTGAATTTCTGTGATCTAGCTCTGGACAACTGGTGGGACTAGGGAATTCCATAAGCTTGTCATGTAAATCTTTGCAGAAGAGATTAGAACGTAGTTCAGATTTGTTTAGTGGAAAGTGATAGTCTACTATGGTTTAATTTTAAGGAACATGAGTAGCAATGCCATAAGAAGGTTTTATATTTTTTACCTTTATCAAATTGACATGGATGGTTATCTATATAATACACTGAAATCACTGTGGATTTGAAGATTAACTTTCTCTTTATCATCTCAAAACCTCAGTTTTACATCTTACTAGAAAGACGGCACCAGTGGAACTATTTTATCTTTTAATGTGTAATTTGCATAAAAACATGACAGTTCCAAACAACTAAATATTGAGGTAGTTCCCTATTTCATCGTATCTTCTCTGTCTCACTTGCTCCTGCTTTCAGTAAATGTTTCTTTGACAGGTTTGTCAATTTTTTTCAAAGTAAATAAAACTGATATCACAAACAAGGTGTTACCCTGGCAGGAGATATATTTACTAGATTTAGCTTCCGTTTGATATTTTTAAGCTTTTGGTTTATACCTGACAAAATGACAATGCTTGCTAACATCTCTATAGACAGAAGTAGCTTCATTTCCTTCAACTGCAGTATATAGCATTCCTTCTTTGCAACTTTACTATAATTCTGCATTCTGGCATGATTATACACTAGAATATGTATAATTCCCATAAAAAGCACCAAAATAGGTGTTCAATAAAGCAGCAGTATGGCCATTAAAGTTTAACATTCAGTGGGCATGTCTATACAAGACACTTACTAAACATTGGCCTAATAACACTAAGCAGTACAGCATCACAGCACAAACCATACTAATGGCCTACTGTTCTTTGTTAGTAGGCTAATGCTCAGTAAGCCTCACTAAATAATTGTGTGCCAGTGCTAACTCACAGTAACTTTAGGTACTGCACATTTAGTTAGTACTTAATTAAGAAAGCAATAAACTAAATGCACAGTATTTAAGGTGTATTAATGAATGTGTAGATGTGCCCAGTATTTATTTTTTTAAACTCTGCAATATTAAAATGATCCAACAAATACTATGTAAAGACTGAAGCACAGAGGGCAAAGGGGAGGATCTGTGTAACTGTAATAGAGGGTCAGGGGATGAAAGGTTCCTGTCAAATTTGCACAAAAACCAAGCACAACTGAGAAACTTTATAGCTTCCAAGTACCAAAAGGAAGTACACAGCTACTGTTGCCAAAGGCACAGAGAAAAGATTGTGGCTATGTGTGCAGAAAGAGAAAATGAATAATAATTTCATATCTTCTCTGATGCAAAATTCCTGAAGAAGCTTCTGCTACAGATAACCTTAATGGGATAGTTTAGTCTTGATAGATTTTTCCCAACACAAAAATAAAATTAGATGACCAAGTGCTAAATCCCCAACAGTACACAGGTACTGTATCTAGACTTGGGGCATCTTCCTATTGTAGCAAAGTGCACAACACTGAATACTTACTGATTTAGATTTCAGCCCAGCATTGGTGTTAAAGATCATTTTTTAAGGTTTCAGCTCCAGAAGCTGGAGTGAAGCAGTATATAGATAGCTATACCCTCAACAATTTGAAGGTTTCATTACAGATTTGACATTATAATTGCCTGGTTTTCAAAATTATGTTCATGGGTCTCATCCTGGGAAGCATTCATGATTTTAAAGCAAGTTAATAAGAGCAGAAATCAATGTTAAATGACTGAAAATTCAGAGGTTATATAGATTTAGATTTTGAATTTTAAGCATTGATTTTCTTTTTAATCTTGACCACAGTGACTCAGAAAGATAAGAATTTAGGAATTCCAGGGTACCATTTCATTAGTAAAGGCCTCTCAAAATTAGAACAAAAAAACCACAGGCATTAGTGGATTACATAGATAAATATTTTCACATTTCATAAACAGTTATCCCTATATTTCAGAGTTCTTATTCATTAGGACACAGTGTAAGGTTAAGCAGAGAAAGCCTTCTGTTTTCTCCAAAACAAAATTTAAAAAAAGTTTAATAAGAAAAAAGTAAATGAACAAAAATGTATGCATTGACTGAAGCATTACAGTGTTGAATAATGAATAAACAATATTCACTGGTAAAAAACAAACCACTTTGCATTCCAAAATATAAATGCTTAACCAATAATTCTTTACTGCTTGACTGGAAAAAAAATGATGAGATGAGCCGTGATAAGAAGATATGAACTTCCTTGTTTTCTATTTCTGTGAAATAGGTGATGCACCAATAGATTTTTGGTTTATTTCACCAGACTGCATAGACTCAGGATCAGGGTTGTGTAGGAGAGACAAAAAAAAATTACAAAAAAATGGAAACTTTGAGATTTGCTTTCATCTATTTACAGAATGAAAAGGAAACCTTTCTTTTTTTTTTTAATGTAAAATGTAGATGATCCTAGGAGCAGGAATAGGAGTCTAGGACAGCCCTTCCTCTCCACCCCACATTTAGAAGACTGATTTAACAACTGGGGTGCACACAAGTTCTGGGAGGTTAGATCACAATAAAAATGTCCACTAGATCTAACTTAGGTCTAACTTAGTTCACCCAGGTGAGGGCCTAGTTTGGTTGATCTAAGTATGAACCCTATAGAAGTTCCAGGACAGTTAGATGGGTTTAAAAATGGTGAACCTGACCTAACTTAACCCCACCTCTGAGGCAGTCTAACTTAGCTTGGGTTGGCCATTCCTAGACCAATCGATCTCAAACTTCTGTACAGTTCCCAGTCTAGCCCCAGGGCTGGGAAAGCATGGTCGCTGGCCCCAGTCCTGAGGTTGTGCCTTTCCTACCCCCTTCCTAGCACCAGATTATTTTTATATCCTTGACCCCTCCCACAGATGGACATTTCACCCCAGACAAGCCATCTCCTGCCCTCCAAGCCCACCAAATCTCCCATCCTGAAAACCATTCTTGGTGATGGTTTTCCCCAGTGTTTACCAGTGCCAAAAACTGAGGCAGTAAGTCAGGGTGGTGGGACCGATGGGCAGAAGTTTGTGTGGGGGTGGTCAGGGGGCTAAAAATAGCCCCAGATCCCAGAGGCAGAAGAGAGACCCTCCCATCCCCCCAAGTCCTCTGTGGATTTCACAAATTCTCCCAATCCTGCCAAACCCACTCAGACCCCACCAACCCCTTATGGACCTTGCCTGCCCCCAACTCCTCCAAACCCTCCCAGAGCCTGCCTGTCCCCCCAGTCCTCTCAAACTTTCCCCCGGGAGCTCCCATCCCAATGTACCATAAATCAAATAGCACTTTAAACTCAATCTAACCTCCTCCTATCTCCCCAAATGTCTTTATGTATCATTGGGCTACAGAATTATGCTCACTCTCGTGGTCTCTCTGGGGGGTCCATTTCCTGCTAAGCTCAGATTTAACAAGGGATATACACACAGTCCAACTATAGTTAGGCAGTTAGAACCCTTTCCTAGAATGTGGAAAGGGTAGTTTTGAAGTAAATCAGGTTGAAAAAGGAACTGAACCTTGGTTTACCACTTCCTAGATGACTGATTTTACTTCAGGACTATAATATAAAAGGTGAGGACAGAGATCACCACTACTGGTTTAAAATAAAAGAGTCCTGTTCTGTTCATGTGACTAGACATAAGGGAAGATATAATGGATTCCAAGTGGATGTAAGGATCAGAGTTCAGACACCATTCTAGTATTCCTGGTTAGCTAATTTTCAAATTCTTCCTACTCAGTGTGAGAGTCTGGGGGGATTTTTTAAGGGTTTTTACTTTGAAGTGCCTATTTTTTTCTGTGCACTTTAGGAACCTAGGTCTCTAACTATGTGGATATCACTGGAGAGAAATGTTTATAGCAGAACTTTCCAAAATTTTTCTCAGCATGACCCATTTATGACTCCATTTCCTCCACACCCACAGCTCCTTACTCCCAAGCCCTGCTGGTGCCCCTCACTTTTGACCTGAAGCCCCCTTTTCCCCACAGCCCTGCCAGCAGGGGGCCCCAGCTCTCAGGGCTATGGCACCAGGGCCCAAAGCCCCCTGCCCTCCCAGCAGTGCCTGAGCCTGACCTGACACCTTCAGGAGGCAGTGGCTGCTGTGGCCAGAGTGGAGCATAGAGTCCATCTACCCACACCATCCCTCCCCACAGGGCAGCACAGCTGAAGCAGAACTCATGGAAGGAGAGGATGTTGGACACTCACTGTGGAATCAGGGCTCCCTGTCCTGCTGCCCTTCCCCCCCAATCAGAGGCCTCTGCAGCCCAGTGGCCTGGACCTGATATAGGAGGGTGGGGAGATTCAGTGGCACTACTGAGACTCCACATTGTCATGGTGAGGCATGCCCTACCCACCTAGTAGCAGTGGCACAGAGTTGTGTCCCTCATTGCTGCCTGGTGGGCAGGGGGTGCTTCATCATGTTGGTGTGGGTCTCCCAGCAACAGCATCAAGCCTTCCCACCCCACCTGCTGTGGAGGCCCTGGGGGAAGAGCAATAGCATGGTGAACCCTGAGCCCACAGTGGGCAACCCACATCTTCCCCTTCTATGCTCACAAATCTAGGGGGCATGTGCCTCCCATGCCTCCATCCTTGGGACTATGCAGCCCCATTTTTTTTCATTGTGACTTCAAATGGGAGTCATGACCCCAAGATTGGGAACTGTTGGTCTGTAAGTGCCACAGTCTAACATATTTTTCACAAGAGAGAGGTAGTTAGCCATGTTGATCTGAGATTAAGTCAGGCAGAAAGAAGGGCAGTGACACTTTACAGACTAATTCAAAGGCATAAACAATTGTAATCATCATTGAACATCCTCAAATGCTATGAAATTCACAAGTAAGAAAATTTTCATACATTTTGAGACAGCTACCAAAAGAAGGTGGGAAGGGGGAACAGGTGATGCCTAGTAAGTGGCATGTTTGTCATAGCAGTATGCCAGAAAATCAGAGATGCAAATTCGAACCCTCTTTAGACAAGGTGGACAAAAATTCAGCTCTTTCTTCCTGGGAAATCTCCTAACTATGCAGTTACTGGTGCTCAGACATGGGAGGGCCATTCTCCCTTAATACCCTGTAGCCATGGGTCTTTGTACAGCTATATTTTTCATGATTTATGCATGTACACTGAGCAGGCATGTATAGCCATGTAGATACCTGGCAAGTGCGTAGCCTACTGTACCTGTTCAGTATACATGCATATCCTTACATATCCATATTGCATAGTTAAAAAAGGATAACAGAATTGCAAACTGTGCACAAATTCAAAAAAGGCCACTTACACAGCTGGAAATTCGCCATTCAGGCACACAAAGGATAATGGAAATCACCCTTATATTCTGAGTGTTAGCCTGAAATAAATTGTTACAAACAAATTATAAACCTTTGGAACAGGAGTTCAGAAAGGAAATCCCTGACACAGCCTTAATTAGACTGTCAAGAAAAGTAACAGAAAGAGCTGGTTACAATGATAAGAAACACAAATTATTGTACAAATATTTCTATTCTTTAGTAGTCATAAGAACATTATACGTAATTTTATCACTTATACATATAAATAATGCCTGTCAGCATTAAATAGAAAATTCATCTTCTAATGAAGATACATTTGCTAAAATGAAAGCTAAATATATTCCAATAGGAAAGAGATTTATCTTGCCTTCATTTTGATACAGAATGCAAAGCTATATTTCTTAAGGCTATTCCTGCTCTATCTTCTGATGTAGCTGGGTCATAACATCTTGGCCAACCTCCAAGAAACTGTTTAGCATTACTACAACATGGAGAGAGATTAATAATAATATTTTTCTTCCCCCCTAAGTTCTGTACATGTTCTGTGATACAAAGCTGACTACAGAAAAGAAAACCGTTCTCAGCACAAAAGAACATTCTAAGCACAAAAGAACATAAGTAAAGCCATTTTACAAGCTTCCAAGAAAAATGAGATAGCTTGGAAAATCTGAACTAACCCATTTTATAAATCACTTTTTGCCATTCTAGAAAATAGCTGAATACACATTTCCCCTCTACTAACCCATTCCCTGCAACACAGAAACTGGTTTAAATCATATTATGGGTAACACAAACACATTTTTAATAAAGCCTCTTTTATACACTGTCTCACATATGATTTTTTTTTTAATCGACTCCCAGCTAGGGAGATTTGGGAGAAGAGTATGTTTTTCAACTTTCCCTATACCCATAGAGACTTTTTTAATGATAGCTCAGCTCAGCTTTTTTATACTGCCACATGACTCTGAACATAAGACTTTAAAAAAAGTGCCAAAGATCAATGACAGTTATGACAAAATTGCAAGAGTTGGCAACATTATATTAATATAACCTGCCAGAAAAGCACATACCAAATACAGCTGGCATAGTTTCAGAAGTATTTTTAATTCTTTGCATATATTCTAAAACTTAAAACTTGTTGTTTCTCCATATGTTCATGAAACTAAAATCTCTACAAGAATATAAGCAGGCTTGTGTGCAATGCATATTTTAATACTTGTGTAACACAATCGCATTACAAATTGGTACTAGTTCAGCTTCATATGTTTTAAAAACAAAACAACGTAGGCTGATTCAGAGCACATGATTCCATGATGGCGTGGGATAGATGGTTCGTCTTGTGCTTTGTCAGGGTTGATGGTAGGTTCATGGAGAGTTAGACTATGGATCTGTGTAGGATGGTTTGCATAGGGATGATCCTACCTCCAGAAGGGGGTTGAACTAGAAAACCTCTAGAGGTCCCTTTCAGCCTTAGTTCTCTAAGATTATAGAGTTGCTTGCAATAGGGAGTGCAGTGTTAATATTAAATTTTGGAGCTGCTACAATTTATGGCAACTTATCCAGTAGTGCCTGCA
This sequence comes from Caiman crocodilus, assembly GCA_030014935.1. Classification (NCBI taxonomy): domain Eukaryota; kingdom Metazoa; phylum Chordata; order Crocodylia; family Alligatoridae; genus Caiman; species Caiman crocodilus. The sequence continues at coordinate 998,970 of JAGPOW010000229.1, forward strand.
AACTAATTCACGGCCCAGAGACATACATAATTCTGGTAGTGCTTAGTGCTATGGATATCTTTCTACTATAACTACTGTTTGGTGTTTCAGAGTGTGACGGCGCCGGGCCGTCCCTAGGGACCCGAGAGGGACCCCGGGGGGCGAAGGAAGATG
>JAGPOW010000229.1:1016063-1050782 GCA_030014935.1 Caiman crocodilus
AGCGATTTCCTGCAATGTATAAAAGACCATGAATTGTGAGTGCACAGGGACAAATGTGTTTTTTTCAAGTTCTCTACTGAATACTTTGGGTACCTCATTGATGCCACAAAGTTAAAAAAATAACCAAATAAAAAGAAAGCAATACTTCAAGCAATACCACCAGGGACTATTTCACAGTTACATTCCTTTTTAAGATTACTTTAAGTATTATGGTAAATTTTTGCCTAATCTGGCAACAGCATTGGCACTGCTACCTTGACTACTACCAAAAAAAAAAAAAGAAGATAAGAAAAAAAAAGGAAGTGGATTAAAGAATGTGAATGTGCGTTTAGGGGATCAAAAAACTCTTAACATTGACTGATATTCTTACATAGTTTTAAGCTAGGTACAGACAGTCAAAAAGCTAGAGACTGAATTGATTAATTCTTTACAGGTTAATCTAAAATACAGAGATTAAATTGAAATAGGAAAGAACAAACATTTACTTTGATTCAGGAAATACAGCCACATGCCTGCAGTTGGTCAAACCAGAAGTCAGGGGGTGCTAGAGCAGGCTCTCTGGTTGTTTTTTTACTTCCTCTTCCTGCTGCTCCTGAGATTGCTGGGATCTGCTGTCCAGATTTACAACAACAGGACTCTGTAGGGTTGCTCATCACTTCTTCCTGCTTCCAGGTGCATCTGGGATTTTTAGTGCATAGTTATAGTCACCAGTAAGTTTGAGTGGGGGAAGGGTTATTTAACCCCAGTCGCTGGCCCCAGCCATGATTTGACTGCAGAGATTGCCTCCCCTCCTCCCCCAATCCCCTTCTTTGCAGGCTGGAATGCATCCTCGGCCAGGCTTGTCCCACAACCCCTTTGTCAGCCAGCCCTCTCTGCTCCAGCCAGAAAGAGGAGGGGTAGGGCCAGCCCTGCTCTCTGGAGCATATAGACCAGCCCAGCCCAGGGATGCAAAATGCTGAGTTGCTGGAGGACAATGATTTAACTTCAACCAGGAAGGGGTCTGGGACAGAAGTTTCATAAACTGGTTTGACCCCCATGTGTTAAGTCTGATACTACATTCAACCAGGTTCATCTTAAACCAGTTTCAGTCATTTTGAAATTGTTTAATGTGCACTGTGATTCTGTTCTATTACAAGTTGAAATTAGTTTCTGATCACTTAAACTTCTGATCAGTTTAACTTCTGTCCCTAACCTTAATGTCTCACTTGCACTGTATTTAGCATATGATATTTCACCATATGGAATGGTGGCAATCCTGTCCCACATTTCCTGATGGCACAGAGAAGCCAATTGCTTTTGTTGCATAAACACTGACTGCTTCTGAAATGAATTAATCATAGAGAGGGAGGTTCTTAGTATCATTTTTGGAGTATGGGTGTTTCAGACTTACCTGTGTGACAGTCATTTTACATTATTGACTGATCCATCACCAGGCATTACTTTCTATTTTTAGATCAATGCAAAATATTCCTTCCCTAGCAGCAGTTCATATTCAGCACTGGGCATTTTTACTTCCTGCTCACTCTTATACTATTTAGTTGATGGGCTTTGATGTCTGCCTTGTCCAAATGACTTCCTAAAGGAAGACACTACAGAAGAAGTATTGTATTTGAATCTGATGAACAATTTCACCTGTTACCAACACAACCATCAAGAAGAAAACTGCTAAGGATGCTGTGCTTCCTCTTGTAAAAGGAATGATTCTACAAAGTACAGTAGTATACTACAGATACCCAGACTACTGAGCAACTTCGTGCCTCATTTAGTCATTTTGGACCACCATTGCAAATGGTGAGCGATAATGGACCTCAGGTTAGATGAAGTTATAAATTGCCTGGTTTCCAATTAAATTCAACTATGTTATGCTTCTTATTACAAATAGACTAGCTGAATGAATTTTCAACTCTTTCTGAGTTCCATAATTGCAAAAAAAAAATCACTTCCCCATCCCACTTTGCAGTACTCAAAATAAAGGAATTGCCTCAAGCCCCACTTAACTTCCCAGACATCTGCCTAAGAACCTGCTTTAACTCTCCACAGCAGCAGAGCAATGATACCTGCCAACCTGTCATGTGGCACCCATTCCTGACTTCTCCAGCCCACTAACAATGGGATTTTATCAATCATCCTAGCTCTTTAACTCCCTCTTTATCTATAAGTTTGCCCTACCACATACTGAAAGAGGGATACCCTTTATTGGTGATGTATTTCACTGTGAGGTTGCAAAGGGAAAATGAAAAGTATCCAGTTTCACACATTTTTTAACATTACAAAGTAAAATGAAAAGAAAAAAAAAAGAACAATTGATTTGTCTTTATAAAAGAAAACACTTCAGAAGTAGACATGTCCCAGCTTCTGTTAGGATGCTAAATCTTCAGACAAGAAGCTGAAATCTATTCTGAAAATACAATCACATAATCTACACTTTAAGTGTATGCCCAAAATATTAATTCTGCTACTAGTTATTCACACCTGCATTTTAAATATCCCAACTGGTACCAAATATACAGAAAAAATCTTTAAAAGAGTCCTAAATTGCAAACTCTTATTAATATGCCAAATTCAACCTTAGTACTTCAGATACATGAAGAGTCTGATCGTGAAAGCCAATGTTTTAGCACTGTACAGTGTATATTAAATCATTTTCTTCAAATCACTATTACATGAGAATGTAGTACCAAGAGAACTCAATACTGAACAGTTTACTATCCTATTGGAATACAATACTGTAGTAGCCAGTAATATGTTAAAGTTATGCTTTCAATAACAATTAAGCTGGGATTTTTTATCAGACCACATACTTCAGAATAATCAATGTATATTTATGGTGACATAATTACAGTGATGAGATATGTCCTTGCTGTTAGGAGATACAGTTGAAAAAATAGCAAACAAACCCAAACAGTTCTCATTATAGATAGCAGGGCCAAATGTGTGCAGTTTTGCAAAGTTTGCTATTATTGAAAAAGAGCTTCACTTCAATAACTTTTTCACTTAACAAACCTCACTGACATGCAATATAGCATGATGGGACATTGGAGTTGTACTTCAAGGGAAAGTCCAACTTGCTCACCTGAATGGATGAACACCAGTACTTTGCACAGGTTTCAACTACAATGGGATAGAACTGTTAAATAGCAGCGGTAACAGTGCTGCATTCCTCAAAATGCCAATGTTGTACCACTTTTGAAAATGCTCTAACATCAAATTTTGATCTTAAACACTTATTTAAAATGCCATTAGGCTTTAATAGAAGACTGTCACATCTGGAACTTCTCTTTTTATGTAATCAGTAAGATAGATGGTTGATGAATTATCAATCAATTATCAATGCTACCACAAGGAAAGGAAGGAGGGAGGAAAGAAAGTGTGAATGAAAATGTTACAGATGTGTATATTGTAGCCATGTTGGTTTAAGGACATAGTCAAACAAGGTTATTTGGGTAAATTTGATATCTTTTATTAGACCAACTCAAATAGTTGGAAAAATTCTTCTTAGGAAGATTTCGGGTTTAAACCTGAAAGCTCTTTAGCCCCAAAAGCTCGCTAGGAAATTTTTTTTCCAAATATTTGAGTTAATTTAATAAAATATATCAGATTTACTCAAAGAACCTTGTCTGCTCTGAATGAAAATGTAACAAACATGAATAGTAAAGGGAGTTTTATACAGATGCAGCAATCCATGTTAGTTTTGTGTTATGTTTAGATGGTATAGAAGAAATGAAAATGCCAACTCCCTCCACCATATAGAGAGTTTTACGAGAGTTTTATTTCAGCTGGCTGCCTTGGTGGTGTTTACTATATTAAATCAAGGTAACAGCCACAGTGAAAATTATGAAGTCCCTACTGGGGCAGGCATCCACTAAATATCAGTTCTAAGCATATGATTGGTGCCTAAAGGGTGATTTAGGTATTGGCAGTGGCAAATAATTATCAAAAGAAGCTTTGAGAATCTAAAGCTAAGTGCCAAGTACTCCTTTCCAAACAAAAACAAGCAATCACTTTGACTTCAATTGTTTTCTTGCTGTAAATAAAGTCAATTTTGTAGAATTTTAACTTTGCAGAGCTTTATGTCTAAAGTCAGTAATGATTTGTTGTAGCAATAATAAAACAACAATGAAATGAAATGTAAAGACTGCTCCCAAATACCAAAAGTTTTGTCCAGTTTATATTCTTAGACAATATTCATATGGAACATACTTCAGATTTTGAAATCAGTGCATCTTTTTGTATATTTTCAGATGTTTATAATTTCTTAGATTAAACCACTTGGGTAAACCACATTTCACAATGGATATATATTTTTTAAAAGTAAACATGCTTGGCTTTTAAGCACATACAAGGCTCTTTGTGTTGTTCTTTTTTCTAGGTCTTACTCAATATAAACTGACATGGTTCCCCTGAATTCATTGGAGCCATATATTTTATATCTGCTAATGATCTCTGCTGGATGCTTGTCAAAATATCATTTGATTTGTTTTTTTAAAGACATGAGCATACATTGAGTAGGAGCTCCCAACAGAGGACTTTATGCAGTGGCAAATTCTGATTACTATAGTATTGATTAAAACATTGAAATTTGAAAGCCAATAAGACAGATTTAGTTCAAACAGGGGAAAAATAAATGCCTGTATTCAGAGACTTTGTCTTGATTGAGCAAAACACTTACCAAATTGTGACTTTACCAAATACCCCAGGGAAAGGCAGACCTGGAATTATATTGCAATTCTGAAGTCAATCCACAGGCCACACTATATTAAAGAGTAAAAGATATATACTTTTATTTTTTCTTTCACTTCTAGTAGGTTTGCTGGAGTTCAATGACTTTGAAAGAAGATTAGAGTTATTGTCTCTCTTCTTCCCCTTTCCAAGATTCTAGTCACCACATTCACCTCAATAACAGCACTCATATTAAAGGTCCCAGCCTGGTCTCATTTAGCTTAATTAGAGTCAAAGTATGCCAAAAGAAAAAAAATATAACATATTTATTCAAGCATGTTTTCCAAACTCTGTTCTTCCACATATTTCAGAGTCAGGGAAGATATTTCCCCCACATGCATTTTCAAGGAATAATTTGCATTGGCATTTCACTCACAAAAAGAAAAAAGAAACAGAAAAGGGAAAAAAAAACAAAAACCTCCTTAGTATTGCAAAACGTTGCCTTTTCATAAGTATGTGCCTGTTTTACAGTTTAACGTATTTTTTTTATTATTTTTTCCTTACTGCAAGTAACTTGAATTTGGGTTGCTTTTATATATTTTCTGTGAAAACTACATAACAAGGGATAAAATTTCATAATTAATACATAGGGCATACAAATTTACATTTTTGACTTGTACAAACTCTTCTCATATCTAAATGTCACTTATAAAAATTTTAGAACAAGTTCAAATTCAACTACACCCAAGCCATAAACATTTAATGGAAGCCCACATAAATTATATATTGACCAAGAAAGCTTCACCCTAACTCCCACATTTCTGATAGTTTATTCAAATAACTAATTTTCATGAATCCTGAGCTTGTTGTCTGAAATTTGTCCCAGGTCTAGTTGGAACTTTATAAGTATTAAGGAAAGAATAATCCTACATATAGATTTTAAATGTGTTCTTTAGGAATATATTTTTCCCCACAAATAATCTGTATCATTTCTTCATTCCTCCAAACAGGAGTCAGTGGGCACATCTATTAATGCTATAAAGGCTTACTGCACAGACTTCTATACATGTTCCCTGTTGGGGGCAAATCTGCTCCCAGAAGGAGCAGCTGGATACAGGGCTGCTCCTACTCTGCTCTGACCCCCTGCAGCAGTCATGGGGTGCTCCAGGATTCCCCAGGGGCTGTCAGGGAGCATGGAGCTGGTCCCTATGTGCACGGGGCCAGAAGAGCTCTGGTGACTACAGTGGGAGGGTCCTGATGTAAATCAGGGAGAAATTACTGTATTCAAATAAGTGTTGTTAATCCTTGCAACAAATACCTAATGACTTTCTTCTCTCCTATGAAAGGGGTGGACCCTAACTCTAACCAACCCATGGCCAGAGCCCAACTTGGGAAGGTGAATGAAATACCCTAACTAAAGACTCAGTCTCATTAACAATTAACCAATCGAGTTGTTAGTATTATAACCGATGAACTAACAAACTGTTATAGGGAATATAAGAATACAATTAATGGACAAAACAGTAAGAAACATAAAAATCATAGAGGCTTTCTCTCACTCTGTCTTATGGCCACAATCTTGTAGGCACAGTTCACAGACACTCTCACTCCACAGAGGAGTACAAGCAAGGCACTTCTTTCTCTTCTTCCCCTACAGGAGTCTCTCCTTCCACAAGGATATGACCTCCTGAAATATAGGGAGGGGTGATACATTACTCTTCCAAATGATCCTTTGGAAGCTCTCTGCTTCCGCCAGTTCCTGCTGTGATGAGACCCTCACTGGAGGAACATCAACCCAGGGGACTCACTGATCACACATGAGTAAACAAGGAAGTGAGCAAGCAGACACATTGGCTCTATCTCTTGCACTCAGCTTTCCATGAAGCTTACACTCACACACACACACACACACACACACACACACACACACACACAGAAAGATGGATTTGTATTTGGGTTGGGTCACTATTTGTCTGGAACCTTACCTTTGACCTTGCTGCCATGGGAGATCCTACCAGGATAAAATTCCAGATAGCATCACTCTCAGGATCATTGGGACACACAAGCCTCTCCACCATGACTAGGTTGCAATCCAGGGAGAAGATTAGAACAAATAAAGATGTGTTAAAAGTATTAATAATAATAGAAACACTTTCACGGTCATACATTACACTTTATTTTTTTAACTACAGTTATAATCAGATGATTATAAATGCTTGTATAAAACAGTAAAAAGAAAAGAAACTGTTCATATTTTTTGTATTAGGCAATCATCAAAAGGAAACCATAGTATGTTACTTGAATCACCAACCATAAGGAACATATAAATAAAACCAATTTTACAACAATCCATATAGTTAAAATTTATGGATATTATGAAATATTAATTAGCCAAGTGAATTAAACACACACACACACACACACACACACACACACACACACACACACACACACACACACCATAGGCGACACATAGGGGGAGCACAGAGGGCCATGTGCCCTCCCTGACATTAGCCCTCACTGGCCAGGGAATGGGGGCAACAGCTAGTGTCCCCCAACCCGAGAGTGTGGGGCCATTTAGAGAAGAACCAATAGCACTTCCAGGTTTGCTGCCAGCAGTTTCACCAGTGGTAGCAATTGGCCACTGGGGGACCCCTCCTCTTAGTTGACGATTGGCTGCTGGTGCCTCTCCAGTATTAGGAGGCACCAGTCACCCAAGACACACAAAAAAATCACAACTGGTTAACCAATAAATTGCAAGCTAATGAAAACAGTTTTTAAAAATAAACTAATTGTTGATGCTAGTTAGCAAATCTCTAAACGGAGTGACAGCTTGACTGTTAGTAATTTGTTGAGAAGTCAGAATTTGGCAAGGAATCTGTTCTTAATTCATCCATCACAGTCTGACACCAGAGAGATGGAAGTAAAAGGGACCAAAATAAAAAAATACTCTTTTTGCCCTAGGCAAGATCTATTTTGTTGCTCAGCTTGCTGTAGCATGCTTCACTTTTAAAGAACTTTTTAATGAAATGTACTTCTTCTAATGAGCGATTAATTTTTTTAATCTATTAAAACAAAACATGCTTCCTACTTCTGAGCTCATGAAAGCTCCAGAATGAATGAGATTTGAGAACAAGGATGTCGCATCTGTTAAAACCCTACAATATGTTGTTAGGCTGCAAGCTGATGTGACTTCCAGGGCATGTTTTTGAACAAAGGGCAGAAAGAGATCCCAGTGAAGCTGATAGGCATGATAGCTACCTCCCTTTTGGCTTAAAAAGGGAAAATAATAAGGTATGCTATCATACAATTCAATAACGAGGCTGGGAATTGATCTGTTGTAGCTGCAGAACTGTGTGAAAGAAACAGTCATAAAGAAAGTTAAAAACCATGAGGCAAAGCAAGCAAACAAAAACCTGCTTGTAATGCATCAGTGAAAATAAGCCAAGAGAAAGCTTTTTGAGCATAGTGCAAGATAGAAAAGGAGGCTTGGAATTGTGAATGCAAAAAATGCTTCCCGTGGTTTTTAATCCTAAAATGTTCCTTAGTAGAAGAATTGATATGAATTCCTCTTTACTGAGTAGGATGTATCTCTAACATACATGATTTTGGCTGAGAACAAATAGAACAAATATTGATTTGTAATGGAAAGGGATTTATATCTTTGCAGTGCACATCTCCTGACAAGGTCAGGTACAGATGTTGCATATATTGTACACTAAACAGGCAGCAAGTGTTTTAAAACCGTAACTGAATAAAAGTTCTTGGGTCTTAGACCACTTTAAAAATGCCAGACCCCACTCTAAGTTAATCCTGGATGGATGTGTACTAACCTAAAGTGCTTTCTATTAGAGTCCTTTATTGAACCCCTTTATTGCCAGATCCCATTGAGAGTTAACTTAGAGTGCAATCACTACCATTCCAGGTGGCGCTGTGCAGGGCTGCACTCCACCCTTAGGCATAACTTGTTTCCTCTGCCTGAGCCTAGGCTAGCCCCAGGCCCACCCCATGGCTGTCACTGACCTGAGTCAATGAAGGACTCTGATTCCAGCCCTATGTGCAGTCTTGTTGGGGGAGCAGCAGAGGTGGAGGAAGGGGATTGCTATCCCTGAAACTGCCCTGGCTCCACTGCTTGGTGGAGGGGGATGATGGGGAAAGGGCTTTGGGGTCTCTATCCGTACAGTTGTCTGGGCCAGACAACAGTGTGCTGCTGCTTGGTGGGGAGGAGAGGGGATGTGGGATAAGGGCTCCAAGGTCTTCCCCCTGTCTCCCTGCCCAGCAGCCCCAGCCAGGCAGTAGTGAACTGTTTCCGGGCCAGGGGTTGTGAGGGAAGGGTCCCAGGATCTCTCCCAAACAGCAGCTTTGTCCAGGCAGCAGCAAGGCACTGCTTGGCAAGGGGTAGGGCTCTGGGGGAAGGCCTCTGAAGTGTCACTGCTGCGGAGTCAACTAGCTGATGATGGCAGCAGAGCTGGGACAGGGGGACATGATGGCAGCCTCCTGGGAGTGTGGGCAGGCTGTGAGTCCTCCCAACCAAGCACAGAGCTTCCATCTGTTCAATTTGTTTGTGCTCTTATAGTACTTTAAGTAAAGCATGATAGAATACTTCCACCAGGGGCTTTTTGAGCATCTGTACTTAGCTTAAAGTACCAGTTTTGTCTGTCCATTCATATATAGTTTTAAATGGAATTACAGTTCTGTAACTTTAAACATGCTTCAAATAGGTTCAAAATTATAGCAGTTTAGATTCACTTAAACCAGTATGAGAGCATACACATTAAACAATTCAGTGTTTAGATTAAAACTACAGTTATTTACCTGAGTGATAAGCTCCTCACCCTATTTAAATCGGTATAATATTCCATCTGTTCATAGACCGTATCATTAATTTATCTAAAATGATTCCATAAGCAAATACTTCATTTAGGTTTAAAGTCACTGCAAGTTGCACTACGTTTACATTGGTTTAGAAGTGGACTGATAACACAAATACATTAGTTCAGCATGACCTATGGTAACTTGATATAATTTAAACCTGTTTGTTTTGTCTGTCTACATTCTCTACAATAAGTTTCTATCCTTTAGGAAAACAACCTGGAAAACCTTGAATTTTGGCTTAGGTAAAATGAGATAAAAGTATTTTGTGGGTTTATCATTTCCAGATACATGATGAAGTTTGAATATATGTTGTAACAACCAGAACAGAAAGTGCTGCTTCAGTTTATTATTTGGATTCAGTTACAGACCAACATTTTTTTATTATTATTATTAAGTGCTCACCACTTAGGATCATAGGAAAGTAGCACTGGAAGGGACCTCACAGAGTCACTGAGTCCAGTGCCATGCACAAGGCAGGAAAATCCTGGTGCTAAACCATCCCAACCATTCATCTGTCCAAACTGCTTTTGAAAACTTCCAGGAATAGAGATTCCACAATTTTACTAGGTACCCTGCTCCAATGCTTGACTGCACTCATGGTCAGAAAGCTCCTTCTAATATCCAAACTAAATTTCCTTGGCTGAAGCTTAAGGTCATTTTTTTTAGTCCTGTCCCTTACAGACACGGCCAGTCTTCATCCTCTTTAACACTACCCTTTAGGTATTTGAAGACGTTTGTCAAATCCCCTCTTAGTCTTCTCTTCTCCACACTAAATAACCCTAGTTCTTTCAGCTGTTTCTCAAAAGCTATGCTTCCATTAGGCCTCTAATTATTTTTTGTTGCTGTCTTCTGGACTGTTTCCAATATATCCACATTCTTATTGAAGTATGGGGCCCAAAACTGGACATAATACTCCAGATGAGGCCTAGCACGTGCTGAAGGAAGCAGAAGAATCACTTCCTTTTATTTACAAGTGACCTTCTTTTTAATCCAACCCAGTATGGTATTAGCCTATTTTCTGTAGCTTTAATATATATTTCTATTGACATACATATTTTGTGCATTCAATTATTTTAGGCTGGTACAATAGGTTAGCTGCAACAGACTGTACCATACATACAAACTGTTGTCATGCTGAATTTTTCATGCAAGGCATTGGAAGAAAGCTGGGCTTCTTTCTAGTTATGCCTTCACCTATTATCACTATAAACAACAGCAGCCAAAAGCTTACCTTTATCAGTTCTCACATGTATTTTCAGGTGATTACATTGGATAAATGGTTTCCCACAGACTTTGGAGATCTCAATAGTAGTGTCTCCCTATGTCTGAAGAAGGATACTAGTGCCCAAAAGCTTGCAAATAACTTCCTCCATTTTTATTTGGCTATAATAATAGTTATATTAATAGTTAATATGTTAATAGTAAATAAGCACCATAATTATAATAGTATTTTTGCACTTTCAGAGAAGGTGGGTCATTTGCCAGATACATACTAGATCTAATACAAAGTAAGGCTTTGTCAGTATTTCCCAAACCCATAATGAAATTAGCCAGTCATGCCTTCAGGATAACAACAAACTTCATAATGTACTGTTAAATTAATGTGACATTGAAATAGGATGACCAAACAAGAGGAAAAGCCATCTACCTGTAAGCAAAGAAATGTGAGAAAGTAATTCCTTCCTTCATAGGAGACTGGTAGGGGGTGCACAGGGGTGCACATGCCCCCTTGATGGGACTGGTGTCCCCCTTATGGCTGACACTGATGCTGTTTGTAGGACTGGTGCCTCCCCCCCACAAACAGGGCTGCCACCACCAGTGGTTTTTGCAGGTGCCCCCCCAGATTCAAGAGGCTGTCCTTTTCTTACTTCTGTCCTTTTCTTTCTCTAATCTTCCTCCCTATATTTTACCCTTCTGCTGAATGGTTTAGAATATTTTCCTGCTCTTCTGTCACTGTGCTTTTCATTTTTCACCCTATTTCTTCATCATGTTGAAATGTTACTGTAAATTCATGTATTTAGAATCAGACAGGAAGTGGGCGTAGTGCTTCATTTCACGAGAAAATCACTAATTTGTATGCTGCTGCATCTCCTGTTAAAGTTATCATTTCTGTGATCACATTTTAGAAGCTAACAGGATCTGAAAATTTGCATAAGATAAATATGGTTTTTGGTTCTTATTTCAATAGATTTTGTCTGTCCTGGAAGGAGGAAGCTCTCTGACCATGATTGACTGTAATTGGTCTTGTATTTCTTAAATTCACATCTAGGTTAATGATGCAGTTCACGCTATTGGTATAGGCTAGGGACAGACATTCAAAAAGTGGGAGCCTGAACTGATTCAAATTTTGCAGGTTAGTGTAATCTGGCTAGCCTGAACCAGTTCATAACCGGACAAACATGTTTCCTGGACTGAGGCAATGTGGGCACATGCCTGCAGTTGCGCAGGCCAGGTGCCAGGGGGTACTAGAGTGGCCCTTGACTGCAGGGAAGCTGTGGGGAGTATGGTCAACCCAGGCTGAACTGGCGAGAGAAGAGTTTAATTCCTCCATCCCTGTGCCACCTTGCAAGTCTGCTTGGCACTTTCCCATCACTCCCTGCCCAGAATAAGCCCCCGGCTGTCCGCGGTTGTCTTCCACTGGAAGACAGAGGGAGAAGGAATAACCCTGTCCCTGCCCGGCCATGCATCCTCCCTGCTACTGCAGCAGGAGGCAAAAAGGCCCCACTGGTGAGCAGTGACCCCTGTCATATTGCAGGGGAGTGCAAGCCCCTTCCCAGTGAGGGGCTGCACTGTGGGGCCAGCAGAGCTGCAGCCAGCTGTGTGCAGCAGAGCCAGGGTCCCAAGCAGGCAAGAGCCCTGCAAGCTCCCCGCAATGCTCCACAGTGCAGCCACCGCAAGGAAGGAGCTTAGGCTTCAAGAAGCAGTGACAGGCTGCTGCCCCTCATGGTTACTCACTAGTCACTGCTCCAGCTGTTTGGTGGGGCTGGGCCTGACCCCCATTACTGTTCTGTGCTTAAGGTAAGCCCCCTTGCTGGCACTGGCGCAGGGTTTGCCTGGCTGGGCTGCAGCCTCTGTTGCTCTGCAGAGGCCAGTGGCTGAATAAGCCCCCTCCAGCCAGGAGAGACCTGGCCCCAGCAAAGATCAGCAGCAGCTGAATTCTAGCCCAACAAACCAGCTAAGGGTCTGGGACAGATATTGCATAAACTGGTTTGAGTCAAATCAGTTAAGTCTGATACTACATTCAACCAGGTCTATCTCAAACTGGTTTCAGCCATTTTGAAACTGGTTGACGTGCAGTGAACATCTGTTCTGTTACAGGTTTAAACCAGTTTCTGATCGCTTAAGCTGGTTTATGTGTAATGTCTGTCACTGGCCGTAGAGATTTCCTATGAGAAAAGCAGAGGAGCCAGCTACATAGACGAAAGTCCCCCATTGTTCTCCATCACTATGGTAGAAAGTTTTTTTTTTCCACTTTGAAAATTTTTACAGCTTAGTAGGATTCTCAGAGTGGTTGTTCAGGACTCAGATAAAATAGATGTAGCCAAAAGAGTGTTGTTAAGGAAAGATGCCATGTTTGAACCAATGAGGAATGGAAGGCTGTTCCATCAGTTAATGGATTCATCTTATGTTGTACAAGCCGGTTGACGTATAATTGTCCAATACATTGTTGAAACGTTGATAACACATTGAAACACGTAAAAATTTGGGACATTACCCTCATCTTTGTCTTTGCAAAATCCTCTGTATTAACTGGAAGGACAGAAGAATGAACACTAACATTCTGGCTCAAGCAAACACCATAAGCATTGAAGCCAGGTTTATATGACACCAGCTCTTTTGGATGGGATGTGTAAGAAGGATGCACGAAAAATGGTCTCATACTCACAACTGACCAATGTCACTATTCTAGTGGTCAGAAAATGAAAAGGTTTGCCTGGAAAGCTAATCTGAAGAAATGTAAAATTAACAGAAATATCTGGGAGATTCAAGCACATCCCTGATGGTGCTGTGATGTATGAAAATGCATTGATCATTTTGAGTAAACTTGCCTCACTGTGGAGGCAGATAGATGAAAAAGACAAAGGCAAAGAGTTCTGACCCAGCATTATCAGGATTTACTCCTTCTTCCCAGAACTATTTGCCATGTCTGCAGTTGAACAGAAGGATTTCAGATTGGCCTCCTCAGTAATCTATGGATTCATCAATGATTTCCTTATTTATTGGAAGACTGTCATCTTCATATCAAGGGACTGCTGCCACTTCCATATTCATTTTGTAAATTATACTGAAGGAAAAAGTGTGCGAGTAGTCAAGCTAAATGGCCATAGTGATGAACTAATGGCATACCATGAGAAACAGCTGGAATTTGTAGGCCTTAGAGAAGAAGGAATTTTCTGAAAGAAGATAATTTATAATTTTTTACAGATTATACATCAGGAAATATATCCCCTTTTATACATACTTCTAAGTCATCTTCTGTATTGACAGTGCCATAGGTTCCATGACAAGCTGACCAAAACAGACTGGTAGTATAAGAAAATTCTGAATTAGAATCAGATGAAAAGAACAACACATCTTTGCAAATAAGGAAAGTTTAGGATATGAGATAATGAAGGTATTCTACTGTTGTTAATGTTTTCCATTCTGTCGCTTCTTTTTGGGGAGAAGCAGGACAAAATCACATCCTTCTTTTGATTCAGGGGTTCAAAGCTTCCAGATCATAAATTTCAGATAATGAACTGCCCCCTAATTGTACAAGATGGATGTCCTGCCTTTCTCTGTTGAGTGGTTCTTACTGTTTAAGAAAGGAAGAAGTATCATTTTAAACATATGCATTTTTTCAGTAGCTTTCTTGTGTTTATTCTTTGTCTCATGACAATGCATAAAGTACATACAGAAGAAGTTTTGTCTGCACTACTTTTCAATTCATTCCTTAATATATACTGAAATAGTGTCTATTAACTACAGTACATATTAATGTTAATAACCCCTCATCTTCATGTTTAATCACATCTGTTAAACACAGATGTTTTTATCTGTACTTTGTGGGTTTAAAAACAATAAGATGACCTTGTTAAATATAATTCACAGCTCTAGTGTAGGTCTAGTTTTAAATATGTATAAAGAGAACCATTTTCTTCCTATCCAAATTTCTATGCAGATGAAACTAATAACACTACTGTCATCTTCTGCTTTTCTTTCATGTGAGCTCATCTTATGCCCTGACACATAGCTGACTTCTCCTGCCCATGGATGCTTGGAAGTCAGTGATTTAGTTAGTTAGTTAGTTAGTTAGGTAGTTATAAAAGTTGCAAAAAAAGAAGTGGAGCAAAAGGTCATAATAATAATATTGTATACTGTGTAATTCTAACTAAAATAACTGTGTGCTGTCTTGGTTACAAGTGAAAATGAATGAGTATTCAAATTCTACTTCAGAAGGTGTTTCTTTACATTATTAGATATCTGTTCAAATGCCCATCCTTAGCTAATCTGTTCCACAATGGTTTAGCTAAACTATTGGAAGCAGTAATGAAGGTTCAAAAGCAGAGAAATAATATGAGCAATGTGCTTGCACATCACTTATCTACACAGCTTGCATAGCAAGCTAAACAGTGCTCTTAGTCCTGTTTGCATACCTCATATTTTTGCATGCACATACTCCTTCCTCCACTCAAAACAAAAGTAACAACATATGTAATACATATTTAGAAGGAAAAATACTTAGAATCTATCAATTTATGTTTGCTGTGAATCCTGGTAAATAATATTAGGTTATACCTAAACCTATTCATTATAAATATTTCAGAAAGATTTTTAAAGTCAGTGGAATTCATCTTGCTCAGTAAGATGAAGAAACATAACTTTCTTCTTTATTTTATCCAGGTATTGGTAAAAGATTTGGAAAGAGTGATTGCTGATACATAGTTACTCACCTTTCCAGTAGATGGTAGTGCAGATGTGCTTAATAGAAGATTGCATTTGGGACTGAAACAAATAGTACATAGACGTTTTCAAATACTGAATATGAAGGCATTTTATCTGTATCAGATTTTTAAAAGTAAATCATGTGAAACTGTGCCAGCTGGGAAAAAAATACACAATGTGACCTTTTAATTCTAGATATTAATCCGTAGCAAGAACATAAAATTTCTATTTTTATAAAAAACCTCAGCTGAATTACAAATATTAATAAATGAAAGGGATATGTACAAATCAATAATATCTATCAATCTGTAGCACTGCCAGTCTGAGAAGTGGCAAATGATAGTCCCATTAAATTCTGAGGTCTGTGGCAATGTAGGTTTTGTAATGAGTCTATTATGAATTGTATTTCTTCATTTCTCTAACCATGCTTGATTTAACTATATCAGTAATGACGGAACAAATTTCCTTACACTATCACCTTTTCCAAGACAAAATGATGTAAATCATCTTTTATATCTTTTTATATTTTTATAATGTAACCTATTGCTGAAGTTATTTTTAAATAACATTTTTATTTTTCATATTTTATGCTGCATTTCCTTTGTTGTACTATTTACTTGTCATAGTAAAAGCAAAACAAAGGTATGCTTCAATGTGGGAGTTTGCATTTTTATACTGGGAGACTTTAGTTAAGATGGGATTGATACATCAAAGTTTTATCCTACAGGTGTAGTTAAATATTTACCTTCATTCTTGTCCTCTACAGTTAATACAATATATCCTAGCATAAGCTGCTAAATTTATTTTTCCTCTTTGCTATTCTTATTTAAATTATGATTTGAAAAAAACATCCATAAAGCTATAAATAGTTATTAACATTTCTTTAAAGGTTTCAGTATTCACATAGCCAAATTCCACGTTGAGTAATTACATTCTGCCTACTTAAATTCCCCATGTAGTTTCAATTAGACAAGTTATTCTCCTTCTCTTCAGGTCCTAAACCTGTTCTGCCACTATTAAACAGCTGCTGAATTTTGCCCCAAAGGTGATTGCACTATCCCTGTATACAGTATATAAAATTAATTGGAAACC
Source organism: Caiman crocodilus (assembly GCA_030014935.1). Classification (NCBI taxonomy): domain Eukaryota; kingdom Metazoa; phylum Chordata; order Crocodylia; family Alligatoridae; genus Caiman; species Caiman crocodilus. The sequence continues at coordinate 1,032,615 of JAGPOW010000229.1, forward strand.
TGTTAGATGGACGTTGTTACATAACTATAAATTGTTACTTATCTAGAGATAAAAAGACCCTGTTTGTAGGCTGCTATGTAGTGAACAATGACAATGAAATCTTCCTCTCATTCCACTGTTAACAATAACTTGGAAGAGCTAATTCATCCTCTGTATATGTTCAGTACATTACCTTGTAGAGGCTATCATCAGGGGTACCATTCTTGCAGTGTGGGCATTTTGTCCAATGAAAACTGGAAAACCAAATTCACTGTACTTAGGTCAATGAACAGACACACATTGATAGCAATGTTATTGGACACTTAACAGAGGGATTTGGCTAATGTTTTTTTAAGTCAGTTAGGTGCCTAAAAATGCATAGATGCTTACTGGGATTTACAATATTAGCTTATAAATGCTTAACTGCCCTTGTTACATAATTAAATATCCCTAAAAATTGTAGAATGTCTATGCCACTCAATTACACTTAATTTTACTACAAGAAATAAATACTTCTATTTCTGTTGCATGAATTGAAGCAAATGAATACATGAGGTTCTTTTCCTTGAGGAACTCTGTTGGGCTGTGTGGGGGTGCATTACCTGAAACACTGAGTGCAGTTTCTGGTTTGGCAATGGGTAAGGAACAAGGAAAACTAAGGTTTAAAGTGCTATTCATATTCTCTCCCTTCTGTCTTCTAAAGGAGACATGCTGGAAACACAAAAGTCACTACTGTTATCTCAAGCTAATCTTGAGCTTGGGAACAATTTAGGAAACCTCTAATTTCCTATAGAGGGAAATTTATTTCCCTCTATGTAAATAAGCAACTATAATTAAGCCAACCTTTTTCCTAGATAGGGAAAGTAACTGGGCTTCAGAGCTTCTGGGACAGGGTATAAGAATATGAGATGGTTATCACAGTTTTCTATATAATCCAAATAAACCAGGAGGTGTATCAGCCAAAGGCCCTATACTACCATTTAATTTGGGCTAAATTAAATAGGAATTCTTTGATCCTTCCAAAATGTGGGATTCTAGTTAGATCACCAGAAATTAAGATCTATGGGCTTGCTCTCACACAATCCTTTTCCCATAAGAGGCTTCCCCTATTTAATGCTACATTCTTTTGGAAGGCTTTTGCAAAAATCATGATTTTTTAATTTTTTTTTTTTAGTGGGAGAGAACATTCTGGTACTGTAGAGAGACAAAGTCAGTTTCTGTCCTCCTTTATTTCTTACTTTTAAAGATTATTGGGCCTCTTCCCTCTTTCTTCATCTCATATGCCCCAGCTTCTCCCCCCTCTCCCATCTTTGAGCTTCCACCCATATTTCTATTATTGAAAAGCCTTCTTTGCCCCTCTTTCTGATAGTGGAAGTTTTTTCTCACTGAAGGCTTGAAGGAGGTCCCTATTCCCTTTCTAACCCTTTTCCTGTGGCTCCCTTTCAGTATGTGCTTTCTGTTCTGCTTTGCTTCTTTCTGGCTTTTTTTTCTCTTCCAGTCTATCTTTACTCCATCTTCCTTTGTGCTGCAGCACCAGGGAGAATGTAAGAAAAAAGGAAAAAAGGGAATTGGACTCAGCAGGTGTTCCTGCTGTGTAGTGCTCTCAGTAAGCAGAGAAGCACAGGGTGAACATTCCCTTTCTTGTTTCCTGCTTCAACCTTTCCTGTGTAGCTGAATGCAGAGGGGCAGAGAGCAGCCCTCAACCACAAGCTATTGCTAGGCTACCTACACACATTTAAATGACCTGGGAGAATTCTCCTCAGTTTATTTTTCTTGTTAAAAAAAAACAACAAAAAAAAACAGTCTGCCTAGAAATAGATAGCAGCAGTGCATGGGATATCCCTGATTGGCTGACCCAGACTACTCAGGGTCATAGATTCATAGATATTTGGGTCAGAAGGGACCTTAACAGATCATTAAGTCTGACCCTATCAGGAAAGAGTGCTAGGGTCAGGTCACCCCAGCCAAGTGCATGTCTACCCTCCTTTCAACGACCCGCAAGGTAGAAGAAAGCACCACCTCCCTTGGAAGCCCATTTCAGATTTTGGCAACCCTACCGTAAAGAAGTTCTTCCTGATATTTAAACTAAATCTGTTGTCCGTCCTTTTGTGGCTGTTGTTCCTCATTACCCCAAGGGGTGCCCTGGTAAACAGAGCATCTGCTATTCCTTGCTTTCCCCCATTGATGAATTTGTAGGTGGCCACAAAATCCCCTCTCAGCTTTCTCTTGCGGAGGCTGATGAGATCCAGGGCTCTCAATCACTCCCCGTAGGGCTTTGCCTGCAGGCCCCTAACCATACAAGTGGTCCTTCTCTGAACTCTCTTGAGGTTGTCCACATCCCTCTTGAAGTGTGGCACCCAAAACTGAACACAGTACTCCAACTGTGGCCTAACCAATGCCACATAAAGGGGAAGTATCATCTCCTTGGACATGTTTGCCATGCACCTGCTAATGCATAATAAAGTGAGGTTAGCTTTACTGATCACTTTGTCGCATTGATGACTCATGCTCATCTTGGAGTCAATAGTGACTCCAAGATCCCTTTCTGCTGCTGGGCTGCTGAGAAGGTCCTCCCCCAGCCTGTAAGCATGCTGGTAATTCATTCTCCCTTAATGCAACACCTTCCATTTGTCCTTATTGAACTGCATCCTATTCTGTTCCATCCACTTTTCCAACTTGTCTAGATCCCTCTGGATTCGTTCTCTACCCTCTAGTTTTTTAACTTTACCCCATAATTTGGTATCATCTGCAAATTTGGACAGAGTGTTTTCCATGCGTGCCCTAATCCAAGTCACTGATGAAGACATTGAAAAGCACCGGTCCAAGGACCAAGCCTTGTGGAACTCCACTGCTCACATCTTTCCAGGTCGATACTGACCCGTCAACCATCATTCTCTGGGTGCAACTCCTAAGCCAACTTGCCACCCACCTGACCAATCTATGTCATAGTCACTCCGTTTATCTATAAGAATATAATGACATACTGTATCAAAAGCCTTCTTAAAATCCAAGCAGATTACATCCACCTCAATTCCTGTGTCTAAGCATTTTGTTACCTGGTCATTAAAAAAAACCCCTAAAACACAAGGTTAGTCAGGCAGGAGCTACCTGCTATGAATCTATTCTGTTGCCCTTTAGCATGGCTTTCCCCACTGGACTCTCACAAATGTGATCCTTAATAATTTTTTCAAAGGTTTTCCTGAGGATAGAGGTGAGACTAACTGGTCTACAGTTACCTGGATCCTCCTTCCTCCTCTTCTTGAAAATGGAGACCACACTGTCCATTTTCCAGTCCTCTGGAACCTGACCTGAGCATCAAGAGTACTCAAACAGCCATGTCAATGGGTCTCTTATGACACTGGCCAATTCCTTCAGCACTCTTGGATAAAGATCATCGAGGCCTGCTGACTTAAACACATCCAGACCCTCCAAGTGGCTCTTCACTAAGTCAGTGCTAATAGATGGTGGGCTGGTTACCCCCTTAATGCCTGTCTATAATCCAATTGGGAGATTTGTCTTGATCTGAGTTCAGGAATACAGAGGTAAAAAACTCATTGCATAGCTCAGCTGTGTCCCTCCCTATCCATTACTAATTGCCCTTGCTTGTCTTTTAGGGAGCCTATGCTACCCTGTTCCTTCTTTTTGCTCCCTATATACCTGAAGAAGAAATGTTGTTGTCTTTAAATTTTGTTGCCAGCCTAAGTTCCATTTCTACTTTGGCATTTCTGACTGCTTCCCTGCAAGTGTGGGCCAAGTAGGTTTACTCTGCCTTGGTAGCTACCCCCTGCTTGCACAGCCTATGTGCCTCTTTTTTGCCCCAAGGCATTCCTGGATTGCCCTGTTCAGCCAAGAGGGTTTCTTTGCCCTTTTGCCCCCTTTCCTGTGCAAGAGGATTGTCTCCTTCTACACCCTTAAGACTGCTCCCTTTAGGAACAACCACTCTTCCTGGACTCTAATCTTACCAATTCTCCTGTTCTTCAGTCCCTTGATAACTAATTCCCTGAGCACACTGAAGTTAACCTTTCTGAAGTCTAGCACTTCTTCCCTACTGGTTATCTTTTCCATCCTATGCCAGATAGTGAATTCAATAATGATGGTCACTGTCCCCTAGGTTATCTCATGTCAGTAGATCCCCAACAAAACTACCCCCTATAGCCAGGACCAAGTCCAGTAAAGTGTTTCCCCTAGTGGGACTGTATACCTCCTGCATTAGGTGAAGGTCCAGTATACAAGTTAAGAACTTACATGGACAGTTGGATCTAGCTGACCGCTCCTCCCAGCAGAGGTCCGGGTAGTTTAGGTTACCCATGATAACCATGTCCCTTGACCGTATGGCCTCTGAGAGCTGTCTGGAGAATTTCATGTCCAACTCCTCCTCCTGATGTGGTGGTCTGTAGTAGACCCCCACTATCAAGTCCCTTTCCCCCCTGACCCTCTTGCATTCTGACCCACAATAGCTCAATTTGCCCCTCCTCTGATCCCATCTTGCCACTCCATTCACATATATAGCCACACCTACCCCTTTTCTCTGTACTCTATCTTGTCTGTGCAGCCTATATAGCCCTCAATGTTTACTGCCCAATTATGGGTAGGGTCCCGCCAAATTTCAGTTAGCCCAACTAGATCAAAGTTTTTGTTTGCAAGCAGGAGTGTGAGTTTCTTCGGATTATTCCCCATGCTCCTAGAATTAGTATAGAGATATTTGAGCCCCCTTAATGGGTGCCCTTGGTGCCCTCTGTCCTGATGCCCATTGGGCCCCTAAGTACTTACGTGTGCTGTTTCAGGGCAGGGCTTGTGGATTTTTGATCCTAGGTTCTCACTGTCATCTGCATCTGTGTCCCCCAACAACCGTAGTTTAAAGCCCTGTGTAGAAGATCAGTCAACCTGTAAGAGAACAGACTCTTAGCTTCTAAAGAGAGATGAAAACCATCCCGTCCCAGAGTGCTCCTTTCATAGACGTGCAGGTCATGGTCAAAGAAGCCAAAACCTGCTTAATGACACCAACTCTGGAGCCACAGGTTGACTTCTCTGATGTAGGCATTATGATGCTGACCACGACCACTGACTGGGTCAGTCTGTGTTTCTCTGCAGCACAATGTGGGATTGGGAAGGGGGTGTGTCATGTTCCCTGGTTGGCTGGATTTGTATAATTCAGCCTGAGAAACACACTGTCTTGGGAGGCAGGGAGGGAGTGGGAGCAAATCACCTGGGGATGCTGGAGGATTGTGCTATGGCTTCTCTCAGAAGGGTAAGTTTTACAGATAGCCACTCCCAGGATAAAGTCTCCTGTCAGTGATTTGATTCTGGCTTTTCCCAAGTTATTTTTCTCCTAGAGCAGCCATTTTTGCTCTGGGAGAAAAATCCTGAAATCCAGTTTCTCCTGGAAGAGCATTTACTCACCTAGGAGAAACAAAATGTCTATGCACAGCCCTAGTTTGCTCTGCACAGCACTATCTAATGAAAGCAGCACATGCTTACACAAGAAAAACAGCCCTCAAGGACAATGGCTGGGCTTTAGAACTCCAGGGACAAGGTGTAAGAATCTTGGATAGTTCCAGATATCAGGGACAAGTCCATCTGTGGAACAGCACAATATATAAGGTTCAATATCCAATACTTAGATTTGGGCTTTCCCAAGTGGATTTGGCAGTTTAACTAAAATGTATCAAGTATCTGAAAGTGCAGGGCGGTGAGGGGAGGATATTTAATCAAAACACATTTTTTTTTTAAAGAACTGAGATTATCAGAGTGAAAATCTCCCTCCCTATTATAATATAGCAAATATATAATATAGTATTTAAGGTATGTCTATACCATAGTGTCACTGCTACTAGGAATGTTTACTCCTCACACTTTCTCCCCATCTTCTATTCATGCATACCAAACATAGACATCAAGGATACAGACAAAATTGCAGCTCTTGGGTCTAACTCATAGCACTTCACAGAAAACACCATACATTAGAGAACTCCTCCTGACCCAACAGATGTTAGTTGTTGGGTTGTCAGGGTGGGAAAACAAACTCCAAATCTGAGTTGATCCAGGGAAAAAGGCTGCTTCTCTGCAGCCTCTTCCCCTATTTCTTCCCTCTTCTCCCAGCTCCCACGATGACTCAGAATGGGAGGCAGAGAAGGCAGGGGAGAGAGGTCTGTTCTGGGGCTGCCCCAGCCATACTGGAGTGGTGGGGGAGTGGATTGAGAAGGCCAGGCTGTGCTCCAGCAGCCTGGCACCACAGCAGAAAGAAATTAATGAAGGTGCTCTCCCTTGGAAGCCTCATACAATGAGGGTTAGTTTATCATGTAATTGGAGCACCCTTAAGCCATGTTCTTCTGTTAAGGCACAGCTGTAGAGTGCCAAGAGTGCTTTGAAAGGGCCAATCATGCAACAAATGTAATTTCTGCCTGTGCCTCAAAGCTAGGGACATAAATTACAGACAAACTGAAAAAGTGATCATAAATTGGTTCAAATCTGTGACACAAGAGAAGTTCAATGAGCATAAACCTCTTTTAAAATGGCTGAAACCAATTTAAGATAAATCTGGATAGATGTAGTATTAGACTTAACTAATTTAGGTTAAATCAGTTTATTGAGCTTCTGTCCCAGATCCTCTCCAGATTCAAGTTAACTCACAGTTCTCTAGCTCTCCAGAATGCCTTGCACCGCCCTCCTCGACCCACACCCACACACACAGGGTAGGCAAGCTAGAATGCTCTACTGCCCCAAAATTCTTGCCTGGGACACTGTCGGCATTCCAATTTGTGGTATCGAAAGTGAATGTCTGTTCACTTGCTTGTTGGTTCAATCTATGCAGTTTGGAATGAACTATAGAATTTGAATTGATTGAGTCTTGGGCTTTTTGGTGGTATCCCTCTAGCTGTTTTCAAGTATGCAGAACACTGAGGTCTTGGAAAAAGCTACAAAGAGATCCCTGGTGTGGCTTCACAGTTAGATTTGCAGATTTGAATGTAGCAGTAGAAGCAGGTTACTGGTGTACATTCAGGACATGGGTGCTTTGTAGTGGTTGGGACACAGTGTAAATATACCCTTAATATCTGAACTCACTAGAGGAAGACCAATGCTATGTCAAAGCAGCTCTTAAGCACTGCTATTGCTACAAAAGCTGATAGTAGTGATTCTGCATGCTTAATATTCCCTGGCTTCCAGAAAAGCTCTGCTGCTGGTGTGAAATTCATTTAAAACCATAGCTGCCTTCTATGATTGCTCAGTAAACCTAAGAATTTAAAATGAAAGTTTGTTCAAGTTTTGCACATCTTCCTGGCGGAAAAATAATTCCACAGTGCAGCTGCTATTGTTAAACAGAAACACTTTGTTTCTTTTCACATGAAGAAGAAAACATACATAGTAAAAATCAACATTTAAAGAGACCCATAACTTTTATAAACTATCTCACTGAGGACTGTGTCTCTTAGACATCACCACAGCAACAGATTGAGATTAGCCACCAAAAAGAAGCTAGTGAAAAAATAAATGCTCCAGAATTCACTTATAGTAAAGCCTTTCTACTGACAGACTCTATTTTAAACAACATTTATTTAAAAAGGAAGATGGAATGGCATATTTCTTGTGGCAAGACACTAAAAGTATTTCAGATTTTGGCTTTACTACAGTGAGCATTGCATTATATTTGAGGACATTATAAATTCACTGTGTTATTTTTAGTAATCCAACAAATAAGAGTAATGGCTAAGATTTTCCAGGAGCCTGATTTTTATATTATTGAATATCAAATCAGGCAGTCAGTCTGCTTTTAGGTGTTTCAAGTGAGCACCAAAAATCACTAATCACTTTTGAAGGTTTTGTTAGATTATATAGTAATATATTACATATTAATTATGTACATAAACTGTATGTATATAACATTTTGAAAAAAAACCCCAGTGTTTACCCCATCAAACTCCATATATCTGAATAGCAGGGAATGATCAGAATCATCAGAGTTACCAATCTTTTCTACAGAAGTTCTAAAAAGATTCTAGTGTATAGAGAAGAGAGAGAATGGTAGGGCAGAAGTCTTACCTGGGGGCCTCCTGGGGCTGCAGCAGTGGTGATACAGGTACACACAGCCTGGCCAGCAGCCTAAGTGTACCTCTGGCTGGCCAGGCTCCAACTTCAGATGACACATGATCCTACCACGTGTGCTGCACTGCATTTTGTTGTTGTTGTTGTTGAATTTTTTCTGATACCAGAAGTTCCTGGTATCTAATGTTGCCTCCATGCTGCAACCCTTTCACATGCACTGCATGGACTTTGTGGTGCCTCAAAAGCTTTTGAGGCACCACAAAACTTACATGAGCCTTCATCTGGATGTGCCTGTAATGTTTTCTTTTGTCTGGAGAAATTTGGAATAAATGTTGTTTATTCCAAAAAACAGTTATTCTTTTTAAAAGGGATTTCTCTCAATACCTGGATCTAATTCATCTTCAAACTCTTTTTGACCATGCATAGTCACAATTCTTTATCTCTAAGTTATGCATAATTTTTTGCACATATATAAGTAATTAATACAAGCAATACAAAGTACTACATTGTGGTGCACATGTATATTGCTTCACATACAGAGAAGTAAAAAATAGCCACAATTAATGTTCCAAATGACATTCCTGATACAGAATTACTTTCTGCTTGAACATGCAAGTTCTACATTCACATTAAGACAAGACTGAAATTTCAGTCTTTCTAATGCACCAGTTCCAGCACTTCTAATAAAAAAAAAAGAGCAAATGGTGTGTTAGACTGCTGTTCCATAGAACAATGACTTGTTGCATTCATGTTGCTTAAGTTAGACACTTCTGACCTTAAAACTGAAATGAATCCTCATTTGATGAGACTATGGTTTTGGTCAAACACAATAATGCAAGTATAAAACAAAATTCTGATCCATTATAAATTGTAATATTATATGTTATAATAATCTATACAAAGACCATAGCTGGGAATTTGCACATTTATAATACCATATATTAGCAAAAATTCCACTCTATCTGCTAGACTAATAATATTAGTCTAGAAGGAAGAGAAAGGTAAGGAACTGAATATAAAACATATCAAAATCAGAACGAACAAGGAAATGTTGATCCAATCTTTCTTTCTCAATCATACTCTCTAACTTATTCCCTAAACATAGGTCAGAATTCCTTGTCTGCTATACAAGAAAACATATTAAGACTCACACTATAGCTAGCATTTTGTCTTTCACAACACCCATTTTATTCAAGCAAATGCCTGATGTGTGTTTATTTTATCATGTATGTCATTAACTAAAAAGTGTATTGAATACTTATTTTTGTCAAAAAAGAAAAAAAAGAAAGAAAAACAAGACTTTTTGGTGTTTAGGCAGGTGATGTGCTAGGAGCACTGCCTATCATGCTGACCAACTTTATCTTGCCCTATTCAAATGGTTCTGTTACCAAATTTGCCCATCACTTTGCGGTGTGCTCATTTATTAAGGATACGTTTCTAGGGTCTTTGTAATTCTATCAATGTGCTGCTTGTGTTACTTGTGTTTCTGTGTGGATCTGTATGTCTCCCTTCTGCAAGCCCTCACCCCCAATGGAGAGATCTTGCAGGACTCAGTTTCAATGGGGCTGGGTTCCTTCAGTCACCACATCAGTCATACACACAAACACACACAGATTAACGTGACATGCCTGGCTCAGCTGGGTTGATCAGCATGGACAGGCTGACACCCTCATATGCCAAGAATCAGTTCATCAGAGCAACAATAAATTGCAGTCAGACACAAGCACACATGTAAACAGAATACTTCTGAATCCGGCTGGGTGTCCAGTAAACACCCTCATGGGCCAGCATTCAGTTCATGAGGGCACATCTGAGCCAAACTGGGCTAATCAGCCTGTACAAGCTGATACCCTTATGTGTTTCAAGCTGATCCTCTTATATGTTTCAATCTTTAGCCTCTTGATAAGCAGACTGCACAGTATTTTTGGGCTTCACAGGAATCTTTAGTTTAGGTAAAAGAAGTGCTGCTGCATAGCAAGTGGGGAAGGAGAAGTAGAGAAGGAAAAATATACCCAGTTACAACTAGTTTGGCTAAAAAAGTTATTTAGTGCTAAGTATATGAAATATTTAACGGTACTAATAGTAATAGACATGCAAAGGAAAACAAACACAAACAATTACAATACTACCCTGATTTCATTAAATATTTGGGGAAACTTAGCTAAAGCTTAACTAATACAATTCAGATGCAAATGAGACCTAGGACAGTTGTCTCCTCATCTGGAGGGTTTTGGGTGCATCTCCCACTGCATCTTTATTGTCTTTTGTAATCAGTTCCTGTTCAGGTGTGTGGGGGGGATTTTTTGTGAGTCAGACAGGCTGCATCCTGTGATAGGATTCCCCAAGAACACAGAGCTGATAGGTAACAGTTCCAAACATCTTATAATAGACAAATAACCCACAAATAGGATTTCCCAAACAAGACCACAAAGCCTGAAATTTCTAACTCTGTCCATCCCCCCAACCACCGCTTTTCTCCCTAAACTGCAGTACAAGAAACTGCCTGGTTGCTCTCAACCATGCTTCCCAACTGCTGTGTCCATCCAGATATAAGAAAATTCTTTCTACTTCTCCCAGCTGTTTGCCTACCCAAACCCCTGCCTAATCCCCAAGAAAAATATCTCCACTCTTTTCCAATGCCCTTCCAAGCCTGCACATCCTCTTGTACTAAGGAGCTATGGGTGTCACCCCTCATTCTCCAAAACACATCTCACCTTCCCTCCAACAAATACAACATTAAAGTGAAAAGTACCATAACAGAAAAAAAAAAAAGATCTTCCATCTCTTTCTTGGTAACCATCAAAGGGCAACATCAAAGGATGCCTTTCAACAATGCCCTTTGGCAATGCCTGACTAAAGCGGCCCTCCAGCTTTTTGCTTTTATGCTTCATCCTGCCTTTATGCTTCCCCATGTGTCTGTGTTCTTGCCTTTTTTTTTTTCACATTAGGACATGGGTCATATATTGGTTCTGTTTGTACAGTGCCTTGAAAATGGACTCCTAGACCATGACTAAAGCCACTACTATTACTACTACTAAACAGTAACAATAATAATCTATAAGCTTCTCCAAAACATTGTGCTCTAATTTAGTGTTGCTCAATTAGACCCATCCTTAATTTTTTTTTCTGGTAGCCTTTAAAAAATACATACATCACTATATCATCTTACATGCATACTAAAAAGCAGCTATTTGTATTTTTCATCTGCATCTGTAACTCATTTAAAATAAAGAAATTGTGTTAAGTAGCATAACTTGACAAGAGGATAAAGTGGATGGCTATGCAAATTTTTCACTGTTTTACTACTATATTATTTTAAACTATAACAACAGCTATTTTGGGCCTGGTGGTTACAGGACAGTGGCAAAAAATGTTAACAAACATATTCATATATTTCCTAAATTATTTTCATTCTGAAATATTCTACAAGCAAGCAAATTAAAATCTTTGTCAAATCTCCATTTTCTAAAAGTCTCACTGGGCTATATGTTCCTATTCAAATATGATTCTTTATGCCTCATAAAGAATGCTTACTCTGTGCAGTTCATCTTGCACTGTATAGTCTAAATGTGTAAATTCATAGATTCATAGAGGTGTAACCTGGGTGTACATGGGTATGTACTCCCTTCTCCAATAGAAGGGGTTGTTAGCTGGCAGGTGTGCTTGAGGATGAAACTGCAGACTACTCACAGTTTCCCTCTGTCCCAAAGGAGACAGGCCAGGACAATATGAGACTTAACTATATACAAATTTAGTATTATTTACATAAGTGGGTATTAGGTTACCTTAAAAAAAAACATATGTACAGATATATATGTATGTATATAAGTATATATTCAGATATATAACTATAAAGCTTATAGAGAAGAAGGGGTTACCACTAAGGCTGTGCAACATTTTGCCGGCTGTTTTGATTCAACACTGTTTCAAATCATTTTGATCTCGAAGCAACAAAATCGAATTGAAACTAAGAGCTTCGAAACAGCCTCGAAAAAAAACAAGGCTAGTTGAAATGTTTTTAAAATTCTGAAACATTTTGAGTTTCGAAGCAGCCAGCAGCCAAGTGGTGGTAGACAGGGGAGAACCAGGGCTGTGCTCCCAGGTCTGGCTCTGTGCATTGAGCCGTGCACCATTCACTGCACTCCTCAACGGCAGGGCTGGGAACATGGATGCTTGCCACTCCCAGTCAATGAGGAAGGCTTCAGGGCTCTTTAGGATAATGGCTCCACCCTGCTGGCCAGCTCACACCAGCTTCTTCTTTGTCCATCCTCTTCTTCATCCCTCGATGCAGCTGCCATGTGCTGGGCATGCTGCTTCTTTTATATGTTTTGGAGGCTCTGCCACTGGATTGCAAATGGACCAATCAGGTTGAAGCAAAGTACAGGCTTCAACCAGGTCCAGGGTTCTTTGCCTTGCTCCTGGTAAGGGTGAGGCAAGCCCCTCCCAGCAGTTACCTGATTGGTGAGCAGGTTCTACCAATCACAGTGAAGATTCTCTGAGCCAGACATGACAGGTTGTTACCAGTAAGTCTGCCACAGATGTTAGGCACTGGAAGGGACCCCAGCAAGGTGGGTGTCAAGATGCTTTTTGAAGATTGCCAGGGTGGGTGACTGTACCACCTCTGGGGGGAGTTTATTCCAGATTCTCAGCATTCAACATGTAAACATTTTCTTATGTCCAACCTGAAGCAATCTTAAATCAGTGCCCATTGTTTCTTATCTTACTCTGGGGTGCCTTGTTGAACAGATGATCCCTCAGGCCATGATGTAGGCCCCTAATATAGTATATATATATATATATATACATACACACACACACATATATATATATACATACACACACACACATATATATATTAGTATATATGTACATATATACTATATTAGGGGCCTACATCATGGCTTGAGGGAGCATCTTCTCTCTCCTACACACACACACACACACACACACACACAAACTATATATGTACATATACTATATGTGTATGCCCCTATATATAATATAGGCTGACATCTGTCGCGGGCTAAAGCCTCCGGGGGGCCTTGGAGGGATGCCGCGGATATGCACTGAGTGAAACACCGAGGGGTGACACTAACTCAGTTGCATTTGGCGCCCTAGACAGGTCAAGAGAGACTCCAGAGATGGCGTTTGAAGTAAAACAAGTAAAAGTTTACTTACTAAACTTGTAGAATCAACTTTTAGAATACTTAGAACGAACGAGTACTAGGCGATAGTCAACGCAGTGGCTGTAGCCAGTTGGAAGCGTACTGCAGTGCTTTCGTGCTTGGGAAATCCCCTAATTGCTTCGGGGCCTCTCAGAGCCTAATATCACAGCTCGAGGGTAAACGCGAGGAGAAGCAGAGGCACACTCACTCCTCCAAAGATATATAAGCTCTCTCCTCCCCGCGGGTGCGGGAGACGACCAAAACTGACCACACAATTTCTCACATGTCAGTTAATAGCCACAATCTCCCGGTAAGCGCGCGGGCTGTCAGTGCAGGGTCCCTAATATACCTTCCCCCACCAATCAAAGGGCTTCTCAGGCAGATCATTCTGGAAGCCTGAAGTGGGTCAGGGATATTAACTATTCCAGTCACGCACTGCTTTTATGATCGGTGTGCTCTCTGCCACTGTCTCCCCCATCACCTGACACGAACAATCACGTCACTTAACATGCAAAAAAATACAAACATTATCAAACAAACAATAAATCTTCCATTAACTAAAAGGGCAATAATCCGGTGGGAGTCACAATTTTATCACATGCCCCCTTGACTTCTGCCAGATTATTGCACCTCATTTTCATCATCTATAAGGTCTCAATGCATGGAGATATAATCGGGCTCATCTTCTTCAAGACTGAGTCCACTATCTTCATTATCGAAAGTGCTCAGTGATATGACCATGTCGTTCTTGCAGGTCTCAGGTGCAGGTATCAGAAAGCCAGCAGGTTCCTGCTGTCCACGTGACTGAGTAAATGTAAACTGTGAAGATAACTAATAGAAAAACCATAACAAAGAGAAACTGGATGATGAAGGTCTCGAACGGTATCCACGCGCTGCTCGATGGAGTCAATCCTGACGTTCTATCCAGATCGCTGATTCGACAGACGTCAGACTGGTTAATTAGATGCCATGGATACCATGGACTCCATAACCTTGCTTCATCCATCTAAGTGGTCACCAAGGACTCGGGATTGTCACACTCCTCCTCCCCAACAGTAATGACCTGAAGGAGAAAGCTGGAAGGAAAACTTAAACCTAATTAATATAACATATTTACATATTTACTTGGAAGCTCACAGATCCCTTCTTTAACTTCTCCTGCTCATCCAATTATGGTGAGCGAGGATTGTGCGTGAGGAAACGGCTGCTACCAAGGAAACAAAATAAGTGTTTGGATAATCTCCTATCTTCTTTACGATCCCAGCAACAGGGTTCGGTTTCGATGTCGTGGCTACAGGGACAGCTATCCATACTTTCTCTTGCTCTTTGTAGCATGGCTTCCAAGCTGGTGGCTTTATCGTTGGTCTCTTATCCCAGAGATCTTTCATCGCTGCGGGAGTGAGAGCGGGCAAATTCTGATACCCCTTTTCAAGCGGCTCTTGAAGATTGTCTCACGTTGTGATTGGCCGATATTGCCATGGTGTTAAATTCTTTACTGCCGGCTGATGTATCTCAAATCGGGGAATAACCAATGGCAAAGCTGAGATAAATTGCTATTGTAGCTTTAATGATTTTATCCCTGGTATTCCTAGGAGGTTCGTGCCCCCTAGGGTCCCAGTAATCACCTTCTGATTCACTATAAATTTAATTACTGGAACGTGTGCAATCGAATTAAGTCCCTGAACAAATATAGTTTTCGCAGTCTTTTTGTGCGGGAAATTGGGTCTTATAACGTTAATCTGTGCTCCCGTATCTAGTAGAAAACATACTGGAATTTCCCACTCTCAATTTGGTGACTGTACGCTTAATTTTACATATGGGCGTTCATCTCCTTTCATATGGCTACTGGTGCCCATCACGGCAGCCACTATTCGTTTTTTTGCTGTTCTTTTCCTTTATACTTGAATCCTAATCTGGTAGCCAATTCCTTCTGTCCCCTTTCTCCTACTCTTCTAAGCTCTGTTGGTGTCAACTCAGTATTCCTAAGTAAGAACCCAAATTGAGTTTTTTCTTCTGGCGTTCTTTCTTTCCGAAGGCCAGTTGGGGATGCTCTAGGTGATATATCATGGGGGGGTTCTCTTCCGAGATAACTAAAGGTCTTTTTAATATCCGGCAATTCATGTAGAATGTTACCAATAGGAGTCCCGACCAATGGCAACAAGGACATTTTTAGGAGTGGTGTCTGGTCTCCTCCATATAACTCTGCACACACTTTCACCGCTTCCTGGGCTATGGGGATTCTACCTGAGTCCCGGCACCAGCGATGAGACCAGTAATCTCACCGCTGATCCTCTGTTAACGTCAGTGGGAAAGCCTCGGTATTCCAGAGAAGATAGCTCATACCAGCTATAGAGTATAATAACTGCTCTGCCGTTGGATTAACTGGCGGGTTCTTATGCCACTTGTGAATCTGACTCATAAGGTTAGGAACAACTGCTGCACTTATCGGAATGGGCCATACTAAATTGTTAGCAATGTGGGCTTGATCAGTGCATGTTCCCCCACTCCATATAGAGTGGCGCATTAATATTGTACTCTCCTCTAAATCTAATAACTCACCTCCATGTTGTAGGATGAGGTGACCCACCCAGATTACTAGAGTCTCCTCTGACCCAATCTTCGTTTCTTTTACCAGTTCCTGGTTTTCCCCCTTCGTGCGTGCTCTAAATATTGCGACGGTGCGCGCAACCTCACCTTCTACCGTCGTTTTAAACATTGCGATAGGGTTTGCACAGAGCACTGGCACTCTTGTGGTTGACGAATCCTCTGGCTCTTCAGAAGGACGAGGATACACAGGCAGGACAACATACGGCGGCGGTGAGCTAGGTGGAACTAGAGAGTTAACTTTAATTTCTCCACTTGGTCCCACAGGGGGCACCAGAGCGCAATTACTTGTGCTGCTCCCTATTGAGAGGCTAAGGGGTGCTCGCGGGTCCTGATCTCTCTTCCCCTCCAGGACAATGTCATGTGCCCCTCCCTTCAGGCAACCCCTGCTCTCTTTACTCACTGCGCCTTGTGAGGGTTTTCGCACCTTTTCTCTAAAGGTCACTGTCGTACTCTGAGGCCCATCGCCACCTTGAGACTGCAGCTTTGCTAGGGCCGCGTCCTTGTCAGCCACGTCCTGGGCCAAGGTCTCGATACATTTTGCTTGGTTAGCTGCATGTCTCAGGAGTTTAGTTATTGTACAAAACAGAATATTTATAGCTTCCTTTTTACTCAGCTTTTTCTTCCCAAATTCCCATCTAGGAGTTTCTTTCTCACTTCTTTCTAACTGATTACTCAGTTCCGTGAGAATCTGACTCTCTTTCCCCCTTTTCTGAAGAGGCTGGCAAAGTAATTGGTCAGATGACATCTCATAGCCAGTATATTTCCTTATATAATTAATGCATTTTCTATAGTCCCCTTCTGGGTCACTTTTCTCCTTTCTAATACTTTTCTTTGGTAGTACGTGAGGCACCACTTCTACAGCTTTCTCAGAGGGCCGGTATTCCACCACTGGACTCAATAAGATAAACCCGAGCGCCGCGGGAGTGAGGCCCTCTACGAACCATTCTCTCCCGTCTCGGGGCTTTGCGGTGGGACAAACAGAGAAGTACCCTGTTATTTTGCCCTCGCCTGCCTTATGATATGCGGCATGAGCTTGCAGCTCACTCATAATTGTGACTGAGGGCCAGTGGTTGCTCCTCCAGGGGTAGTTCAATGTAACATGGTCGATATTATCATTCTTCCCTCCCAAAAGTTTCTGTTTCTGGGTAGTACTCTCTTCTCCCCTGTCTGAGGATCCCATCCTCGTCGCCATGTCACGGGTTATGATCTCCAGGTGGCGTTGGAGAGCTCCCACGGATACGCACTCAGTGGGGCCTCTTAGGTGAAGGAACCAACTCAGTTGCGTTCTGGATCCTAGGCAGGTGAAGAGAGATTCCGGAGGCGTGGTTTGATATAGAATAAAATAAGTTTACTTACAAAAATCGTAGGATCAACTTGCATACAAAGGCATCAAACTGAGTTACATTCAGGAACAAACAGGTACAAAGCGATGGTCAACGCAGTGGCTGCAGCCAGATGAAGGCGTACTGCAGTGCTTTCGTATTTGGAAAATCCCCTATTCACTCTAGGGGCCTCTCGGAGCTTGGGCAGGCGATCAGCCTGTCTCAGGATCACAGCTCGAGAGTAAACGCGCGAGGGATAGAGCAAGGAGGCGAGTGCTCGAGGATGCTCTGGCTCCTCTGAAGCTACACAAGCTCTCTCCTCTACGCGGGCGGGGGAGACAGCCAGACAAAACTGACAGCCTGAGCAGGTCTCTCTCTTCAGGGGTGCGCGCGCTGCTCTCGGGGAGCAGTCCCGAATATATCCTCTCCGGCCAATCAGGAGATCTCTCCAGTAGATGCTTCTAGAAGCAGGACGTCTAGATCTGTCAATCATACTCAGGTGAGGAGAAATATTAACCCATTATAACCAAGGTGTACTCTGCCACTGCATCGCTTCTCACTATGTACGGACAGTCATGTCACTTAACATATACAAACTAATACAAACATTATCAAGAGAACTGATGAAACTCCTATCAATGGTGAGGCAATAATCAGCCGGGAGTTACTAATTTACCACACCATCAAGTTCCCTCTGAGTCTTCTCTTTATCAAGCTGAACAGTCCCAAGTCTTTCAGCCTTTCCTCATATGACCCAATTTCCAGACCTCTAATCATGTATGTGGCCCTCCTTTGGACTCTCTACTCTCTCAAGCTTCTCCACATCTTTCCTAGTAGTTTCATAGTATCTAGGGTCTGAAGGGGCCTAAGCAGGCCATCTAGTCTGACCCCCCGCCAGTGGCAGGATCGAGTGCCAGGGTCACAGGACCCCAGCCAAGTACCCAAATAATCTACTTTTAAAGATGCCCAAGGTAGGAGCAAGAACAACTTCCCTAGGAAGCTGGTTCCACATCCTAGCCATCCTAACTGTGAAGTAGTGTTTCCTAATGTCCAAC